>CAJQUW010006400.1:0-100398 GCA_907163375.1 Prostheceraeus crozeri | reverse complement strand
GGGGTGTGAACGAAATGACAGACTTCTCTCCTTTCCCTCAACAATACTACTCGGCATAAGTGATACTTAACGTACATCTAACTTTCAAGGGCAGCGACGATCCAAGAGTCTCGCTTGTACGGAGCCATTGAAGCAGCGCAGACTCTTCTTCCTTCTCTGACGTGTGGGCGAAGCAGATGCCACGTGACAGGAGCCGGCGAGAATGGCTGGGCGCCAATCATACGCTCCAGGGTGGGAATGATTGAATCTCACCAATTCGGAGAGACATCAAAACTCCCTGCTGGACGGACCAAACGCTCTCTCTCATCTCTCTCTCCACGCCTACAGTACGCACGATCTCTTGTTGAGAAATCAACGACGCTGACTGAGACCCAACGCACACAGACCGATGTCATTGACCAATTGACACAACTGCACGTACACTCACATTCTCTCGCGCGCTCACCCAAATCGCGGCTCTCTTAAGGGCCACCAACCTGCCTTGCACTGTAATCTAAAACACATTCACTCACAGGGATTTGAGCCTTTTACTGTTCTACATTGGGGAGGTCTTAACAGAAAATTGGGGTTCAGCGGATTGTTTCCAAATTAATCATCAAAGATAGTCCTTATAGCTACTTACGTTTAGCGTTTTTCGTCAGTTAACTACCGCTTAAATTATGTCGTCTTCACTAGTTACATAGACATTTATACGCAGCGTCTACAGCATAGATTTATTAATCTATTCTGTTCAGAAATGACAGACAGATGAGCGGCGTTTTGACGTCTCATTCTTCTTACGAAGAATATTGAATTTCAAAAAGACAGAACTAACTTAGTTAGCTAGACAAACCTCCGCAGTCTCGCGTGCAGGTCATAATTTAACAAATAGACGGATACCGCTCTAACATTTTCGCGGCCCTTGGACGCGTTCCTTCAGATCAGGCTCTGTTAGCGCGATATTAGAATCTGAGGATAGAGGACCCTTCTGAAATTACAAGCCTTTGAAATTAAAATATCGAAAATTGAGCTCAGGGATATTTTATGAGACGAGAGAGATTACGATATCTACAGGAATCAAACCGGTTTTCTCCTTCTACTACAGTTTTGACGATTAAAACAAAGTAGTGAGGCTTGTGCTCCGTTTAAAGAATCACATTTGACAGTTATTCCCAATTCCATTTGTGAGAGGGTTGCTAAATCATGAAATGCCGAAACAAACATCTGGCCAATGATTGCTCCAAGAGAGTTTATGGTAGAAACAAGACTCAGGAGGCTATACGTGACCCAAGTCGGCTAGGAAGAGAGTTCGGATTATGAAATGTCAAAAGTCCAATTTGAGAGCATTTGAAACAGGTCCCTAGCATATCGCTATCGATTCGCAGCCTAAAGAAATTTCCGAGTCCTATGACCTCACTCTGATCTTGCGCCATTTTAAAGAAGATCGCAATTTGGACCGTTGGTGCAAGAATCCACTGATGGTGGATAAATTTGTAGGCATTAAGAGAATTAATCCTCATCGAGGAACTTCAAACAGGTCTCCTGAAGACAATAAGACTTTTTCGACGACAAAGATCCTGACGATTACAAAGCTATGGATATGTTATCCGAGGAATATGCAATTTCTCGTAACGCTCTAATAAAGAGGAGGAAAAGCTCATTTAATCACACGTATCAAAGGCACCTCCAAAATGAAACAGTCATGATAACAGACCCAGTTCGAAACCCTTTGAACGGCTCCACCAGACCGAGACTGTACTTGTCCACTACTGCAAAGAAAACCGGTCACACAATTCTGATGTTTTCAAACTCAAAAGAAAGAAAGAAGAAGAGAAAAAAAAACCGTAAAAACAGTCGACTCCCAAATGTCTTAGCCTCACCGAAGGAGGATTTTCTCTTAAGACCCGTTCACATTCGAGGCACAGGCTCGTTTGGCACATAAAAATGAGGTCACCTGTCACCATTTTGCTGACACAACACAGGAGCTATACGATCTTTCCATTTTAATCAAATTTGTTGCCATTGTCAGAAAATTCCGCTACCTGAGACATCATTGACACAGAAGGATTTTTGGGACCACAGTCCGAAGTTACACAAAATCAAACATAAACTGCGAGCTCGTCATTCCAGGACCATAGATTCGGAGTGAACACCGATCACATACCGACATCGGGGAATTACTCTCCTGTTGGAAATGATACTGGCATGGCGTTTCGAAGATAAGAAAAGGTGTATCCATTTATATCAACGATTCGCCCAAATCTGAAGGATAAAAGAAAATGTCCTTAGTTGGTTGATAACACGCTCACAAGGCGCTTAAAGGACTGAAGATGCAGATAATGTATATTCCAAATTCTGAAGGCTCCGAGTCTATAAATACAAATAAATTTATAGCGGCTCAAGAACGGGATAATGAAAATCAGAAAGTTATTTGACGATTGCTGTTTCTAGATCAGAAATCAAACAGTACCATCGTGGCTATATTTCCAGAATCCTCGGCTTGTTAATGAGCAAAATGGCGGACCCTAGATTCCCTGCAAAATGAAGAAGTGGAACCTATTCCACCAAATCGTAGTCCCGAAGCAAGTCTTAGGCGGCGGAGATTCTGGAACTAGGCCATGAAGTTCCCATGGCAGTCATCTGAGGCATAAGGAAGACTTTTGACAACTAAAGTGACACGACATTCTCCTGCCTGCGACGGATAAGATCAGACATTACTGCCTTTTGCGAAGACGATGTCAACATATTGCCAAGTATCCGGCAAAGTCCCAAACCAAAGTGCTCCTAAATCGCCACTTCGACCGCTTCCAAAAGTCGAAAGTGCATTTTCGAGGATAAATATTGTTGATGTTGAACCCCTCTCAAAAACTCGCGAGCAGGAAATCATAAGTTGCTAACAATTATGTGGCGCACTTACACGCTTTCCGGAGGCCATCCCGTGAAAAAGAATTACGTGGTGCCAGTCGAAATTGCAGAACACCTGCTGAAAAGTTCTTCACGTTTTGTTGGCTCCCCTAAGGAAATACAATCAGACCAGAGGCTACAAATTTCATGCTCGGGCTTGATTTCAGCAAGTCTTAAACCTGTCGTGCACAACCACATGCGATCATCATCCTACCACCCTCATCACAAGGAGTATTGGAGCGAAAGATTCCACTCCTGACCTGAAGACCATTTTGCGGTCCTTCTGTATAACACGAAAAAGACTGGGATAGAGGTGTCCATTTATGAGACGATATTTGCAGCCAGAGAAGCCACTCAAGAGTCATTAGGCTTCAGTCCCTATGCCGAACTAGAGTATCGGCACGGCAGTCCGAGGAGCCCGTTTAGATTGCTGAAAAGAAAGTCTCTAACAAAACGAAAATCCTACAACAGAAAGCGATTGCTGTCATATGTCCTCAGATTTCCGTGAAAGTTTAGTGAATGCTACCGACTGCACATAGAACCTTAGACCCGAGCACAACATATCCATGAAAGAACTGTACGATCAGAAAATCAAAAGATCGAAGTTATTAGCGTTGGAGGACAATGTCCTCGTACTCTGCCGATTGTGAGCAAATACCGATGAAAGCTCGCAAACAGGCCCATATGTCATTTCGTGAGTAAGATAGATGATTAAATTACACCGTGAGCTCCACCAGATCGGAAAGAAAAGATACACAATTATGTCATGCTAAACGAAGGATAAAGGAATATTATACAAGATCAATTGAGTCCGCATTTCGGTTCTATAGTGTGCAAGCATCATTGATTTTTGCGTGAAATTAAAAAAATTACTAATAAACGCAGATTAGCGAATTCAGGAACTATAATTGAAAGATATGAAATACACTAACAAATACATCTGCCATCAGACGAAGGAAATTACCTCGAAAAACTTGTATAGTAGAATTCAAGAGCATACTTCTTTACGGCGATGTACCGTCTCGTACGGATGTTATTGAGCACGACGCCTGTCTAACGAGTAGATATCGACTCCGATCAAATCACACTCCGTATCGAGTAGGCCAGACAAAAAGAAAATTATGACAAGAAGACTCCGATTAAATGTTACAAACATAAAATTATCGAACCTACGCAATAGTCAGTGGGCATCTCCTTGTGCTAGTTGTGACAAGAAAGCCGATAATTCATATCGCGATTTTGCACAGATCAAAGAAAATTAAAATCAGTGGACTAAAAGCGAATTCTTTCCCCTTGGCCAGAATCGATGATTGTATAAGATCGCAAATTGGGAAAGCCAGATATGATTTCAAAAATGTAATGTTTTGAAAGGTTATTGGGGACAATTCCCCTCTGAAACTCGAAAGAAGGTAAGAGAGGAGATATCAGACGTTTGTCCACGCCGAGATGGCGACTGTATCAGTACCGAGTAATGCCCTATGGCATGCGAAGAATTCTCAAGCTACATTTCAAAGACTAATGACAAGGTTTACTGAAGAGGTATGAAGAATGTCACAGCCTATGTTGATGACATTGTTGTACATAAGATGATTAGCTGGGAGGAAGCATCAGAAATCTCTGCGCGAACTGTTTGACAGGTTGCAAGAAGCAAACTTGACCGTTAATTTGAGCAAAAGTGTGTTCTGTAGAGCAGACGACGTCACATACTTAGGACATGTAGGGCATGGAAAAGTTAAGCCAGTTAAGATGGACATGTTGACAAAAAATGTAAAAACTTTCCTCCACCAACTGACAAAAAAGGTGTAATGAGATTCCTCCGGCATATCTAGGCTTACTATACAGGCGATTTTATGCCAAACTTCTCGACGGTTGCATTCCTCTGACCGATTTACTAAAAAAGGACCTCAAAGTTTATTTGGACTACTCCTTGTCAGGAAGCATTCGAGTCATTAAAAACTATGATGTGTGATACACCGATTCTAAATGCTCCAGACTGGAACAAACCATTCGAACTCATGACTGACGCGAGCGACGTAGGCATAGGTGCAGTATTGACACAGAATATTGAAGGTGAAAGATTTCCAGTTGCATATTTCTCGCAAAAGTTAAATAAGCACCAAAAGAATTACTCTACAATAGAGAAAGAGGCCTTCGCCTTACTCATGCAGTTAAACATTTTGAGATTTATATTGCCTCTCAGTGGTTCAGTAAAAGTTCACACAGATCAAGATCCGTTGATTTTTCTCAATAAAATGAGGTTCACGAATCGTAGATTACTTCGCTTGTGTTTAGCTCTTCAGGAGTTTAACCTTATTGTCTGTCATATAAAGGCAGAAGTGATACTTAACGTACATTAACTTTCAGGCAGCGACGACCAATGGAGTCGCTTGTACGAGCCATTGATCGGCGCAGACTCTTCTTCCCATCTCTGACGGGAGGGCGAAGCGATGCCCGGTGACTGGGAGCCGGCGAGTGGCTGGGCGCCAATCATACGCTCCAGGTGGATGATTGATCTCACACAATTCGGAGAGACATCAAAACTCCCTGCTGACGGACCCAAACGCTCTCTCTCATCTCTCTCCCGCCTACAGTACGCACGATCTCTTGTTGGGAATCAACGACGCTGCTGCGACCCTTCGGCTCACGACCGCTGTCATTGCCAAGTTGACAACTGCACGTACACTCACATTCTCTGCGAACGCCAAATCGGCTCTCTTAAGGGCCACCACCTGCCTTGCACTTAATAAACACATTCACTCACAGGCTTGGCCTTTTTTCTGTTCGTACCTTGGGGAGGTCGTAACAGGGGTTTGATTGGGCTCAGACTGCGGGGTTTGATGGACTCAGACTCCGGAATTTGATGGACTTCAAACTCCGATTCCTAGGTTTGATGGGACTGCTATTCCGGGTTTGATTGGGCTCAGACTCCGGCGTTTGGTGGGACTTCGATTCCTAGGTTTGATGGGACTGCTATTCTCGGGTTTGGTGGGACTTCGATTCATAGGTTTGATAGCACTTGGATTCCTTTGTTTTGATGGGAATTGCTATTCTCGGGATTGGTGGAACTTCGATTCCTAGGTTGGGTGGGACTGCTATTCTCGGTTTGGTGGGACTTTTGATTCCTTGGTTTGATGGGACTGTGACTCCGGGTTTGGTGGGACTCAGACTCCGTGGTTTGATGGGACTCAGATTCCGGGGTTTGTGGGACTTCGATTCCTATGTTTGGTGGGACCAAGACTCCGTGGTTTGATGGGCCTCAGACTCCGGGGTTTGATGGGACTGCTACTGTCGGGTTTGGTGAACTTTGATTCCTAGGTGTGATGGGACTGTGACTCCGTGGTTTGATGGGACTCAGACTCCGGGGTTTGGTGGACTGCTATTCTCGAGTTTGGTGGAACTGCTATTCTCGGGTTTGGTGTACTAATCGATTCCTAGGTTTGATGGGGCTGCTGTTCCCGGGTTTGATGGGGCTCCGGGACTACAAATCTTAGCTTTAACTGTGGCGAAGTCGCATTCTTCATTCGGAAAGCATTAACTCAAGTCTCTTATTGCACAAAATTGATATCCATGGTAGCAAAGGGCAGGCAATTTTTAATGACTCAGTGATTTCTCGCAACTTAATCAGAACCCCATTATCTGATGTGAAGCGAATACATGAAATAATGTATAGGAAACCAGACCAAAGCATGTTGATCAGTTTGAACTGTGACTGTGTGATAGAGAAATGATTGCGTGGAAATATGTTATGGAAACAATTATCTTTCACAACTTCACTTTTTCAGATTTCTTAGGAACTGAGCTCTATTATCTAAATGGAATGGCAGATGAACCATTGTAACCGAGGAAGGTTATTGGCGTCTGTAGAAAAAATCTAAAGCAAATGTTTTAGTTAAGAATATTCCTGTCTTCCGTATCTGTCATTATCAGGCTGGACATGTCCGTCTGTGTGACACTAATGTTTCATAATTATTTCACAATTCACCGTACATTCTGACTGTTATTGAATTTCAGACCTGACTGATGCAGAAAGTAATGGAGTTTATGAACATGTAGGTTAAGAAAAGTCAGAGCTGCAAATTTTGAGATGAAGAAGAATGATTAGGAAGTGAACGGCCAACTGCGTGCATGAGGAGTGATTATATCTGTTACGGAAACAATGTTGTCTGCAAAATAGTGAAGCTATTAACCCCTGGAGACCTGAGAAGAGGGTCTAGTAGACGCCTTCTAGAAATTCTTAGCTTAGCATTGGGAAAATTGATATTTAGTAAAAGTACGATGCTTGCGTGTTGCTGATCGATGTATTTAATGTTTTGAGTGTCTTTCAGTCGTCTTAGTAAACATGCACGAAAATACGGTGTTCTTGTCAATCAACAGCATTTGGTACAACATCAGCTGTTTTAGAAGCGGTTTCACAATGTTTACTGCTACGACAAAACCTCAGATAATTTATTTGCTTAAAATTGATCATTACGTGTAGCAGAGACCTGACATATGTTTATTATTTTAGTTTTGTTCATCGCTATCGGATTCCTACACTTCTTGGTCGACTTTACTCAGCTCATCCTTGAGAGAACCACTCGGAATAGCATGAGCTTGAAAAAGAATGATCGGATCAGCGCAGCAGATGCTCTTTTGACTGAAGAAATCGGACGAGAGCGAACTCCACGCGCTTTCAAATCCTGAAAAGGGACATGAAAAAGACAGGTTTACACTTGGGTCCGACTTGACTCCACGTTTGGCATCAGTATAGCCCGCAAGTATTGATGAACATATCAGGATAATCATTCATCTTCAGAGTCTCAACGTACGCAGCTCCTGAACTAAGAACTCCACACAACTTATCATTCTGGCCCGATGGAAGAGAGCGCGGACAAGCTTCTTTTTATAAGTCATAGGCACGTGGCTCAGAAAATGCAGATGTAGACCTGTCCTGGAAGGTTTGCGAAGGATGAGCGAATGGCCAGAATCGCTACGAATTACAGAAACATCTAGAAAGATGAGACAATTTTACTGTTACATCTCCATGGCAAATTGTCATGAAGGAAATTCAAAGAACGATCGATATATTTCATCTTTGGAGTGTTTTTCAGCCTTCTTTGTAAAGACATGCGAAAATATGTTAAATCAACAGCATTTAGCACAATAGCAGCTGTTCCATAGTGAGGAAACCCGTGGACATCGATGGACATTCAATGTATGCGCTTTATCGAGTACTTTCAATCACTGCACGCGACCATCATCAGGACATGAATGAGAATGTCCATCCGTTTTCCACGACTTCCTCACAATGGAAGAAGATAACCAGAACCGGTTTTCATGCAATATCAGGTGACCGATTGTGGCACTTGATACACGTCTGATGCTTGATCATTAGCCAAACGCTCTCATTGTTTTTCTTTATTAATTGCCATATTCGTTTACATTCCTTTTCGCCAACACTCTATCCTAATTTCACTGATAGGCCTACTCCTTGCTACCTCACTTTGAATCATGATATCACTGTTAGTTTTGCCTCACATTATCTGAGAGATTAGAATGATAAGCTAAATTTAGTCAGTCAACTCAGGTGAGAGTAATGCCCATGACAAAAACTAAGTTTCTAAGATTTTTCATTAAAACGAGCGTTGCGCGATGGACGGTCGGAATCTCAATCCAATATAAGAATTCATTAAATCAGTCATTCGGAGAATTGACTGCATCACTGGATTATAACTTACTTTAATGCCGAGGTATCAACTTTCTAAGTGCATTTGCTACCCCTACAGATAAACTGGAAGTATTTTAAGCGTAACGGACACTCGCGACTTGATCACTATTTTCAGATAACAAAATAATAACAAAACAGATATGCAACATAATAACTTCAACATCTGAAAACATTATATATGCTTCTGCGTAAGGCGCAAGAGATCCTACGATGAATAGTAAATGCTCATATTTAAAATGTGAATAAAAAGAAGTCATTTTTTACCTTTGTAGGCCAAAAATATCATGACAACAGAATTTCCGCTCACATTCAAAAGGGTTCTTGCAGATTCCTTTCATTATCAACTTCTGATGATTTCGGGCATTGGTCGATATAAGTGATGAGTAAAGTCATCGAAGTCTCGATGCAAATTTTCAACGTCGAGGTTAATGCTTACGTGGAGATGCCCAAACAATGTTCAGCAGTCTACTTTTTGGCATCGAGCTATTCACATGATGAAAGCCTTCCTCTCTATCATCCATTTATGCTGAGTTGTGATCTAGGCCAGCAAGTCAAATGGGACTCCGCCTCGAGGGATTGATGGCACTCCGGGACTCCTGCTCCAAGGTTTGATGGGACTACGACTCCAGGGCTTGATGGGACTACGGGACTACGAACTGACGGGACTCCGCGGCTCCGACTACGGGGATTGATGTGACTCCGGGACTCCTGCTCCAAGGTTTGATGGGACTCCGCGACTCCGACTCGAGGGATTGATGACACTGCGGGACTCCTGCTCCAAGGTTTGATGGGACTCCGGGACTCCGACTCCAGGTTTGATGGGACTCCGCGACTCCGACTCGAGGGATTGATGACACTGCGGGACTCCTGCTCCAAGGTTTGATGGACTCCGGGACTCCGACTCCAGGTTTGATTGGACTCCGACACCAGGAATTGATGGGACTCCGGAGCTAGACGGGACACCGACAACAGCCATTGATCGGACTCCCGGACATCGACTCCAGGTTTTGATGGGACTCCGACTCCGCATACGAAGCCATCTTCTACGAAATTGACAATCAGTGTAGCAGAGGGTGAGCAATTCCTGGCTGTCCAGGGACTGTGAACCCTAGCTGAAGCCGTTTATTTGATTTAATTGCATTTAATATTAATGGATTATTTTCATTACTTACCTCCTTCAATTACCTGAACTTCACACAAATCCAAAGTATCTCCATGGTTCTTGAAAACGGTCACATATCTGCCTCGATTGTTGTTGCATTT
Organism: Prostheceraeus crozeri; assembly: GCA_907163375.1. Taxonomy (NCBI): domain Eukaryota; kingdom Metazoa; phylum Platyhelminthes; order Polycladida; family Euryleptidae; genus Prostheceraeus; species Prostheceraeus crozeri. The sequence continues at coordinate 90,545 of CAJQUW010006400.1, read as the reverse complement.
TAAGGAAACTTCATCAACCGGAGGAAATGGATCCACAACTTCTCCGCATAGATATTGATCTTTCAACCTGTTTGACCAAGTAGCTCGCCTCACTGCGCTTAAATATACCTTTGTGTATTCGATAAAGAATAAACTGATTATTCTGACTTCCTTAATATGATATTGTGCTCCCAGATCAACACTCCAAGAGTGAGGATGATCGTCTTCTCCTGTCTGCGAGCAGTAGGGTGCAATAGTACTTCCATCTACTGCCAAGTCAGACGTGTAAGATCTCTGTGTTGAGCTTTGACTTGTTGGTTTCCTCAATGCCAAATTTTCTCCGAGTACGGATGTAATCCGATGTGAAGCGATACATGAAAGAATGTATAGGAAACCAGACCAAAGCATATTGATCAGTTTGAACTGTGACTGTGTGACTGAGAAATGATTGCCTGGAAATATGTTATGGAAACAATTATCTTTCACAACTTCACTTTTTCAGATTTCATAGGAACTGAACTCTATATCTAAATGGAATGACAGATGAACCATTAGAACCAAGAAGAGGATCGGCGTCTGTAAATTTTAGAAATTTAAAAGCAAATGTTTTAGTTAAGAATATTCCTGACTACCGTATCTGTCATTATCAGGCTGGGATATGTCTGTGTAGCGCTAATGTTTCATAATTATTTCACAATTCACCGTACATTCTGATTGTTGTTGAATTTCAGACTTGACTGATGCAGAAACTAATGGAGTTTAAGAACTTATGGTCAAGAAAAGTCAGAGATCCAAACCCAAACTGATATATTGGAAATGCACAGAAGAAGTTTTATCTTCATTGAATACTAATTTATCTTATCTATCCTAATTTCCAGTAGTCCATGTCTATAAGATTGCAGTGTTTTCACTTAATCTCTTTTCATTGTTACCCCCACTATAGAAATTGAATGTCTTAAGCTTCAGATGCATTTGTCGAATGCGCTTCAGATGAGTTTATAAATAAAGATAACCACCAAATTCATTTGTGACAAAATCAAAAACTATTTTTTTTACACAATGCATTTCGTCCACTCTTATTCAAGTGCAAACATTATAATGAAAATAAAATAGAAATTCAGAAGTCATATGCTCTCGTTTCTCGTTACTTGACTGATGCCGGAAGTAATGGAATTTAAGAACAAATTAGAAAAATATAATGGTTTGCGGAAAACACCAACTGTTCTTTTAAAATATGTCTGATTATTCGCAGACGTTTCGGTGGCAATCTTTGCACCTTGATCACTGCTGATGGAATGGAAAGATCGGACAATCATCAATCATGTCACCAAGATTACTGTTCATGACCTAGTTACAAGACACCAAATAGATATAAATAATAACTAGAGATATTTTAAAAAGGACAGTTGCTGTTTTCCGCAAACTATTTTATTTTTCTAATGAACATCGCAACTGCAAGTATATTTTCTATCTTAAGAACAAATGCAGTATGCGACAGCGAGTTTGCAACACCCCTGATATTGCATTTAAGAATACACAAGTGTCAATTCATCCTCACAGTTGCATAATTCAACTACCGGTACCTAGCAATACCCATGGCTGCAAATTAGAGCATATACAACAATGAGATCATAACAGATGTCTAAAGTTTGGTTGATGCTCATTGACGGAATCATGACCTTCACACGATGACTCACTGAATTCATTAGATTTTCACACACATCTTTGATTTCGTCGACTTAATACTGGATGTCGAGAAAGGCGCGAATGATCTCTGTCATACTTTTTGGACGCTCCCTTGATATCCAACGTTTGACAATCACTTAGAAGATATCGATTGGGCTCAGGTCTACTGATAATGCCGGACCAGGAAGCACTCTGACCTCAGCATCTTCGAAACTGTTAAATGATTTCCTGCAAATAAGGCAGGGTGCGCTATTTTGTTGAAAGTAGGCCCTGCCTCTCCCAAATTACTTAATCATTTGTGGAATAACTCTGGAATCTGCTATCTTGTATGTTGTCTGTAAAACACTGAAGTGATTATGGGTTCACTTCAAAAATCAGGAGTCCGAATCTGATACATTAGAAATGCAGAGAAAAACTTTAACTTCATGGCAGGGATGCGGAGTCGGAGTCGGAGTTTTATGGACTCCGTCCAATAACTAGACCCGAAATTTAATACAAACAAATTATTTATTCTCGTGCATGGCTGTCACTGTCTTGATGTCAACTTTCTCTGTCAACAGAAGTACAGAGACAACAGTCCATGCAAAGCTTGTAATAGTTGAGGGAATGAACCATGATAATGGAAAAAGGATTGTCTTTTACTCGATGATTTAGAAGAGAAGACAAACCTTCCTAGCCTCGATCATATCAAAGCGCCAAAGGTCACGTCAGAAACAAAAATGAAATACTAGTTTGCTTGAAAACATTATACCTATTATTTACCGTAAAATATGACGAATAGTCCGCACTCTTGAGACAATGATTCCCTATCTTTCACAAAGCGCGCCATCTGCTCTTTTTATAAATCAAATTCTCTCAGTCAATGCCGAAATATTTGTCTGGTTATTCGCATATTGGCACACTGTTGCCGGTATTTGTTGGTAATCTCCCCCACGTTTTCAAATTTGTCTAAAATCCTTAGAATTGAATCAGTCGTCACACAACTTCAGCTCCAAATTTTTGAGATTATCTTCTATGCAAAATTTTATCAAATCGGACAGGTGATTTTGAATTTTAGATTACAAATTTTAAGTGCAACGATGTCAGCAACTTGATCTGACTTCGTCTGTTCGACGCATTATTGTTGTGTGCATTGTTTTCTCTCCCTCTCCGTCTCATCATTGCTGTCAAAAATCTTCCCATGACCACTACCCTACCACACATTTCTGAAGTTAAATATGGCAAATGGAAAGGATGTGGTATGGGTTATTATACTTCATGAGTTGTCGCGACATAACTTTGTTGACCTACATGTAGTGCTATCTGCTCAGTGCTGAGACGATGTCAGGCACTGATCAAAGTCGCTGACATCGCTACACTTCACGTTTATCGTCCCTAATTCAAAAAGCACTTGTCCGATTTGCATAAACATTTGCTTGTGGTTAGAAAATATACTCAAATGCTTGCATCTGAAGTTTTGTGATTTATTCATTTGAACTGATGATTTTAGACAAATTTGAAAAGGTGGGGAGATGACCCATAAATACCCGATTGATTACATACGAATGTTATTTATTAATCAGTATGGTACAAGCTCTCTTGAATAGCGGACTTGAAGTCAGCAAAAGAAACATTTAGTAGGAATTATTATCTGAAAATGATGATCTATGGTTGTTAAATAATATGTAGGAGTAATAAATAAGCCTTCCCAATGAAAAAAATCATTATCTAAATACAGTGTTGAGTTAACATATTTATTGATTTGGGAGGAATTGTTTGAAACATCCATGTTCAGCACACCCTAACATGTACGGATGACTGATAGCCATAGTTGTCATCATGTAAAAGTCAGTTCAAAGGTTCAGTCATTAAATATTGTGCATCCCTAAGACCAGATCATTCACTAGGCCTACCTTTCAGATGGCATTTTACATGCCATATTGGCCATTTGATTAGCATAATTTCCAATTTGAGCTAGAAAATAGTATCAAATTCTGGTATCGAAGTCTTGGAACCATGGCACGGCAGTTCTCCAGACTTGAAAACCATCGAGAACTGTTGGGCTGTGATGGAGAAGCGAGTTGATCAACGGAACTCACTTCTCTCAATGATCTCAAGAAGACGGTAATAGTAGCGTGGACCACCGAAATTGACGAAGAGTATTGCAAGAGGCTTATTGAATCCAGTGCCGAAACGCATAAGCTGTCCTGAAGGCCATGGGAGAACCAACAACTTGACATTTTGACTGTATTGTTGAAGTAATAGCATTAGATTTCGTAATTTTTGAATGAGCGCAATAAGTAAAAATCACGCTATTAACCTGGTCACATATTTCAGGAGTTGGAATAGATGTTGCATCAATATACTATTTTCTAACTCAAATAGAAAATTATTCGAATGAAATGGCCAGCATGGTATGTGGGCATGCGAATGCTAATGCATTTGGCATCAGCATTTGACCTAATGTCCCAGCAAACAACTCAATGTAACAATAATTAGCTTTTTTCTAGTCTCCCCTTGCCAGTAGCTAATAGGCAGTTCTCTCTTTGCGGGAGTTTCAGGACCATCAGATGGCAACCTCTACAATTCTGATTTTAAAGTATTTCTTAATTCACTTATTCTGCGGCATCGAGCATCAAATGGCCAGTCGAAACTCTGATTTTTAAGGTAAATCATTGCGACGAGTTGCAATAAAAACTCGCAGATTACGTTTCCGGTGGAACCTAGTCAACGAGCGCTACGAGTCCTATTTGTCGTCAGCATAGGCTATACCCGATATCTAAGTTACTCGTGTTCCTGGTGCTATGATCCCTTTTGATTTCATGCGATTTACATAACAAAACATGCCATGGTACTGGGTGGGGGAAACCATTAATATTCATTTGTTAACTGTAGGTACACGCCTAATATAATAATCGTGGTCTCGGCACGGAAATCTTGGGATCTCGAACGCGTAAAAAATGGTCGAGATCTCGTGATCGATTTCATTACTCTGAAGTAAGATTCGATAGATCGTTAGCCACACATTTTGTCCATTTGAAGCTGTGTAACATATAGCATTGAATTTTATATTTTACAATGCTATTTAACCAGAACATTAAGAAAATGAGATCTAATATAAAACTCCATTTTACTTCGGAATGAATAGTTTTCAACCATTGTGTATGGTTTCAAGTTTCCATTGCATTGAACAAAGACCCTAGTTTCATGTATGTTTTATAATACCTAAAGAACCGTACTCTGAATATCGTCTTGAAGCAAATATGAATGGAATGGTTATCACCTCGAAAATGGGACACTGATCTTAATTTGATTTGCAGTTTCCAAATGGATGTTGCATGAACAGTGCAACAAGCAAAGAAAAAGTCACACGAATATGAAAGTCGTCCAGTCAACACTTTCACCTTATTCCAAGACAGCTGTCAGTCGACAGAATGACGCATAATCACGATGTCACTGCCACACTGAACATTCGGAAAGCAAGTAAACACGGACTCTCGGCATTCAGTCGTTGACGTGTCTATAGTAACGCGTTGTGAGGAAGGTCGAACAATAACGACTTCGAAGGGCGGTATCAATGCTGGAGTACAACATTGATGATTCACAATCAGTCGAGTGAGGAAATTCCAAAAGAGTAGCGTCACTATCTATGGCCATCTCTTCACAATAGGATCTGTGACTTTTTAATTGGATCCAGTGATTTCGTTGAAACCTCCCAATACACATGCTTCTATTATTAGGTAGCCAACTATTAAAGTGTGTCGCCCGCTCCGGTAGTAAAACAGAGCGTAAACATGACTTAAGTTAAGAAAGCATTTCTTTCCAAGAAATATTTGCTCTATCTGCGCTTGCAGTATGCAGCAAAGCATCAAAATGCATCATACTGAGATTCGACTGGACGTTGGCCTTGTCGAAAAGCTAAACTACACAAATCATTTGATATTTGAAACAATTGTGCCTGTTTGTAATTTTATAAATAAAAAGCGCACAGAATGCTTTCGAAGTCATAATAAAGTTTATTGAAATTAGGAAGAAAAATGTAAACCTGACATGTTTCGACTGGTCTTGTCAAAGGTAACCCAGCATGTGAAATTACATTGAAAGATAGACATTTTTTAAGAAGGAGAAAGTTGAGATACAGGTCAACACGCGATAGCAGCGGCAGACTGTGAGTCACCCGATTACCATGGCAAGCGAAGATTAATCACATGGTCCTTTTGCTTGCACAGGTTGGGATTATCACGTCTAATAAACAATGCCTCGAGGATACGTAAAATGCGGTCATTGTAAGCGTGGCATACAATCTCAAACTTGCTGATAGGGTCATTCGGAACACTACAGCAACTGAGCACATGTTCAGTAATTGCAGAGCGAGAAATTCCTAAATGACCATTTAAGAACCACCTGGGTATGTGCTCCCGCGCTCGAACTGTCAGGGGTCGTGACGTCCGTCCAATATAGGTTGATCCACAACCACAACGAAAAGAATAAATAACAGAAGACGTGGCGGCCACTGGCAGACGATCTTTAGGAGAAGCAACAGGAATACAGTTGGTCTTAAAAATAATTATGGGTTTTGCGGCAGGAGCAAACTTGGCCAGCAGTTCATCGATCGATTTGCGAATGAAAAGACTAGATTTTTCACCATAGAAAGGCAAGTTGACATAAACAGCCTTTCTTTCAGCGGTGGCAACAGAAACATTATTGATCTCAGTGACTTTATATTGATCGATGAAGTGCTCAGGATAAGCATTAGACTTCAAAATAACACGAATGGTATTGAATTCTTGGTCTAACATTTCATCAGAACAAATACGAAGCGCACGAATAAATAGAGAACGGACAAGGCCTCTTTTATAGGCAATGGGCACGAAACTGTGAAAACTCATGTAAACACCTGAAAAAGTTGGTTTACGGTGCACTGTGGTACACAGTTTCCCGTCAGGCATGCGTTGTATAGAAACATCAAGAAACGTTAGTCTGCACTTCTCTTCAAATTAATAAGTAAAATTTATATGAGGATGAAAGATATTGAAAATGTCAAGTAAAGATTCTCCTGCTCCCTGCTCCTCACAAGAGCGAACGTGTCGTCAACATAACGATAATACACATGACACAAGAATCAATATGACTAGACAAACTACTCTCAAGGTTTCCCATGAAAATGTTGGCAAAGAGAGGGCCGAGAGCACTGCCCATGGCTACACCGTCTACCTGACGGTAAAACTGACCGTCAAATAAAAATTGCACATTGCTAGAACACTTGTAAAGAAGCTCACTCAGAATGTCGGCAGGGATTCCACAAAGGTTAGGACACTTTCTTACCGTGTCAACAATGAGCTGGATAGTCTCACTCACGGGAACATTAGTGAAAAGGGCACTAACGTCAAAAGACATCATAGACGTGGCAGATGAATCAATACCACGAATGCTTTCTGCAAAAGTGAACGAATCCTTAACACAGAAGTTCGAGAAGCACCTCTCAACAGGTTTGAGTAAAGATGCCAACCATTTTGAGACGTGCTCATAAACAGTCTTTGTCATCGATAAGATAGGACGAACAGCACATTAGACTTGTGCGTCTTGGGAAGACCGTAGAGGCGTGGGATACCATTGGATGAAGTCGTCAGTTCCTTGTAAGTGTAATCCGAAATCACCTGCTTTCTCTTGAGCTTGAGTAATGTGTCAGAAATACTCTTGGCTATATTAGCTGACTGGTCTTTCTGGCATTGATCAACTTGGAACTTCGTCTGATCAGATAGAGTTGAGTTAACTTTATCAACATAGTCATGTTTATCCATTATCACTACACCAGATCCTTTATCCGGTTTCAAAATAACGATGTTGGGATTTTTCTTAAGGTCGATCAACTCGTCGATGTGACACGGTAGAAGACAACTCCTCTCAATCCTTGCACTACCATACGTCGATGCTAGAGAAACTAATTTTGCCTTGAACACAGATAGATCTTCCGAAGTAGAATGACACACATCTTGAAGTTGCTGGAAAAGACTCTCAAACTCGGCATTGATACGAATCTGCTCAGTCCGTCTGGGTGGAACACAAAAGTTCAACCCCAAGCAAAGTGCTTGCTTCTGTGTAGTCGAAAGCGTAAGGGAGGATAAGTTGATTATCCTTTTCTCCATATCCTCAGGAAAGATGGGTGCACAGGCATCACGTAAACGTTGATACTTCGCAACGCATCGCTTTAGAGTCTGATTCACGACAAATTTGGACATCTTGTGGAATTTAAGTAAGCCAACGAGATCAAGGGAATGCAACACAGAAGCGACTTGGTTGATTGAGTCATCGATGCCCTTAAGTAATTCGAGATCATTACATAACTCAGTCTGTAGAAAGTCTTGACATACATTCGGCGTGGCACTCAAGTGATTCTTCTTCAACTGCTTCCTTAAACGAGAAGTATAAATTCCATACTTAATGCACAAACGATCAAATTCAATCTTCTTCATTAACTTCGCACGTCTGCAACGTAGTGTGAGCAGCCAATCCAACTGTTTCACCTTGTCCCCAGGCAAAAGGCGCTTTATGTAATTGAAACAATTGTGCCTGTTTGTAATTTTATAAATAAAAAGCGCACAGAATGCTTTCGAAGTCATAATAAAGTTTATTGAAATTAGGAAGAAAAATGTAAACCTGACATGTTTCGACTGGTCTTGTCAAAGGTAACCCAGCATGTGAAATTACATTGAAAGATAGACATTTTTTAAGAAGGAGAAAGTTGAGATACAGGTCAACACGCGATAGCAGCGGCAGACTGTGAGTCACCCGATTACCATGGCAAGCGAAGATTAATCACATGGTCCTTTTGCTTGCACAGGTTGGGATTATCACGTCTAATAAACAATGCCTCGAGGATACGTAAAATGCGGTCATTGTAAGCGTGGCATACAATCTCAAACTTGCTGATAGGGTCATTCGGAACACTACAGCAACTGAGCACATGTTCAGTAATTGCAGAGCGAGAAATTCCTAAATGACCATTTAAGAACCAACCTGGGTATGTGCTCCCGCGCTCGAACTGTCAGGGGTCGTGACGTCCGTCCAATATAGGTTGATCCACAACCACAACGAAAAGAATAAATAACAGAAGACGTGGCGGCCACTGGCAGACGATCTTTAGGAGAAGCAACAGGAATACAGTTGGTCTTAAAAATAATTATGGGTTTTGCGGCAGGAGCAAACTTGGCCAGCAGTTCATCGATCGATTTGCGAATGAAAAGACTAGATTTTTCACCATAGAAAGGCAAGTTGACATAAACAGCCTTTCTTTCAGCGGTGGCAACAGAAACATTATTGATCTCAGTGACTTTATATTGATCGATGAAGTGCTCAGGATAAGCATTAGACTTCAAAATAACACGAATGGTATTGAATTCTTGGTCTAACATTTCATCAGAACAAATACGAAGCGCACGAATAAATAGAGAACGGACAAGGCCTCTTTTATAGGCAATGGGCACGAAACTGTGAAAACTCATGTAAACACCTGAAAAAGTTGGTTTACGGTGCACTGTGGATGATATACATTTTTCTTCCTAATTTCAATAAACTTTATTATGACTTCGAAAGCATTCTGTGCGCTTTTTATTTATAACATTTGATATTTGGCTTAGTACATTATATTTCCAAGTATGCATGAATATTTTCAAACGAACTCATGTCGTACTTACCTTTTTCCATGCAGCACCTTTTTGTGTTCTTCAAATATAATTTTGCTTGATTTAAGCCCACATGCTATCCTGTACATCTGTTGTCGCAAGCGTTATTCAACAACACTTCACGGATGGAAGAATGAAAGAATGTCTCTAAAATGCTAGAGACTCAAACAAAGGAGATTTAAATTTGACGAGTTGAGTAATTTGAAGCTTAGATGGCTTAATTTCGAATAAATTAACCTCCTAATTAGCAATCGTAAATGAAGAAATTTTTCTTTATGTGGTTTTACTAGATAAACAAATATTTGGTTTGGTGCCTGTTAGTGCCTAGTGGCGCCTACTGGTGCCTCGAGGCACTGGAATGGCCTTAGGTAGGCGCTAACTGGCACGAAATTTCGGCTTCGTGCCTTAGTTAGTGCCCTACAATTTACAGTGTAGGATAGATAGATGTGATAGTAGCCACCGACCATAACAGTCGTGGCTAAAAAACGAATAATTACAATAACAAGCGTTTATTCAAGAAAGATGAAATACAACATCATCCAAAAAAGAAAGATATGGACAATAGTCTGGCAACAAAAGATAATATATAGTAAAATTAGAGCAACAAAATATGAAACTATTGGTGCGGATGTTGAAAATGGGAAACGAATTCGGCTCCTTCTAAATCGATGGTCTTCTGTCGAACCGTCGTATGAGAAAATGTGTGATTTTTGGGGATTGACGTTTGAAAATGTTGTCTTTTTCTATCTCTCATTTCTAAAAAACCGCAAATTGTTTGAGTACAAATTTTCTTTTGGATGCAGCTAATGACCACTCCTACCCATATTTACCCTCACAATTTAAAATTTCACAACATTTTAAAATGAAAAAAGCGCCAAAAGTCATACGACAGTTCGGTAGATATTATATTAGACTAACCGCTGCATACGACACTTATACGACACTTCGATAGAATACATCGGGTGTTTTACTTTGTTATACATCAACATCATAAACAATACTCTATTAACACTAGAAAGACCGTTGGGTCAATTGACCCAGAAATGATAATATTTGAATCCGTACACCTCTAAAAATTTGCAGTAGTTGACTTATCTCCCTCGACTTTTCCTAAAACTGTAATGTGTTGAATATAAGCATAAAATAAATTTCACGGATTTGTTAGTTTCGATTTCTATTACCAATTATGCATGAAAGACCGTTGGGTCAATTGACCCACTTCATTCCTACACTCTAACGAAGCCATGCCTGGGCGTTCATTCACTGGTCGTGCATGCGCTTTTTGTTACAATCAATGAACAATGCGCCTACACTCTAACGAAGCCACGCCTGGGCGTTCATTCACTGGTCGTGCACGCGCTTTTTGTTACAGTCAATGAACAATGCGCCTACACTCTAACGAAGCCACGCCTGGGCGTTCATTCACTGGTCGTGCACGCGCTTTTTGTTACAGTCAATGAACAATGCGCCTACACTCTAACGAAGCCACGCCTGGGCGTTCATTCACTGGTCGTGCACGCGCTTTTTGTTACAGTCAATGAACAATGGGTCAGCACTCCATACTTTCTTGCTCTATGATATTGAAGGTGACATTATTGATTGGCTATTTTCGTGAACGGAGTGTGGAGTAGCGTTCACTGCTATCGGAGGAAGTGTCAATGTTCATTTTCTGTCAGGATGGCTGCACGATCACGGCGCACGGCAGCTGAAATCGCGCAACTGCTTATAGCTAATGTGGATTCCGACGAGAGTGGAAGTGACGATGAAACTGAAAATGGACTTGCCTACGATCCATCTCCTGCAGTGAGCGATGAAGAGGAAAGTACTGACGAAAGTGAAGACCCTATTGAAAGAGAAAGCGTCAGAAGAAGTGCTGAAGCGAGAGAAATGCAGTTTACATCCTCTGATGGAACTCATTGGACTCGGGTGGATATTGGAAGCGTCACTGACAGAGGAAGAGCACCGGCACGAAACATTATACGACAAAGACCTGGTGCAACTCGTTTCATTTTGAACAGAGTTGATAACGAAGAAGATATTTTTATCGAACTTCTTGGTCATGACAGCATTCTTCGAATCCTTGACTTCACTAGAGCTGAAGCAAACCGACAAGGAAATCATGAGTTTGAAATTTCTGAAAACGATTTGTTCGCCTTCTTCGGACTGTGCATAATTAGAGGCGTTCTACAAGGGAAGAACGAGCCGCTATCATCATTCTGGAGTCAAGAATTTGGAATAAATGTGTTCAAGGAGACAATGAGCAGAAATCGATTCAAGGACATAAAACGCTATATACGCTTTGATGATAAAACAACCAGGTCAGAAAGAAGAGAAGCCAACAAGTTTGCAGCAATTCAAGAGCTATGGTAATCAGCAATGAAAAGGTGCGGTGATGCTTTTTTTCCTGGACAACACACAACTGTCGATGAACAGCTATTCCCCTGCAAGTGTCGGTGCCCTTTCTTGCAATATATTAGCGCAAAACCCGATAAGTTTGGAATCAAATTTTGGTTCATTTGCGATGTTGATAGCAAGTATGTTTTGAACGCGGTTCCTTACACAGGGAAGGATGAACAACGTGATCCACGCGTTTCTGTTCCTGAATCAGTTGTCATGAACTTGACCAAGGCTTACACCAACAGTGGCATTTCAGTGACGACTGATAACTTTTTCACCTCCAGCTCCTTGGCCAAAAATCTTTCTCAGCGGAACATAACTCTGTTGGGAACGATTCGACAAAATAGATGTGAAATTCCAAGGGAAGTTGCACAGTGCCTTGCTTCAAAGCATATTCCGGTTCACTCATCTGCATTCTTCAAGTCTGAAAACCAAATGCTTGCGGCTTACAAAGTCAAAACAACCAAAACTGTGCTGGTTTTATCAAATGAGCACAGATCCGCGAAAGTCGATGAGAACCATCCAAAGAAAAAACCGGAAATTATCACGAAATACAACAACACGAAATACGGCGTTGACATTTCCGACCAAATGTTGAGGTTGTATTCTACAAAGTGCGCATCAAGGCGATGGCCGCTTGCGGTTTTCTTCAACCTTTTGGACATCTTATGCCTCAATTCGTGGATCTTGGCGAAGGAAATGAACATGAGAAGTGCAAGAACACGCAGAGAATTTTTGTTACACATCGGAAAGTTGTTCTGCAGCAAGGCACCGTCCCGAAAGCGTCCACCTCATTTCAATATTTCTACACTTCGTTCTCAAGCCCTGCAGAGCGGATCATCTGAAGAACGGACGAGATGTCAAACGTGCAAGTCCAATAAGACAAAGGTAACATGCTGCTCCTGTCACAAGTTTGTTTGTGGCAAGTGTTCCTCTCCCCTGTGCAATTCGTGCAGTTCCTCTTAGACAGTCAGATGAGAGAGAATTCTTATCTCAACACTTTCAGCTTTTGTTATTACATATTTCAATAAAAATTGTTCACCGACATTATGTATTTTTTTTGTTGTGGGTCAATTGACCCAACGGTCCTTAATGGTTAAAAAATTTTTGGTCTTTCTAGTGTTAAAACCTGAGTGAAGAATGGTATGCCTAAGAAAGAAGGAGAGAGTCATGTTCATGTGTGGCATGTTGAGTGTACATTTTCTTTCTTGATACGGTGGCCGTTAGGTCGTGGTCTCATAAAGACCGATGGTGCGTTCTCAGTGTGTGGAGAGTGTTACTGTAGTTGATCATCATCAACATGGACATCATTTTTAAAGGTTATGGAGACAAGATAGGGATTCAACGTAAACAACCTTCCGTCCCTGCGCGGACCCATGTAGATGGTTGGAATTTTAATTTCGAAGGAGTAGAATCCTTTTCCCAAAATGGGGAGTGGCTTGCAATTGAGTAAGTCGAATTCGCTGCCCTCCTTTTCATGGATGATGAGACAGTGTCTATCCATATGAACATACATGTATCGTCTTTCCATGATGGGAACTTGTGGCCGCTTCCCATTGTGTCGAACAATTTTTTTGGGAAAGGTGAGATTTTCTTCAGGAATGTTTTAAGAGTATTGAATTGTAACCGTGTCCAATAGTCTAACGGCACACACACGTCCAGTCCATACTTTGTTGACATAACCTTTAGATAACCTTTGGAGTTTTTATGGTCACAGCTTCTCCATGATGAGTTATCTTTTGATTGAAAGCATTTTTACCCGATGCTAAAGTAAGGGAGTTCAGTGTACCCAGTGCAAGAGCAGAGGAGTTGATGGCTTCGAGCAACTGCATGGTTAGCGCAAGGACAGAAATGATTGCCATGAGCTCAGTCGTCCGTTTTATAACCAGACCTAGCTCCAATCACATGCGTTTCCCTTTTCACATTTTCCCTGTCTTTGTTACGTGACAAAGAGTTATCACACGTGAACGTTTGACTGCGTGGGTGGAAACCTTTCCTATTTATACACAAAGTCGTTCTAGTCCTCACAAAGACTTGAGTGACACACCCCTTCTAGCGAACAAAGACGCATTCATTTATCTAACAAGGAGTCCGATAGTAATGCACAAAGCGCAATGACTCATGTTGTGTCGCGCCCCTTTTCTCGAACAAAGACGCATTCCTTTATCTAACAAAGCGCTACGACTCATGTTGCTCTATACACCATTACAAAATACTCAGTGGAAAGAAATCTTTATTACATCTACACAATGTGTCGACCATCAAACAAAGTCGTGGATGTAAACACACTCAGTTGAATCATGAAATATTTAATAACGTACGCATTTCCTTCCATCGTCTCTTCTATTCTCTCCATAATTTTCTCCATATGACGACCATAAAATTGATCACTAAGAGTAATCCATTCTGAGGAATAAGATCCAAAACGAAGTGGTTTTTGCAAATCCTTCAACTCTATATAAGCAACGAGTCTATCCTTTACATCTTGAGGTTGTAAACTCTCCATCAATCTTTTGAAGAGAGGAAGGCTTTGAGTTAGCACTACTTTCATATCTTTCATCTTCATTTTAAATGTAAGTTTCCAATCTTGTAAAAATCCATCGAATCCTTGTTGATCAAGTGTCAAAACACATAACTCGTTACTCAGTGTACGATGCGCTATCATAAACGTTGTGACTATAGATTTCATATTGCTTCAATGACTTCCACTATAAATAAAACAGATATAACAATCATGTTCCACTGTAAGTTTATTCAACACCAGACAAAATTTACAAGTACAGAATACACTTCAAATAAACTTCATAAAATGATCATCATTCATTCACAAGGAGTAAAAACATGTTTTACATAGACCCATGCTGTTGACAATAATATAGATACAGTTCATAAACGTCATAGAGACTACAATGCTAGCGTGAAGAGAGTTTTGCAATGTAGGTGGCTTTATTTCTAGTATTACAATGGGATGGTGGTCTGCAAAGGTGATGTCTCTCACCGAAACATACATCCATATCAAAAATCATTTCATCTCTAAACTTCTTTTGATCACAGTGCATATGATAGTCTTATCTTACACGATCTACCCAACATGGTAAATATAAATTATCAATGTGCAACTGAAGTGTTGCTGCTTCTCGTTCAGAATCATTTCCTAATATTTTAACAATATGAAAACCTGACAGCCACCGTTTGAAATCACTTATCAAATACGTTTCATTTACAAATCCAATATGAATCAAAATAGAAGAATCAAGTCCATGCACATGACGTCGTGACCATTCGTCTTTGTGTGGAGGACAGTAGGCAAATCTATGATATACACTAACAACAGTTTGATCACTTTCTCTCATTGCAATAGCACTCAATTCCTGCATGGGTCTTCCCTCACTGTCTATGAAGATGACAACCTACAATATCAAAAAGACTTAATTACAAGATAATACATTGAGCAGGAACTTCACAAGGATGTCTGTCCTTTACATAACAAAAGATACATACAACATGATTACAATGTTTTATTTGAACATAACGCGCAAGACCGCGTTTTCCACATTCACTACATGCTAACTGATTACAATACTTAAGATTTCTCTTTGGTGGTAACACCATCTTTCTTTGATGTGCGACGACGTTTAGGTTTGGTGACAGGTTCTTGACACTCTTTGACACAAGAATCAATGACTTTCTCAATGTGATCAAGTCCTGTTAACTCAGGTTGATGATGAATTTGAGCAATGCGCAAATTGAGAGAAATCAAATTACCGTCAGATTGATGAGGTCCCACATAAACAGCAGGTACCTCAATATGAAAGGAATAAAAGCCTGCAACTAGCGATGACAATTCTGTTTCAACTGACTGTTCAACTGTCACTCCTGAAGTGACTTTACAATACTTGCTTTGCAAAATATAGCAGCGAGTGCCGCGATACAATGGTTTATAATAAGAAGTTTTCTTTTCTGGCCACAACTGTAATAGTTCAGTGGGAATAAGAGCCTTTTGCCTCACAAAGTCTTCTAAGATGTCAAGCTGCTCACGCAACCAATTATCAATAGGGATACTCAGGTTTTGACCGCAACGATTTACTTGCGTATCCACTTTTGGTAAATATACCGCCGGCGTTTGAAGATAGAGTCGAACACCGTTGTAGCGCACTTGTTGTTTGTAGGTAGGATAGCCGTGAATTACCTTTTCAATTTTCGGATTCCACAGCTCGAGATGATGAGGATTCAGCGATGCTGCAGTTGGAGTAGGATTCATGGCCATGGCAGTCTGTAACGAAAGAATACCACTAAGTGCATTCATGATGATCAGAGAAAAGAAAATTGTTAGCTTAGCAGTGACATATGAGGTGGCCCTCAAGAGGACCTTTTGGGGCGTTCGCATGATTTAAAGCTTATCACCAAAGTCTAAGTCTTCGTCATCGTCCAGTAAATTAAATGTCTTGGGCTTAGGACCCGAATTAAGTTTCAATTCCCTAAAAGACTTAAAGGTAAAGCGTCTAGGTGGTGGAGGTGGCGGTGGTGGTGATGGTTCAACAAAATAAGCTTGTACAATCATCGGCCACACACTCTCCTGCGTCTCTCTTCTAAAATGCTGGTAAGGTTTAGGCCAGACAGTCATGACACTCACTTGTAAATTTGCAAAGAGGATTGAATCATACAAAATTGAGACGGAGAAATAGAAAATATAAGAAATAGAAAGATATATTTTCAGTTGAATAAAAATCATACAAATCAAGAAAAAAAATGAGGTCTGAATCTTGTCAGTGAGTAGTTCAAAAATTGGAAATCAGCAGTCAGCAAAATGTCTGTACGGCAAAGAGGACACATATACAATGAAGGAGTTGAGTCGTCGAGATGTGCTTGTGAATGATAGAATTGGCCGTCCACTTCGAGTGCTGATGAGCGGAACCAGGTCATGCAGGGGATGAGTTGCTGATGAGCACTTTTCAAACAGATTCAACGAAGCTCTGAGTCTCCTGACATCCAAGTTCTCCAGACAAGACGAATCGCACTCCATACCGCAGATAACTCTGTGTGCTCGACGCTGTAACTTACTGAGGTCACTAGACAGATATTTTGGCATGCCAACAAAGAGAGGAGAACAATATTCAAGCAAAGATCTCAACATGCAGTTATATACAGTGATCAAATCAGGCTTACACAAAAAGCATTTCAGAGTTCTAATGCAGTGCAATCTTTTGACAAAGAAGCTTAGAAATGTGGTCAAAATGTAGCTGCCAACGCAAATCATTCGACCAAATTACACCAAGTATGCGCTGCTCTTTGACAAGTTCACAATCTGGAACAATACAAGGTGTACAATCATTTCTTTTGTTAAAATACATGCACTTTGATTTCTGAGTGTTGACCTTCAGAATCATTGCATTTGCCCATGACATAAAATTGTTGTGTTCTTGCAATACATTGCCTTTGGTAGTGTCATTTTTGTAAATAGGTACACAGATAGTAACATCATCAACATACTGAACAATGGTGGTGGAAGGAAAAACGGAGAATGGCTTGAGCAAGTGACACACGCTTTCCAAGTCAAGAGAATGAAATGAAGAGAAAATGGGGAGACATCAGCTTTTATAGTCTCCTGTGAATTCATATTTGACACTATGTGAGCCAATCAGAGACCTCCGTTTCTCCCCTGACTTCGTTGCGGCAGGGAAAAGGAGGCACGCGGACGACTGACTCATGAATGCTTTTCCCAAATCTTGTAGTCAAATCTAGTTTAGTTATGTATATATGACCGTTCCAGGACACCTCCGGACTATTAAAAAAATAATATATATTATATATCAAAAAAATATCAAAAAATATTAAAATATTAAAATATTAATCAAAAATATCAAAAAATATCAAAAAATTTCAAAAAAATATTACAAAAAAATAAAATATGATACCCCAAAAATGCCAAAAAAATGAATACATGACCAATTCAGAAAAAATAAAAAAAAATGAGATACCTACAGAATAAGTATAGGAAATATTTCTTACACTGAAAAAGAGTTTTATAAATAAAAATAATTTTAAGGATAAAAGCAGAAAAAACAGTTTTATGCTCGTTGGGGTTTTTTCATATACTGAAAAGATGTATATTCTGAAAAGGTCTAAACATTTAAGTTGTCTCAAAATTTCACGTGGTCGAAAATATCACGTGGTCTCAAAATATCACGTGGTCGAAAATTTAAGTTGTCTCAAAATATCACGTAGTCTCAATATACCAGAAGATTGTATTCAAAATATTTATTAAAAAATGGATGAAACAAAAGTGGAAGGAACCTCAAATGTGGAAGAAACTTCAAAAATGAAGGAACCTCAAGAATATATCCTTCGTTATCACAATTAAAAATAACTGAATTGAATAAAGAAAAACACAAAGATGGAGTTAGGTATATGAAACATAAGGAATCTCAATTATTATTAAGATTAGAGCATTATAAAAAATTAAGAAAGAGATGGTCTAAAGTTAAGAATGTAACACAAGGTATTGGAATATTTGTCACAATAAGTTTAGGTGCTTTAACAATTGCTATGTCTTCAGGTGTTTTAGTAATTCCAGTAGTTGCTACTGCTTTAACAGGTACGGGTGTTTTTACAATTTCACTTATTACAATGTTAGATAAATCTTTAATTACTAAGAAACGAAAATCATTAAAAACCAAGCATTTAAATATTAAAGAAGTCTATGACAAATTACATTACTACTTTCAAAGAGTATGTGATGATAATGTTATTACGTTACATGAGATTGAAAAATTTGATCGAATAGCTAATGAAGTAAATCATTTAAAGTCCGAAAAAGTTGATGATAAAAATTCTCGTGATGGTAAAACTTTTAGTGATGGTAAAATTTCTAATGAAGAAAATGATAAAATTTTTTTAGAAGAACTAAAAACTTTATTAAACAAAACTTAAAACGAAAAGATGTCAGACAAAAAAGCAATAAAAAAATAATTTGTTCAGTAAAATGTTTTTGTTGTATTCCAATGTTACCACAAAATTCAAATATTATATTTTAAAAATGGATAAAATCAAAGCTGATAATCAAAAAAGAATCAAACAATTAGATGAGTTAATAAAACAAAGAAATATTATGAAAGAAAATCATCTTCAACATAGAATGATAAAAGCTGGTATTCAATCTGATATGTTTGAAAAAATGCAGCAAACCGAGCAATTAAAAACTGATTATGAAAAAACTATGGAACCATTTAAAACTCTTGAAAAAGAACTTACAAATAATGATAAACAAATTAATATAACAGATCCAGCACACAAAACTATATTAGATGACTATGGTTTACTAGAATCAAACTTTAATAAGAAATTACCAAAATCTATGCAATTTGAACATTCTATTTCATTTATAGATGGAAAAACAATACCTAGATTTTATCTCGGACAAAAAGAAATATTTCCACAACCTTTTCGAGGTTTACTTTTTTCACCAGATAAATATCCTTTTAGTTTGGATAGAAATTTTGTTGATCTTTTAAGAGGAGCAGATTTAAATAATTATGCTGTAGAAGATCTCATAATATAAAGCTATGTTAGATAGAGTTGGTGCAGCAAAATGTCTTAGACGTTATAAACAATTAGAAAATTTATTATCAACGGGAGTTAAAGTAGGAAAAGGTTTTAAATAGAAACAACTGTATTTTTACCAGATGATCCACAAGAATTACTAAATAGATTAAATATTTTAATATCTGCAATAAAAGAAGGACATAATTCTAGTTGCAATGAAATTCATGCTATATTGAAAAGACGGTTAGAAAAGAAGATTCTAAATGAAGAGGATTATAAAAGTATAGCTGAAATATGTTGTTTTTAATTTTTATAAAAAATATTGATTTAAAATTTTAACTAACAAAATGTCTTCGAGAGAATTATCATCAGCAGATTTAGACAAAATTAATAATCATTTAGAAAATCTAACAGAGATTTTGGGTTCATCAAAATTTAGTACGACGTTAAAAATTATAACAACTACTTCATCGTAGACTTGTAATTTAGAACCCATTCTACATTTGGAACAAAATAAAAATTATCAAATTGCATTGACTAGTTTCTCCACATTTAACACTATTCAAAACGTTATCAACGATGTGAATGACCAATTTGGACATTCTACTGATAAAGGTAAAACATGGAAAATACTAACTTTTCTTCCTGGTTCTTACGAAGTTGAAGCAATATCAAATGAAATTAAGAGACATTTAGGTATACTATTTAAAGATAAGAAACAATTACATTTTGCAGTTGAACCGGCAGTTAATAAATTTTCTCTTACTTTAGACGAAAATCATCAAGTTGATTTTAATCATGATAGATCATTGTCAAAACTATTAGGATTTAATAAACAAACCTATAGTCAAGGTTATCATTTAGGTGAGAAGATTCCAAAAATAACTGAAATAAATTCAATTGTTGTACATTGTGACATTATTGAAGGAGGATATATATATATATATAAATGGTAAATTGTCAAATTTAATATTCAGTTTTCCAGCTTTTACTGTACCCATTGGTTATAGATTAAATGTAATTCCACAAACATTAATATATTTCCCTATTACAAAAAAACTATTAACAACATTAACATTAGAATCACTGATGAGAAAGGACAAGAAATAAATTTTAGAGGCGAAGAGATTATGATAGATGTTTTGGTTAGAGAAGTTTAATTTTCTTCTTCTTCTTCTTAAAAAATAAAAATGAATTTCTTCTTCTTAGAAAATAAAAATAAATTTTCTTCTTCTTTAAAAATAAAAAAATAAAAAAAATCTTTATTTAAAAAATGAGTGAAGTGCCCCCACTAAATAAAAACAAACTTAAATTCAATCATCATCCAAATTTATCTAATAAAGTTTTGTCAGTTATTTGTGTAAGATCGGGATGTGGAAAAACATATCTATTATTTAAACTTTTAACGACTCCAAATTTTTTGGATTATAAAAATCTTATAATTTATACAACAACAGCAGAACAACCCGTCTATCAATTCTTAAAATATGGATTTGAAAATAATCTTAAAAAAACAGCAATTGCTTCATTATTCAACGAATATGAAAAATCTGAATATGAAGAAGAAATAAGTTCGTGGTGTGAAGAAGCAGCAAAAAATATTCAGTTAGTAGAATCCAATAAAAATAAGCATATAAAGATACAATTAATAGATGATAGTGGTAATATGCAAGATCCTAGTAAACTAGATAAAACAATGAAACATTGTGTAATTTTTGATGATTGTGTTAATGATAGAAATCAGTCAGTACAGAGAAATTATTTCACAAGAGGTAGACATAATAACTGTAGTGTTTTTTATTGAACACAAAGTATGTATTCATTAGACGGAAGTGTTATTAGAAAGAATGCAAATATATTTATACTATTTGAAATAAATGCAAGAAACTTAAGTGATTTGTTAAGAGATTTATGTATAAGAGATAAAGATGAATTTAAACAATCGTGTAATAATGCTTGGTCAAAAGATTGTGGCTTCATTACAATTAATATTGATAAAAAAATCATGATAGAGTTATCGAACAATTGTTCGGGAGTGATGAAAATATTTTCGCTGGGTGATCGAATATTTTTTTCTTCTAGACTGATTTAAATAATAATAATAATAATAATTCAAATAATAATAATAAAACAAATTTTTTTCTTCTAGATTAATTTAAATAATATTTTTTTTCTTTTAGATTAATTTAAATAATAAAAATTTTATTCTAGACGGATTTAAATAATAATAAATAAACTTTAAAAAGGTAAAGTAGTTATTCCATCAGGTAAAATTTTTCTTTTATCATGAAATGGATCTAATGATAATTTATGTTCCTCTTTTAAATACATTTTATGTTTCTTTGAATTGAATCTATAATTACATGCTCATAAACTGTAAGCGTTCGGCCATACCTGGTGAATTAATATATGAAGTAAGGTTACTGCTAAGCGCCGACCCAGGTAAATCAAAACACGGAGTGTTCGGTACGTTTCGTGAGCCTTTTTCAACCGATGTGAAAATAAATTTTGAAATCTATCTCTATCATAAACTATTTCAATATTTTGTCTATTACGCGCATTTTCTAAAGTCTTACCATAAAATGAATTATTCATTAATTTAAAGAACACGTTTCCAAAATCATCTTTATTTCTTTTAGCTATTTTACGTTTTTCAATATTGAACTCTATATAATTTTTAACCATTTAGATTTTTTATATATTAGTTTCCGGTGAATTTTAAAAGGAATCATTCCATGATCCAAATACCAATCTAACATTCTTCCTTCAACAACATACTTTCCTTTATTACTTTGTGTTAACAAGTTTTTTTTGGCCTGTATTTTGTAGGAATTAAAGTTTTTTGATAATCTGTGAAATCATCTATATTGGGAATTTTGTTTTCGGGACAGAAAGGATAATATTTTGTTGCGCCTTTTATATAATCAGGGTATGCTAAATCAACTTCATATATATAACCAAAATTATTTTCACCATCTAATGTAGGTTCGTATTCACGAATGGTACTCCATTCCATTTCACCTGTAGGTAATTCTTGTATCATGCAAGAAGAATATAAGCTATTAAAATCATAATATAACAAATAGTTTTCCTTCATGAATTCATCAACTGCTGCTTGACTCTCTTCATTTGATAGATAAGTCCTTCTATATTTTGATTAAACAATTTTATAAATTGATCTTTTTCTGCTGGATTTAAAATTTTTAAATAACCATGATCATCAGGATTTACTTTTTTATTATAACATTTAACATATCTATTACCTAGAACAGATGAAACACCACCTCTAATACCAGATTCAAAAAATAATAATTTATCGTAAGAACTTTCTTTATAATATTTAAGTTTAACATTTGTATGTTTCAACCCTGCTAACCATGTTAATCCTGGTGTAGAATAAATATAACATGGATCTATTCCGTAATATTCAAAACACATGCTACGAAAGTTTTCAAAAAGATCAGCAAGGATTAATACATCTATCTGAAGATATTTCATTGTATAATCATACATTGTTCTACAATTTAACTCTTTCCAATTTTTGTCAGCTTCTGAATAATCTTCTTCAGATAGTTGTGATTGTTTTAATATTGATTTAAATTTATCACTTGAAGAAAGTTGATGTTCTTGCATTATATCATTTATTCCATTTATATCTCCAGTTAAACATTCGTAGGGAAAATACCTTTTAAAGGTTTTAAATTATATTTATTTAATATTTTACATTGTTCAGGTTTCAAAGTTTTTCCCATGAACTCTAATGAATAAGGATTAAAAAATGTAAACGCATCTAATATTCCAATACAACCAAATTGCATTGAAAAATATTCTTCTTCTGTTTTACATAGTACGTTTGTTCTTAGTTGTTGTAATTTTTCAGTTGAAAATAAATATCTTATTATGAAATGGAAATCAAATTTAGAGCCATTGCAGAAATATAAAGGAACAAAGTTATATCTAAATTTATTAGCATTAAGATTACAAGAATTATGTGCTGCACCTCCATATAATCCATTTAGATGATCATGATCTTTTAATTTATCACATCCTAATTCTTTTCCACAGTAATAACAATTTTTCATTAAGAAATTGTTATGTTTGTTCAGACGTTAATGGAAGCATTGGTTTATTTGTTTTAAGCAATTGTGAAAAATATTTTTGTAATTATTCTATTTTCTTTGTAAACATTTCTGAACTATCTTCACCATAGTATTGATAATATTCTGATATAAATATTTCAGGATAATTTGAATGAATGTACATCCCCAACATAATAGTTTTTGTTCAAGCAAATGTTTACCAGAACTTTGTGTCATGTCAACATTATATGCTTCAAAGTCACAATATATAATAAAGGGTACTTTATTTTTGTAATACCATTTATTATATATTAGATAATCTTCTTTAGTAAAAGTATTTTAGCTGCATCATTTTGTTGACAATTTCTCAAGTGATTATTCATTTCTTCTTTAGTTCTAAAGCTCGTCATACATTGGAGACAGGGAAAATTAGAATTATCCGAAGTTTTTGTAAATATAGAAATATAGAATAACATCTCTAACTTATGTCTATATTCTGATAATAAAGATGAACACTCGGTTTCGTACTCATAGG
This sequence comes from Prostheceraeus crozeri, assembly GCA_907163375.1. NCBI lineage: Eukaryota > Metazoa > Platyhelminthes > Polycladida > Euryleptidae > Prostheceraeus > Prostheceraeus crozeri. The sequence goes on along the minus strand of CAJQUW010006400.1, from coordinate 66,666 downwards.
GAAATCCACATCCTTTATTATTATTATGATTAATCATTATTGGTGATAATGTTTTTATAATTTCATATTTTTCAGTACATATTACATTTCCTTTGTAAATAATATTATGATGCATGTAATTTCCTCTTTCATTGTATACAATTTGTGTTTGGCATAAATTTTTGTTATTCAAATAAAATTCTTTTAAGTTGTTATAAACAATGTTATTAACTTCAATATCTCTGAGATATAAGGGAGTAATATCACCAATAGAAACATACTTCACATTTAATTCAAAAACATTTAGTTCTATTAAATTTTTATTCTTTTTATGAAACTTCATTAATTTATTATAATTATACGGACATTCATCTAAGCCATCACAGAGATCTAGTTCATTTATATATTCTTCTTTATTATAATGATTTACTCTTTCTTTATGATATTTTGCAGGATGTAAATGTGCTATAACACTCCACAGAAAACAATATTCATCTTCATTTTGTATGTTGATTATTTGCGGAGAACTGAAAGGAAGGGGTATGTAACTACCACCAGTATTATTTTTATATTTATTAATTACTATTTTCTTATTAGATAGTATTGCAATAAATCTCCAACCAGGTTCACGCAACTCAGCTTCAGTTATAGCATCCTTTAATTTATTTAACATTGTTTCGAATATGGGTTGTATATCATTTATATTATGAATTTCTTGTGTCTGTGTAAAATGTCTTTGTATTATTTCTTCAGTCATTCCATCGGATCCAGTTTTTGTAAAAAGTACTTCTACATTCATATAACATTTGAAAGATTTTTTAAATGTTTTGTAAAAGTTTAATAATATGTCATGAAAAGTTTCATCGGTTTCGTTATGTTCGACTGACTCATCAAATAAATATTTTATATCTGTTACAGCTTCGTCGGTTTTTTTAGTTTCGTCAGTTTCATTAAAAGTACTAGAACCTTCGGGCGAAGTACTAGAACCTTTGATTTCCCCAAAAAAATCTTCACTGTTAAAAACTTTTTTATATTCCGAATGTGAATAATCATCAAATATTTTTTTAACTTTTATATCAGTAGGTTATGTTTCTAGATAGTTTTTCTAATTATTTAATTTTGATATATTTCCTTCATCAGCTCGATCTACATTTTGTAAATGCATTTTACTATTTAAATGAGATTGATAACTTCTTTTTGTTTGTAATTGTCTTTTACATAAGACACAATAAAACTTTTCCATTTTTTATTTTTTTAAGAAAAAAATTGTGTTTTAATAATTTTTTCAATTATTTTTTTTTATATTTTTTTAGATAATTTTTTTAGATTTCAGATTTTTTTAAAAAAAATAAATAAAAAAATGTTAGACGAGTATAAAATAGAACATGTACCAGTTTTAAAGAATTATCGTCATCTTACAAATACTCTTACTCGAAAACAAGAAGTTAAATTTTATTATCACCATAAATATATGCAATTTATTAAAGATTATAAAATAAAACACTGTATAGCAAAATATACTAAGACAAATGATTTTTCACTTTGTTTAAGAACTTTCCGAGTATTTTTGGCATATAATAATTTATGGTGGTTAATTAATAAAGAACATTTAACAGTTTATGATTTAAAAAAATTACATAAATTAAATCTTCCTCCCTTTATTTAAAAAATATATCTGACAAAAATTATTTAAAATATATATCTGAAAAAAATTATTTAACATATATATCTGAAACAATATAATTAATTGATTATAGCACTCACACCATTCATTAATGGTTTTATATCATTATATGTTTTTTTGCTTCAGCTAATGTAGATTTAGCATCAGATATTATTGGTGTTGCTTTTCTTAAGGCGTTTCTAACATCAGCTATTTTAGTTTTTAAGGAATTTAAGGTTTCATTATCTTTTAATCGATTAGGTATTGGTATATTAAATTTTGCATTTAAATAATGATCAAAATAAAAATAAAATGTCTCAGGGATAATTTTTAGCGGTACTTTGGCTTTAGATTCTAAAAAGATAATTATTTGTTCTATAACTTGATTTGATAAATGTTTCGCGTTTGCATATATTCTAATATCAAAATCTTGAGAGTTATTATAGATTTCATGCTCAATATCGACTAATATATTCAAATCTTACTTATAGACTTGCATTTGTTTAATCATGGTATCAATACGTATTATTCCATATTTATGTTGTGTATAATGTGATAAATGCATATTTATTTTATAATTTTTATTAATATCATTAAAGAATGCTGCATTATTTTGTGTAGTTGTAAAAAATGTTTGAATGTTTTCTCTAATCGTATTGGTTACATCACAAGCTTTATGAGCTAATACAACTATTTGTATATTTTGATGTCTTCCGTTTGTAAATATTTCTGACATATCTTTTTGTTTCGAAAAACTTGCAACATCATCTAAAATTAGTAAAGATTTATTTTCAGGTGTACCTGCAAAATTTTCCATATCTTGTAACTCATCTAATTGTTTATCATTATGAACGTTTGTAAAAGTTGGCCATTCAGAAGTATGCATACAAAAAATATGTACTTTTGTTTCATCTTTATAATGTTCGTTTATATATTGTTTAATAAATGTAGTCTTTCCACCTCCAGTTTTACCGTAAACAATGAAATGTAAATTTTCTTGATTCATTCTACCTTGTGGAATATTTTTTGTTTCATCAGCTGCTTCATCCTCGGTCTTCCATCCTTGAAAATTTTTCATTTCTCTTTTATAAAAATTTATCTTCTTTTGTTCTTCTGTTAGAAAGTAACCCCATTGATTACCAATAAATATAACGACATGATAAATAATAAATATAAAAATACATACTAACAATACTTTTAAACAATGAAATTTTAAAAATTCCAAAGACGTGTGAGATCTGATTGTACTATTTTTTTATTAGAAGAAGAATTAGCGAAAAATACTTTTTGGCTGGTTCTTCTACATCTTTTTTATTATATATATTATTATTATTATTATCTATAGGATTATATCTGGGATTATATCTAGAATTATCTACAATCTTATTAAAATGTTTTAAATATGCTACCTCATCTTTAATTAGATTTGAATCTTGAGGTGTTCTTGTATCTTGAAACTCAGTGTTATTTATATAATTATTTATAATATCATTTAATGCATTAAGTGATTTATGACGACTTAGATTAATTTTATTATTTTTATTAATTTTATTACTTTTATCGCTTTTATTTATAATTGGAGAATACAATTCTTCTACATTTTCGCTTTTATTCATTTTATATTTTTTTAAATAAAAAATTGATTTTTTAATTCCGGAATAGCATACGTACACTCTTATGAGTGTCTTTTACCTCTGTAAGACCTCTGGAATGTATCGGAAATAAACCGGAATTTTGTTCCTTTACTCAAAATAAGTATTTTTCAAACCTCTCCTCTCTTCCGGAATGCTTAAGAATACTTTGACTAAAAATTATTTTTTTCTTTCTAAAAATAATTTTCTATTGAAAATAAGACTATTTTAGTATAAATAAGATTATTTTAGTATAAATCTATAATAAAAAATAATTGTAATCTATATATAAGTTATTATTTTGATTTAAATTAGGACAAAGTGTTTCATGTCTTGGAAAACTTTTCTTCAATATAATTTTTGGACAACCTCTACACTTTACTTTTTCTTTTAAACAATTCTTACACTGATATTTACTATCATAAAACTCTGACTTCTGCTTAATAATTTGACAATTTGTACATTGTCTTGTAAGATTTATACAAGAATTATAATGATTAGTAATTCCTTGACTTGTAAAATATTTATTGCAACTACGACATAGCTGATCTTTCATTTTATCTTTTTTATCTTTTTTAACCTCCTCTGGTTGCTCACATGATTTTAAATGACGTGCAAAATTTTTAGACGTTATATTTTTACTACAACCAGAACATATTTTTTTCGTATTACATTCCATGGTTTTCCTGGATTCTATAAATTAATTTTTTTGATATACGCTATTATTTTTATTTACATAATTATGTTGATCTACATGATGATTTAGAGCAATATTATTTTGATCTACATAATTATTTTGGCCCAAAGGATTCATATTTGAACCTAAATGATTATTATTCTGGACTAAATGATTATTATTCTGGACTAAATGATTATTATTTTTCTCAATTAACATATTTTTTTCTAGATGTATAAAGATTTTGTTCTTGTGGTGATATGAATAAATGTTTCAATCTTTGTAATGGTTGATAAGGTTGAATATTATTATGATTTGATTGAATATGTTTTGTTATATGTATCCCGCATGATGTGTTTTTCATATGAGAATATAATAACGCTTGATTTAAAAAGCGCATCTTACAAACTTGACAAATTCGATTTATTTCCATTTTTATTTTTATCAGAAAAAAAATTATTTTTTATTTTTATTGCTGATTATTAGAAAAAATTATTTTTTATTTTTATGTGAAAAAAAATTATTTTCTATTTTTAAGTGAGAAAAAATTATTTTTTATTTTTATGTGAAAACAATTTTTATTTCCACGACATATATATATATATATATATATATATATATATATTATATATATATATATATATTTTATTGTTAAAAAATGATGTTCCCTAATGTTGGTGGAGGTGCATATATCCCGAATAATCGTGAATCAGAAATAGAAATAGAAAATTATATCATGAAAACTGGAGACGTTTTATCTGGTCCATTGCATCTTTCTATTCTTCCGCAACAAGATACAGAGTTAACAAATAAACAATATGTTGATACACAAATCAATAACTTAAAAAAATATATATGAACGATTTTTTTGGTTCCACTGATCAATTAATTGCAGTTGCTTAAACTTAATGACAAATCACTAAACGAAAAATTATAAAAGCTTGATAAAAAGGATAGAGAGCTAGAGGCAGATATAGTAAAACTTTTAAAAAAAATTTCAGAACAATCAAAAATTTTAATATTACTTTCTATAAATTTAAAATCTGCAGTAGTTAAAAATTAACATCAGATAAAATTAGAAACAATTAGAAAATGAATTAGAAAAACTTCCTAAAACAATTTTTAAAAATTCAAAGCAGTTTCAAACTACATTCCAAAAAAGTTTTGATGAATTGAGTTTTAGAATTACTCAACAGATGAAAAAGATGAATAGAATAATAAATGAAGTAAACTCACTTAATCAAAAAGTTGATAAAATGAAAACTTTAAAATCAATTTAGAAAATGAATTAAAAAAAAATCTAAAGGAAATAAAGAACAGGTAGATGCTGTTAAAAATCAGTTAGATGCTCTTAAGTTCAATTGAATGCTCTTAAAACGGCGTTGAAGATGAATCAGCAGAAAATGCAAGTTAATGAAAAAGAAATTAAAATACATCACACGCTGCTTGACGCGATAGATAACGTGCAACGGAAAATTCATAAAGTTATCACGGAGTTGTTGTCCATTCACACACGTAAATCTTAATCATAAACGTAAATCTTAACGTAAATATTTTTCCCACAAGTCAAATTTAATCCTAAAAAATGCCCATAATTTATAAACACAATCTTAAACATTTTGCTTCAAATAAAAAAAAATAGCACATGAACCATCTATGAAATCTGCTTACCATTATAACAATGTAGAAACTATTCAAAAAGAAGGAGATGGCATCTTTTCTGGTATCGGAAGTATCGTTAACTTGATTAAAAATAATAAAGATTTGATTACATCTGCTGCAAAAGGAGCAGCTGCTATAGGTAGTACAGCTAGTGCAATATCAAATGCTGTTTAGTCTCAAAACGAATTAAAACAACTAGAAACTATTCGTAAACCTAAGAATGCTTCTGAAGAACTAAAAAATTTAAAAAAACTTTCAGAGGAAACAAAAAACAAAATTGCTAACATAGCTGCAGGGTCAGAGAGTAAACATGAGAAGAAATCAGGCGTAGCCATAGAACCTACGGTTCGTTCAATTGAAGAAATAAGAGGTAATTGTTTAGCAAAATTCTAAAATATATTCGCAAAGGAAACCTAAGAAAATTTTTTTCTGTGTGTGAGAAAAACAAAAGTCAAATTATTTTTTATAAAAATGTCTTCTCTTATCGAAAATAAATTTAGATTAGACGATCCTCCGTTCGTTAGTTACAATCAAAAAAAGAATGACTATATAAGAATTGCTAAGAATCCCGGATCTTCCAGTAGAGTAAATACTGGAGGAGATTTAATCTTTGAAGTTGATAATCAGCAAAGTTATATATATCTACCTGATTCATTTTTACACTGTGAATATTCTTTATTTAGTGATGCCAATTTTACAACACCATTACCAGATACCGATAATATTGCTTTAGAGAATAATTTCTTTCCAAGATTATTTACACAAATGCGTTTAGATGTTGCAACTCAAAATATAGAAACAATAAGTGATTCTCCAGGTGTAATTGATACAATGCTTAGATTTGTAACAATTGGTGAAAATAATAAAAAGCATGAAATCGAAGGTTGGTTTCCTGATACTAATGATGGTATAATTGTTGATGATTTAACTCACACTTGAACAGATGCAGCAGGAATTGCGAAAGATGTAGAAAATATTGGAAATCATTTAAATAAAATAAACAATACTGCATATAAAGAAAGACGTGAATTTAACAAGAAAAGTAAACAGACAGTAACATGGTCATTGTCTCCATTATTCGGATATTTAGATTATGATAAAATATCATATCAATTACAATTTAAATTAATAATTCATCCTACAGCAAATAATGAATTATTTTTTTATGGTAAGACTGGAAAAAAAGCATATTTAAAATTGATAGACTTGAATGGTGGATAAAACATATTACTCCTAGTTTAGAGGTTGAAACAGCTATTGCAAAAAGATTAAATACTAACAAACCAATTCCAGTAAATTTTCTAAAGCGTACTGCTAGGTCAGTAACTTTTTCCGAACAAAGATTTAACTGGCATTTCACAAGGACATCAAATACTCCAAGATATTTATTACTAACTTTTCAAAGAAATAATTCTCCAAGTTTTGATGAGAACAACAATCTTTTTCATATTAATACAATTTGAAGTTTACAAGTTGCTTTAAATCAAACCCAATATCCAATTGATCCATTAAGAGTCGATGATACCAATAATCAATTTATGGAAGGATGTGATGCTTATCGAAATCTTTGTATAGAACTTGGAGTTGAAGCACAATTAACTCCTGGAGATTGGAGACATTTATATCCTGCTTTCTGTTTCGATTTAAGTGCACAATCTGAAGATATTATCAAGACTGGCTGTGATGTAACAATTAATATTGAAAAGAATGATTCCACAACTTCATTGATGGCTTATGGTTTATTGCTAGAAGATGTAAAATATTCTATTGAAGTTCTTAATGAAAAGATGGCTAGGATAGGTTAATTTTATTAGTAACTTAAAATTTGTTCTTAACTTAAATTTTTTTTCAGTAATTAGTAATAAGATTTTTTCATAACTAGAATAGATTAAAACTTTTTTTAGTAATTAGTAATAAATTTTTTTTAGTAATTAGTGATATTTTTTTTTAGTAATTAGAATAGATTAAATTTTCTTCATAACTACAATAGGTTAAAAAAATTCTCAGATTAAATTTTTTTCATAAGTACATACAATAGATTAAAAAATCTTAGATTAAAATTTTTCCTAACTTAAAATTTTTTATTACAAATGTCGCAAGCAAAAAGTAATAATAATAATAATAATAAAAGTGTTGAATTATAATTAGGCGTCATTGTTGACAAAAATACTCCGAAATCTATTACGATTGACAAGAAGAAGTATAACACAAGTAAACCAATGATAGAGAATATTAAATTACAAGAAGAAAAGAATGGTGGAATTCTCCCATTAATTCCACTAATAATAGGTGGCATAGCAGCAGCAGCAGCAGGAAGTGTTGCAGGTGGGACAGCTCGTATTGTCCAAGCAGTAAATAAAAATAAATCAGAGAAGGCAGCATTAGAAGAACAAAAACGTCATAATAGAGAGTTAGAGAAAGTTGATAGTATATCTAAGTCCTAGTATGATTAGATAAAACATTTATTTTATTTTGTCTTTAAAAATGAATTCCACAAATTCTACAAATTCCGAAAATTTAATTAAATTAAAAATTTCTAATTTAGATTTATTGAATTATCTCTTAAAAGTACATAAAACCTCAAATTGTCAGCATATTGGATGTGACACACAAAAAAACATTAGAAAACTTTCCTGGATTTATTTGGAGTAAATATTCAAAAGGAAAACATCTTCCTGGTCATTCATATACCGGTCCAGGAACTCGATTAGATATAAGACTGATATAGACTGATTAGATATATAACCAGGTGAAGAACCAATAAACAGAGTTGATGCAGCAGGTTATAGACACGATTTAGCTTATCGAAATCATGACATAAGTTCTCGACATGAAGCAGATAAGGAAATAATTCAGGAATTAGATAGTATTCAAAATCCTACATTTAGAGAAAAAGTTGATAGAATGTTTGTTAAGAAAGCTTTACAAGCTAAAATATTATTCGGGCAGGGTATTGATCCGTCAGCAAATGAAACATACGCCCTCGAAATTCACAAGGAATATAGAAAGCCGAAATATCTATTGAAAGTAAAAGTATTTAATAAAGATGATATTTGGAGTGCTGATCTTATTCATGTGCCGAATGCAAAAGATTATAAGTACGCATTGACCGTTATAGATTTACAGTTATGGCCAATGATTTCCGACCACCCATATATTTCTAAGATAAAACGAGTTCAGAGTATTAGTTAACAAGTAGTATTTAAGTTATAAACAAAAACATGTGTAATTAACACATGGGAACAATTGAACTTACATTTAAATGTCTTTGATCAATTAAATTGCAAAATCTCAATGTTTCATAAAACAATTAATATTTAGTAGTAGTACCATGAGCCGCCAGAACAGCGTTGATTCGACGTGGCATTGAATCTACAAGAGATTGGCATTACTCAGGAGTTATTTCATGGGTCCAGGCATGAAGAATAGCACCTTTGAGTTCTATCAGTGAGGATGGATTGGATTTCGACACTTCTAACTTCAGCTTTTCCCAACAATTTTCTATCGGGTTTAAGTCTGGTGACGATCCTGGCCACGGGCTGAGTACTTCAATATTATTACAATGAAGCCAAGATTTTACGGCACGGGACTGGTGGCATGGTGCACCGTCATGTTGGAACACATCGCAACTATGAAGTTCCATCCACAGTGGCACCTTTTCTGCAATGATTTTCAAATATTCAGCCGAATTGACCGTCTTCCCTTGCTGTACAAAGTAAATACCTCCGCGACCAAATCCAGATATCGAACCCCATATCATGATTGACGGGCATTTTTTCACCGCTGGTACAGTAAACCTTGGATTGAAACGCTGATTTGAAGGACGTCGAACCAAGGCCCTGTGTGGTTGAAACTGCTTTATTTGTGTTTCGTCGCTGAAGAGTACTCTCCGCCATTGGTCAACTGTCCAGTCTTTGTGAGTTCTGCAGAAGATAAGGCGATCTTTGATATTCTTTCGAGATAGTCCGAGGTTTTACAGCTGGACGGTAAGAGCGAAGACCTGCATCGATAAGGAGGCGCCGTCTGATGGTTCGAGTGCTGACTACCACATTTTCAGGTAATTGCGCTCTGATTTCAGAACTGGATATAGATGAATTCCTCACAGCAGCACGGCGAATCATGTTATGAGTTTGACGGCTGGTGATTCTTGTTTTGCCTGGTTGTTTTCTGGGAACTGTGGATCCAGTCTGCTTGATAACTTGGATAATATCATGGACTGTTGTCTTTGACAAATTTAATCTTACTGCGATCTGACGTTCACTCCATCCATCATCAAATAAAAGTTTGATATTAGCGCGAGCAGCAGGACTTGTAGGCATAATTACAATGAGACGCACAAATTAACTTTGGCAAACAATTCTTGGAATTCGTGTAATTCTGAGAATTCAACCGATTTATACATACTCAATGGTCGTTGGCTGGTGCCTGATAGGTAAATCAACCAATTATAACTAATATAACGTATGTTTGTAGAAATAAAATAAGGTTGTCAGAATGAAAATAATAGTGGTCGGAAATCAATGGCCGTATCACTAGTGGTCGGAAATCATTGCCCATAACATACACGATGCGCTTGGGCAAAGCCTTTAAAAAACAAAAGTGGTCTGTCAGTTAAATATGCGTTAGAAGAAATCTTTAAAGAAAGTAATAGAAAGCCAAAAAAATTGTTTGTTGACAAATGGTCTGAGTTTTACAATAGAAATGTTAAGCCACTATTTGATTTAGTTTATTCTACAGAAAATGCTGGTAAAGCCGCAGTAATAGAGAGGCTTAATAGAACTTTAAAAAATAAAATATTCAAGAAATTTACTGAGCAAGGTAATCAGAAATAGTTAAAAATATTACCAGGAATTGTAGATCACTACAATAATAAAGTTCATTCAAGTATTGAAGAAACTCCGAAGAATGCTTCTGACGATCCTGATTTAATACGAAAGAAAATATTCGAAAATAATTATTCGTATGAGAGTAATCCGAATTTACAGAAACGTAAGCCGAAATTTTAAATTGGAGATAGGGTAAGGATATTTAAGTATAAGAATAAATTTGAAAAATGCTTTGTTGGCTATTGGACTAAAGAAATATTTGAAGTTTGTAAAATAAATCAAACTTATCCGATTACTTATGAAATTAGAGATTTAGATGATGAGGAAATCAGAGGCAGATTTTATGAAAACGAATTACAAATAAGTGATTTTTAATAATCATTATCATTGGAACTAACGTTTCGGGAATGAAATTCCCTTATTCAATTCTAACATAATATCAAGAAATGGTACTCCTTTTTGTAATTTATACAAAGCATATAGACATAATTGTCCACAATATGTAGTTTCCGGTCTTTGAATTTGAAAAGTACAGACGTGGAAAAAAGTTTATGATAAATTCCGAATTCATAGAAAATTATAGGTTTGCTGACTTTTCGCTATCAGAAATGACTTAAATCGAGTCAAATCGCATCATGGCCTAACAGAATACACATATAGGCCCACAAAGTATACAAAAACATACAAAAACATACCTTTTTGGCATTTTAGCAGTTTTAGACATTCTTCAGAAACTATGGTTATTATGCACAAAAGTGGATGAATTTCGACGTTCACCTGAAATGATGCATCGCTGTTCTCACGCTTTATGAATAGACACGAGTGTGCTGGTTTGATGTTCCCTAATCGATATCCAATCAAAATCATCGAGTCAACTTCATTGTCAAGTTCATACAATGTAGTCAATCTCTCAGAGTCTCTTCGCAAAGATGGGCAAGCGCAAGCAAGTATCGCCTTCTGTTAAAGCCGCTGTCGTTGCTCTTAGGAAGCACACGTTCAAAACACAAGCTGCTATTGCATATGAGTATTCAATATCACAAAATACAGTGTCAAATATTTTGAAACGGTACAGAGAAACTGGAACTCACAATGTCAAGTCTCGCTCCGGAAGACCTCCAAAGACGTCAGATAGAACTGACAATCGCATTCATCGAATTGCAAAAACGGATCCATTTGTTACGTCTACGGAAATTCAACGGCTTATGTCACCTGTCCTCGATAGTATCACCACAAAGACAATAAGAAATCGATTATGCAAGAAGTTCAAGCTACCAGCACGAACCCCTCGTCGTAAACCCTTTATCTCCGCCAAGGCTCGAGTCAAGCGCTTGGAATGGTGCAAAGCGCATGTCAACTGGACCATCGACCAGTGGAAGAAAGTGACATTTAGTGATGAATCGACATTCTTGCAATTCCATCAGCAGCATCAGTACGTTAGAAGACCTTCAGGTTCAAACTCAATTCATGAAAGGTACACTGACAAGACGGTGAAGCACCCCCCATCCGTAATGATTTGGGGCTGCTTCAGCTTTCATGGAAGGGGTGGCCTTACAGTTCTTCCGAAAGGCGTTCGATTGAATTCTGAGAAGTACATCGATGTGCTGGACGAAAAGCTCATTCCCTTCATGAACATTTCGAGTACAAGAGTCTTTCAGCAGGACAACGCGCCGTGCCATTCGTCCAAGAGAACAATGAAATGGTTTGAGGACAAGGGGATTGAGGTTCTGGACTGGCCCGGTAACAGCCCAGACCTCAACCCCATTGAGAATCTATGGCAAAGCATGAAAGTGAAAGTCAATGCTCAAAAGCACTCCAACATTCACGAACTCATTCGCAACATCAAACTGTCATGGATCGCAATTTCCCGCGAAGAATGTGAGAGACTTGTCGAATCCATGCCCAGGAGAATCCAAAGAGTTCTGGAAAACAAAGGTTATCCCACAAAGTACTGACGTTCATCCCTGGAAATAATAAATGAGCATTTGTGGCATTGCAAGTGTTTTTATTTGCTGAATTTAAGCAATAATTGCTGCATTTATCCTATATCATAAGATTTACTGCAGATTTATTGAATCAGGGAAAATGTTCAAAAATCGATATTTTTGTGCATTTCATAGGCCTACCTAAAAAATCAGAAATCGACTTCAGATATCAGCGATTTTTTTAAAAAATGCTCAGAGACTACCTAGAGATGATGTCATACATGCTTCATTACGTATAACTATGATAAACTAGTTCAAAAGCTTCCATAAGAAGATTACATGAAAAATCGGCTTTCTGGTGAAATTATCATAAACTTTTTTCCACGTCTGTATTGTATGTTCAATTTCCAAGTAATTCCTTGACTTCATTTGTTGGAGGCAATCCATATGAGTCGAAATAATAATTAGAACCGTTTTTATTTCTCTCCCGCAGACCAATTTACTCCTTTTTGATCTGATGTGTGAAGATTTGTTACGAAATTTATAGATGGCTTATTTTTTAGCAAACGTAATTCGTCTCTCATCAATATGTGAAAATTCTTTATTCCCAATTGATTAGCAATTTTCTTTAGATCAAAATTCGTAGTTGTTCGCTTCCCATATAATTTTAAGAACTCGGTCAAACCAAAAGTTCTGGGAGATATCTCAGTCAGATTTTCACCATTCATTTCAAATCAAATAAATTCTAATAACTGCAATAATGTCTACTTCTTGTACAGAAAAATAAAAACAGCGGCAGTGTATTTTGCATCAAATATAATAATACAACAATCAATCTTATCACACAATTGTACAATTTGAGTCTACTGGGAGTAGACTCGAGAACAAAAGAAAATTTAATAACATTTCAAAATATTCTAAAATGCGATATTACTAAGTTTCATGTATCATGTTTACATACTGAAATATGGATCTATGCAATTCGAGTCTACTGGCAGTAGTCTCGAGAAGAAAAGAAAACTTAATTACATTTCAAAATATTCTAAAATGCGATACTACTTATAAAAATGTGTTCATAAATAATGTATGTACATTGTATATATCTTGAAAAGTGAAACAACACAGTTAATGTTCATCTTGGGAACCAAACCTCATTTCTTCTATAGTTGTCGGTTGATTTAATTTTTCTATATAAATTTTGATTACTAATATGTTTTTTAACAAAACTAATGGGCATTGATGAATTTAAAAATAATACGTGTGGTAGAATTATATCCGATAAGTTCATCAAGAAATAACAATAACTTACGTTGTAGGAAATTCTAAATAGTTCCAAGTTTCCCACAAATCTCTTTTTTTATTGTCACTCAATTCCAGAATTCTTTTAAGCCCATAACCTTGATAGGCAGCACTTCTCAGCAACGACCCATGGTGTACTTTATCACTTGCAATCAGTTTTGAAATCATAATAGCACTATCCTCGATGGTAATGAACTGTTCTTTTGTAACATTGAACTGAGGAATTGTAGTAGTGGTGAGATACTATTATATTTTTACTGCAATATCCTCCACTTCTTTTTGAGAGTCCACAATTTTGTTCTTCTTTCTCGATTGAATTTCCAACTTCTACTCTTCAAAATATTTTTTCGAAGTTTCCTTGTGCTCTTCTTTAATTAAGTTTAGTAAAATCGGCATGTAAAACGAAAAAGCTTCCGCGGCAGTACGTTTTGGCACTTTGTAATAAAGAAAGAAAACAGTCACTAGTCATGATTAATAATATTGTAAAATGAAGTCTTACTTTCTACATACTGCAATATATTCCACGTCATATTAATCTGTGCGAGTAACAGCTGCTTGTTCTGAAATGCAATGTTTCAGGAATGCGGGAGCAGCTGTTCCCTACAATTCTTCTAAATACTCAAGTGTTTATGTTGCAATCCTTTAGTGTGTGATTGGTTTACTGTCTCAATTACAGGGAATCCCAGGAACACGATTTCCAAGAATTCTATTCTAAACTTCAAGGCATTAGAAATGCATGAGTAAGAAAACAATATTTCAATTTCTGTCGAGATCACATGTGATAGAAATGAAACGTCAATAATCAGTGACAATCATCTATTCTTACACATTGCTGTCTTCATAGGTGTAATTCCTTAGATTGATGAAAACTGACCTGATTTCAGTTCAGCAAAAGTGTCGTCCCTCTCTTCGGAGAATGAACAATTCTCAGAGAAGTCAAAAAAATAAAATTAATCGCAGGACGCACCAACCTTAGAGTTTATCAGACAACTTTAATTTTCGACCACGTGAAATTTTCGACTACGTGAAATTCTTAGACCTTCGGCCACGTGATATTTTGAGACAACTTAAAGTTTTAGATTTTTTAGAATAAACATCTTTTCAGTATAAAACTGTTTTTTCTGATTTTATCCTTAAAATTATTTTTATTTATAAAACTCTTTTTCAGTGTATGAAATATTTCCTATACTCATTTCTCAGTGTATGAAAAAATCCCAACGACCTTAAAACTGTTTTTTCTGATTTTATCCTTAAAATTATTTTTATTTATAAAACTAAGTGTATTATTTATAAAGTTTGTTATTTATTAAGTGTATCAAGTGAATTTTTTCATTAAGTGAAGTATTTATTAAGTAAATTAGGTGTGTTATTTATAAACTCAGTGTACGAAATATTTCCTATACTCATTCTGGAGGTATCTTATTTTTTTTGTTTTTCTGAATCGGTCATATATTCATTTTTTTGCATTTTTGGGGTATCTTACTTTATTTTTCTGTAATATTTTTTTTGATATTTTTTTGATATTTTTTGATATTTTTGATAAATATTTTAATATTTTTTGATATTTTTGATATTTTTTTGATATATGGTATATATTATTTTTTTAGTAGTCCGGAGGTGTCCCGGAACGGTCATATATACATTATTTAGTTTAGCACATTGAGTTGAATATGAATGTGTTTTATGCGACATAAGAGCAAGTTGGATCCATGCTCATGAAATGAATCTTGTCGAGATGCAATTTTCGCCATTTGTCGCTGATAGAAATCTTTGGGATCATTTATCGTCTCTGCAGAATAGGATGCAAAATGAAACACTACACGTTCACCTGCATGTTCATCAGTCATTTTCTCAAATTCAATCTCTGCAACTAATCGTCCTTTCACATCTTTATTCATCAAACTGTCCATGAGCAGTTGGAAAACGAAGTAACCTTTAGTGATAGCAAATTCTAAGTCTGCCTTTTCATGATAAAAGGAGATAATGTAGTCCCTAATCACACCACGAAGACTTTGTCGATGAAAACGTAGTGAACAAAATTCATTCGTAAACTCTACTGCTTCTGTCATCTTTCTTCCTATCACCTTGGAGACATAGCATGAATGACATTCAGGTGCAGAATGGCACGCTGATTCCAAATCTCGTCTCTGTTTTCCCGTCCGAGGCTGGGGTCACCCGCTAGAGCGATTTTCGTAAAAATTCGAACTCTGTCGTTTTTTCGCCAATGTCCCAAATTTTCAATGACGTCTCACATCTATGCGAAGGCAGATAGGAACAAGCCGTGTTTTTCACTGAATTTTTCTCACTTTTAGCTTTCAAATGAGCTATCACACGACTTTCTACGATCCCTACCACCAAAGTTGGAAGATCGCTGCCGAGGGGGGGGGTCAGAACTTTTTCTCTCCGATTGAGCTGGAAAGAAGTTCCTAGACCCAACATTGACCAAAACGTCCGAATTTGCACTCCGTTTTCCCATCTGAGGCCTCCTTTATGCCGAAAAACGACTTTTCTCATCCCAAAACATCCAACACCCGACTTTTCCAACTCTGACGTTTTCCTACCATTTTCCTCCCTCAACCCAGAAAAATTAGACCAAACTGAGCTTTCCACTGCATTGTTCTCACTTTTATCTTTCAAATGAGCTATTGCACGACTTTTTACGATCTCTCACACCAAAGTTGGAAGTCTGACAGGAGGGGGGGGGGACGTCCTCGAAATTTTTTTCTCTCCGATGTCGCTGGAAACATCCTTCCTAACCCCAAATTTCACGTATATTCCGAATCTGGCCTCCGTTTTCCCATCCGAGCACTCCTTCACGCCGAAAAACGACTTTTCTCATCCCAAAACATCCAACACCCAACTTTTCCAACTCTGACGTTTTCAGAGATTCCACCCCTTGCCTCTCAGGAAAACTCCTCCCGCCTTCCTTCCCCACCCAACATTTCACGCAGATTCCAAATCTAAACTCCAATTTCACATCCGAGACCTCCTTCATGACGATTTCCAACTTTTCTCATCCCAAAAGCCCACCTTTTCTCACTCTATCCCTCCCAAATTCCTATCACCTTCCTTCCCATCCCTCACCGGAAAACTCCTTCCTTCCTTCCAGAGGGGAGGGGGGGGTAGGGAACAGTTTCCTCCTCTCGGACCCATTCCTCCCAACACATCCTGGACGAACTCCCTCACCTTCCTTCCAGAGGGGGGGCTGAGTTAGCATGATGACTCATCATTTCACATTTTGTCCTTGTTTTTGGCACGGGGTTACTACTGTGGGGTAACAATGAAGAGATGAAGTGAAAACACTGCAACCTTATAGACATGGACTACTGAAAATTAGGATAGATAAGATAAATTAGTATTCAATGAAGATAAAACTTCTTCTCTGCATTTCCAATGTATCAGTCTGGGTTTGGATCTCTGACTTTTCTTGACCATAAGTTCTTAAACTCCATTACTTTCTTCATCAGTCAAGTCTGAAATTCAACAACAATCAGAGTGTACGGTGAATTGTGAAATAATTATGAAACATTAGCGCTACACAGGCAACATATCCCAGCCTGATAATGACAGATACGGAAGACAGGAATATTCTTTACTAAAGCATTTGCTTTTAAATTTCTTAATTTTACAGCCGCCGATCCTCTTCTTGGTTCTAATGGTTCATCTGTCATTCCATTTAGATAATAGAGTTCAGTTCCTAAAAAATCAGAAAAGTGAAGTTATGAAAGATAATTGTTTCCAGAACAGATTTCCAGGCAATCATTTCTCTATCAAACAGTCACAGTTCAAACTGATCAACATGCTTTGGTCTGGTTTCCTAAGTAGTATAGGGTATAGGATTCGGCGCATCGCTTCGCTCAGCACCGAATCCCACACCTAGGTAGTTACAAAAAATGAAAAAATACAAAAAAATAGGGTCCTCCTGAAATTTATAAAAAAACAGACAAAATAGATACAAAAAATGAAAAAAATACAAAAAAATAGGGTCCTCCTGAAATTTATAAAAAAACAGCTAAAATAGATGCGAAATGGGAAAAATACAATGTTTATGACCCATGAACAAAAATATTCATTTAAAAATGGAAGATGAAAAAACAAAAGAACCATCAGCCCCCTTATATCCTTCATTATCATATGACATAAAACCTTCGGTTCCCAATGAAATGGATATAGCAAAACACAAAGATAGAGTCAGGTACATGAAAGATAAGGAAGCCCAATTATTACTTAAACTAGAACATTATAATAAATTAAGAAAGAGATGGACCATAGCTAAGAATGTGATGTAACACAATTCCGCTGAAAACCCAAAAGTGATGAAAGGCGAAAACCCGTCAGCTACACTATCAGCCCCTTTATAACCGTTATGTAAAATCAACCATTTTTGCACAAAATTGTTTCTTATTCAACAAAATTGACGCGAAATTACATATACAATATTTGCACATTTTCAACAGTAATTTACAAAATGTCAAGAAATGTCTCCTCGAAAGGAGACATTTTACTCTGTAATTAAATTTGAAAAGTCTCCTGTCAAGGAGACATTTACATTACTATATAATGATATAAGTAGTGTATGAATTGACACACTTACAAAATGTCAAGAAATGTCTCCTTTCGAGGAGACATTTTACTCTGTAATTAAATTTGAAAAGTCTCCTGTCAAGGAGACATTTATATTACTATATAGTGATATAAGTAGTGCGTATGAATTGACGCACTTACAAAATGTCAAGAAATGTCTCCTCGAAAGGAGACATGGTGAGAATGTTACATTTGAGACTATCAGAACTCCATTGGGCTTTCCATTCTTGGGACTTCCATTCTTGGGGTTTCCATTCTTGGGGTTTGCATTATTTCTTCAAATGTTTTTCGGCGTCGTCCATTTTTGATGTGCGATGAAATTATTCGAAAATTGATTTTAAAGAATGTTGCGGATTCATGAGAATCGGCGATGAACGGATATTGTAAATAAAAGTTATAAAGTCTTCTTAAAAACGCGACATAACTCCGGGAATATTGGAAATAGTCACTAAATGTATTTCCCGCACGTAGAATTTTGAATGCACGCCCCTTCAAGATAGCTAGTTTCAAACTACTGTTCTCATGATGATTTTCGTAGTTTTCAATTCTTTGTAAGAAACCACGTAGCGTCGGCAGATCACAAGATGCAGTTAAAGATGCTTCAAAAGTTTCTATAATTCTCCATTCTTTGTATAAATAATCTTCCTCTTCTTTTGTCTTAATATTCCTCCTTCTGTACTCTTGGAAAACTTCTTCATTAAAATATCCATCCTCAAATTGTTGAATTCAGTAAGTCGAGACATAATATTACACTTTTGCAGATGAATCGTGAAAGACACAGTCACGTAGAACACTCACAGAGAGAATGAAAATTGATAATACGTGGCAGCATCAGTTCCTAATGGCAACCGCTACTGCTTGTGGCAGACAATGGTGTCATGCATAATGCGCAATCAGGTTGCGTTGAGAGAACAATGAAATGGTCGCCAACGTGACAATAGCAACTTAATTATCGCAAGCCTAGCCCACAGCAAAGTCCACCCGCTAGAGGTAACAAAAGCCCTGAGTCATACAGATTGTGCAATTCTTTTGTGTCATTTCTGAAATAGAATTTATCTCATGTAAAATGACTAACCTGATCGAGTTTTTTAAATTATATGGAACGCAAACTACGACAAATTTCGACCTAAAGAAAATTGCTAATCAATTAGGAATAAAGAACTTTCATGTTTTAATGAGAGACGAATTACAATTGATCAAAAATAAGCCAACTGTAAATTTCATAACGAATCTTCACACTTCAGACCAAAACGGCGTACATTGGTCAGCAGGCGTTAAAAATCATCAGCAGAACTATTATTTTGACTCATACGGACTTCCACCTACGAATGAAGTAAGAGAAATACTTGGAAATGGTATTTATAATACATTTCAAATTCAAAAACCAGGAACTACCTATTGTGGTCAATTATGTTTATACGTTTTGTACAAATTACAAAAAGGAGTACCATTTCTAGATATAATGTTAGAGTTAAACGATAAAGGTTAAAGCTCGGTTTTCTGTAATTCGTTTTCATAGAATCTACCTTTGATATCCTCATTATCTAAATCTTTAATTTCATAAGTAATCGGATGAGTTTGATTTATTTTACAAATTTCAAATATCTCTTTCGTCCAGTATCCGACGAAGCCCTTTTCAAATTTATTCTTGTATTTAAATATTCGTACCCGATCCCCAATTTTAAATTTCGGTTTACGTTTCTGTAAATTCGGATTACTCTCATTCGAATAATTATTTTCGAATATTTTCTTTCGTATTAAATCAGGGTCGTCAGAAGCATTCTTTGGAGTTTCTTCAATACCTGAATGAATCTTATTGTTATACTCTTCTACAACTCCTGGTAATATCTTCAACCATTTCTGATTTCCTTGCTCAGTAAATTTCTTAAAGATCTTACTTTTTAGCGTTCTATTAAAGCGCTCTATTACTACAGCCTTTCCTGCATTTTCTGTGGAATAAACAGTTTCAAATAGTGGCTTTACATTTCGGTTGTAAAACTCGGACCCTTTATCAACAAACAATTTCCTTGGCTTTCTAAAACTTTCTTTAAAGATTTCTTCAAACGCATATTTAACTGACAGACCACTTTTGTTTTTTAAAGGCTTTACCCAAGCATATCGTGTATATAAATCTATAACGGTCAATGCGTACTTAAACCCTCTTTCATTAGGCATATTAATTAGATCTGCACTCCAAATATCATCTTTATTAAATACTTTTACCTTCAATAGATATTTCGGCTTTCTGTATTCCTTGTGAATTTCGGACGCATAGCGGCTTGGGTCATTCGACATTTTATTCAACGAAGTTGACGGAACTAAAGTTTTATCTATCCCCTGCCCAAAAAGCATTTTTGCTTGTAAAGCTTTCTTAACAAACATTCTTTCAATTCTTTCTCTAAAGGAAGGATTCTGAATACTATCTAATTCTTGTATCATTTTCTTATCTGCTTCATGACGAGAACTTAGGTCATGATTACGATAAGCTAAATCATGTTTATAAGCGGCGGCGTCTACTCTATTTATTGGTTTACTATTTTCTCTAGGTGTGTTATCATCGTTTAATCTTAAATCTAATCTTGTGCCGGGGCCAGTAAAATTATGCCCAGGTAAATGTTTCTCCTTCGAATATTTACTCCAAATAAAGCCAGGAAAGTTTTCTAATGCTTTTTGTATATCACCACCGAAGTGGTGTGGAACTTTGTTCTTGTCACCTTTTAAGAGATAATCCGTTAGATCTAGATTTGAAATCCTTAAGTTATTCAAATTCATTTTTAAAGATTAAATCCTATCGCACCATACTAGGATTTAGATATATGCCAGATCCGTCTTTTGTTTCTTTTATTTGAATCAAATCATCAATATTGTGTAGGACATTTTTAAGAACTCGTTTCCCTTCATCAACTAAATTTAATTTGCTAATGAAATTATCTACTATTCCGTCACCTCTAGAAGCTTTCTCTAACTCCCTATTATGACGTTTTTGCTCTTCTAATGCTGCCTTCTCTGCTTTATTTTTATTTACTGCCTGGACAATACCAGCTGTCCCACCTGCAACACTTCCTGCTGCTGCTATACCACCTATGATTAGCGGAATTAATGGGAGAATTCCACCATTCTTTTCTTCTTGTAATTTGATATTCTCTATCATTGGTTTACTTATGTAATACTTCCTTTTGTTAATTGTAATAGTTTTAGGGGTATTTTTGTCAATGATGTTACGTAGTTTTACTTCAACCGTTTTATTATTCACTTGCGCCATTTTTTAATAAAAAATTTATAGTCTTTGGTTTTACTAACCGATCGGAGCGAAGCTCCTCTGGCTTTAGCCTATCGACGAAGTCTTGGGTTTTTCTAACCAATCGGAGCGAAGCTCCTCTGGCTTTAGCCGATCCTAACCATCTTTCCATTAATAATTTCAATAGAATATTCGGCGTCTTCTAGCAATAAACCATAAGCCATCAATGATGTTGTGGAATTTGCCTTTTCAATATTAATTGTCACATCACAACCGGTCTTGATAATATCTTCAGATTGTGCACTTAAATCAAAACAGAAAACAGGATATAAATTCTTCCAATCTACAGGATTTAATTGTGCTTCAACTCCAAATTCTCGGCACAAATTTCTATAAGCGTCATATCCTTCCATGAATTGATTATTTGCTTTATCAAATCTCAATGGATCAATAGGATAACGTGTTTGATTTAATGAAATTTGTAAACTTCGAATTGAATTAATATGGAAAAGATTATTGTTCTTATCAAAACTAGGCGTTTCATTCTTTTGAAAAGTGAGCAAAAAATATCTTGGAGTATTTGATGTCCTTGTGAAATGCCAGTTAAATCTTTGTTCAGTAAACGTGACAGAGCTCGCGGTACGCTTCATAAAACTTACTGGAATTGGTTTGCCCGTATTTAATCGTTTCGTAATAGTTGTTTCAACCTCTAAACTAGGAGTAATGTGCTTAATCCACCATTCAAGTCTATCAATTTTTAGGTATGCTTTCTTCCCAGCCTTTCCATAAAATATTGATTCATTATTTACAGTGCGATGAACTATGAGTTTGAATTTCAAGTGACATGATATTTTATTGTAATCTAAATACCCGAATAATGGAGACAATGACCAATCAACAGTTTGTTTACTTTTCTTGTTAAATTCACGTCTTTCTTTATATGCATCATTATTTGTTTTATTTAAATATTTTGCAATATTTTCTACATCTTTCGCAATTCCTGCTGCATCTGTTCCAGCGTGAGTTAAATCATCTATAATTAAACCATCATTATTATCTGGAAACCATCCTTCGATTTCATGCATTTTAATATTTTCACCTATTGTAACAAATCGAAGCATTGAATCAATAATGCCAGGTGAATCACTTATGGTTTCTATATTTTGTGTTGCAACATCTAAACGCATTTGTGTGAATAATCTTGGGAAGAAATTGTTTTCTAATGTAATATTATCCGTAGCCGGTAATGGTGTTGTAAAATCAGCATCAGAATAAAGAGAATATTCACAGTGTAAAAATGAATCGGGTAAATATAAATAACTTTGTTGATTGTCAACTTCAAAAATTAAATCGCCTCCTGTATTCACTCTACCTGAAGAACCGGGGTTCATAGCAATTCTTATATAGTCATTCTTTTTTTGATTGTAAGTAATGAACGGGGGATCATCTAATCTAAATTTGCTTTCAATCAGAGTTGACATTATATTTTTTTATTAGAAAAAATCAGTTTGATACTCGGCTAAAGCCTCTGAACAAGGTTCTACTAGAATTTTGCTAATCCATTTCCCACGTTAGTGGTTAGGGACTGCATCCCGGCTCCGCTGTTTACACCATTTCCTCTCATTTCTTCAATTGTTTTTTCAGCATGTTTACTTTCCATCTTCGCTAATTTAGCAATTTTGTTTTTTGTTTCCTCTGAGAGCTTTTTGTCTTTTTGCATTTCTTTTGCGTCATTCCTAAGTTTGCGAATAGCTTCTAGTTGCTTTAATTCGTTTTGTGACTTAACAGCATTCGATATTGCACTAGCTGTACTACCTATAGCAGCTGCTCCTTTAGCAGCAGATGAAATCAAATCTTTATTATTTTTAATCAAGTTAACGATACTTCCGATACCAGAAAAGATGCCAGCTCCTTCTGTTTGGACGCCACCTGCAGTGCCTAGGAACTTTGTTCCAACAGTTTCTACACTATCATAATGGTACACAGGATTCATACGTGGTTCATGAGCAATTTTATTATTTGAAGCAAAATGCTTAAGATTGTGTTTATAAATTATAGGCATTTTTTTAAGCTTAAATTTGACTTTTGGGCCGATCGGCTAAATTCTATAGGTTAGTAACCTGAGGACCTTTGGTCTGATCGGCTAAAGCCTCTGAACAAAGTTCGATTAAGATTTACGTTTGTGAATGGACAACAACTTCGCGGTAACTTTATTAATTGCCTGTTGCACTTTATCTATTGCGTCAAGCAGCGTGTGATGTACTTTAATTTCTTTTTCATTTACTTCTATTTTTTTCTCACTTTTCTTTACTTCTGTTTTAAGAGCGGCCAATTGAACTTTAATATTATCGAAATTCGTTTTAAGGGTCTTCAAGTCACTAATCTTTTGTTTAAGTCCTTTAACTTCATTTATCATTCTGTTCATTTGCTTTACTTGTTGAGTGATGCGGCTACTTAATTCATCAACACTTTTTTGGAATGTGGATTGCAGCTGTTGTAAGTGTTGTAATAATTTTCGATTCTTTTCGCTTACTTTTTCTAACTCTTCTTTCAGTTGTTTATTTTGATTTGTATTCTTTGCGATGGCAGACTTTAAATTTAGTGATAACAGGATCACAAGTTTTGAATGTTCTGTTATTTTTTTATGAAGTTTCACTATATCTGCTTCTATATTTCCATGTTTGCTACTTAGGTCTGTTAGCTTTTCTTGCAGTCTTTCATCATTCTGCTTTAGAAGCTTGGTTTCTTTCATTAGAGGAGACAGCAGTGACACAATTCTATCGAACTGTTTATCAACATATTCTTTATTTGCTAACTCAGTACTTTGTTGTGGAAGAATAGAAAGATGTAACGGACCTGTTAGAATGTCTCCAGTTTTCATGATATAGTTGTCTAGTTCTATTTCTGATTCTTGATTATTCGGTGTGTAAGCACACCCGCCAACATTTGTTAACATCATTTTTTTTTATTTAAAAATATGTTATCCAACAATTCATCATTAAATAAACATATGAGAACATGTAGTGATTGTGGAAAAAGTGTAACATCTAAGAACTTTATGCGTCACCAAAAAACATGTCAATCACCATCACAACCAAAAGTAAAAGATAGACAATGTTTGAATTGTAATAAATTTTTTACTAGTCAAGGTTTCTTTAATCATTCTAATTCATGTGCTATTAGTACACGAAAATGCACTAATTGTCAAATAGTTAAGCTCAAAACAGAATTTTATGATAGTAAATACCGATGTAAAGAATGTTTAAAAACACAAGTGAGATGTAACAAGTGCAATAAAGTTCTGTTGGAGAGAAACTTCTCACGACATGCAGCAATTTGCATGATTTAATTAATTTTTTATCCGTAGTAGACCGACACTCACCTGAGCTTCCGTAATAGTCCGGTGCTCACTTGAGTGTTTGCCTTCATTTGAGCCCCGGACTCAATAGTCCGTAGTAGTCCGGAAGTCCTACAGAGGCAAAACACTCAAGTGAGCACCGGACTATTACAGTTGCTCAACTGAGTGTCGGACTAGTTGAGAGAGTTTTAGACAAATTTTCATATAAAAAATTAAAAAATGAATTATGAAAAATTGTATTCCGAAATTCCCAATCGGCCTCCCACGATCATCAAACAACGTGAACAAAATAATGATTCGCAATCTTTATTTTCAGAAAATTCAGATCTAGGAAGACTCTTTGGGTTTCTGAAATTTCATTGTTTGAAAATTATTGTTATATGTGTTCTTATTTATCTTATTTATTGTTTTATAAATTGGTTAGGGTTCTTACAAACAGCAGAACAAACGAAGGTTGCATTTTATAAAAGTCAAACCAAAACCTTTAAAGGTTGGAGACCAGTTAGTCATGACGACGAGAAACCTAAAGGACGTGCTGCACAAGAGAACTTACATTTTATAATATATGGCAAAACAGCAAGTGGAAAGACTACGTTTCTTAGAAAGTATATAAATCAACATTATCCTAATGAAGCTAATGTACATGTGTTTTGTCTACAGAGAGATGAATGGCAAGGATATTCAAATGTTTACGGTGAAAAAGATTTATGTGTGTTAGAAGATATGAGTACTTTTGCTGGGACATACGAGCAAAAGTCTTTACTAGTGTTAGATGATGTAGCTAGTTTAGTGAAGCAAAAGAACATATCAGAAATATTTACAAAAGGTCGTCACCATCATATACAAATTGTAGTATTAGCTCATAAAGCCTGTGACGTGGATAATAAGATTAGAGAAAATGTGGAAACCTTTTATACAACTACTCAAAATAATGTAGCATTCTTTGAGGATATCAAGAAAAATTATAAACTAACTTTACCCTTAGCTAAATATGTACATGTTAAGTACGGTATAATACGGGTTGATACTATTTTGAATCAAATGCAAGTGTATGATAGCGATCTAAATATACTATTGGATACTGAGCATGATTTTTATAGTAATGCAACAGATTTTGACATTAGTCTCTACGCAAGTGCTAAGAACTTGTCGCCACATAATATAGAAGAAATAACAATTTTTCTAGAAAACGAATCACTTGAACCACTAACAATCATACCCGAAACATTTTATTTCTATTTCGATCATTATCTGAATAATGTGTTAAAAATTAAAACCCCCGAACGATTAGAGAATAGAGATGCCCTAGCCGTTATTAGAACAGGCATTAATGATTTTCGTGACGTACTAAAAAATGTGAAACCTCTAGTCACTGATGCTAAAAGTACATTGAGTGACATAAAACCAATATTAAATGAGTTTAATAATATGTAAATTTTTTTTTCTTTTTAAAATATGGAGTATAAAATAGAACACGTGCCAGTTTTAAAAGATTATCGTCATCCTACAAACCCTGTAAATTCAAAACAATCAGTTAAAAGCCAATATCATCGAAAATATATGCAATTCGTGCAAGATTATAAAATAAAACATGGTATAAGAAGTTACGCTAAAACAAAAGACTTTCCACTGTGTCTACGAAGTTTCAGAGTATTCTTAGCGTATAATAATTTATGGTGGTTGGTTAATAAAGAGCGATTAACAGTTTACGATTTGGAAACATTACATCAACTAAATATTCCTGTGTATATGTAATTAAAAACATAATTTTTTCTTTTAAAAATATGAATTGTAAAATGAGTAACAAATCAACGCATACGCTTGACGAGTTAATAAAGAAACAAATTGAGGAGTTTGATGCACAAATTGAACGTAGACGTAAACGTAGTAAACGTAATCGTAAACGTAGTAAAAAACAGAAACGTATTAGGCGTAGTATTAGACGTAATACTAAAAAACAGAAGCGTAGAACAAAGGAAACATCAACCACACCAATTCCCGACATATTCTCTGATGATAGACTTGGTGATGATCTATTGAATCTGTTTAATCCGAACGTTATCACGTATGAAAATGAACTTTTTACTAATGTAGTAAATGATATACGTGAGCTGTTACGCAATGGGAAAGTTTTAAATTTATTGGGTGTAATAAAAAAAGAAGATGGAAGCACAATAGAAAACTTTTACGCTACGTTTTATAATAAAAATTCATTTGAAACATGGTTTCTTAATCTAGAAGAGAAATCCGATGCTAGTGAATGGATTTTTACAGGTAGTATCAAATACGAAGATTTTGGTATGAAACTCGTGCAAAGATCACATAGAGGCGCTGGTATTAATATGAAATATAGAATCAAAGAATACATCGGGCAATATTGTTACATTCCTTCTGAAGATTTCTGCTTTATAAAATGTTACAACGCCTTACGTGGGTTCAATCAAGAACAAACTGAAATTATGTTCGAAAGGTTTAATAACTTTTTATATAAAGAGAAAGCTACATCTAGAACAGGAGTAATGGCAAACTGTAAATTTTCCCAATTCAATAAATACTTTGGAGAATGTGTACAGTATTATAGTGCTACTAATCGTCATTTAAATCCCAGAGGTATTACAACACCTTATAGTCATGTTTATTACAATTATTTTCACGAAGGTTCATCAATAGGTCATTATTGTTTAATCAATAAATTCCATAAAGCAGAAGCTATTAGAGAAATTGAAAATAATTTCAAACCAATATATAAAACTGTCACTGATGAAAATCTAACAACACTTCCGTATAAGACCATAACAAAGAAACCAATTGACTATGGTTCAACATATATATGGGATCTCGAAACTTATCCAGATCCTCGTTGTGCAACAGCTCATCCTATTCCTTATGCTTTAGGCACTATCAATTTCAATAAATTCATGTGTTGCTTACCGAAGCAAAGATTGGAAGAAGTGGACAAACGTTTATTACGCGATATGATTAAAATAAAAAGGAGCAAGGATGAACATGAGATTAAAGAACTTAAGAAACAGGTAAGTGAATATAATAACTTAACTGAGCAAGAACTTAACAAACTTCAACGTTGTGTGAAAATCTTTATTAGGAAACATAATGAATGGCCGACCGGGGGAAACCCAGAGGACGTATGTCCGATACATCAATTTTTCAAAAACCTTGGATCTTTTAATCATTCAAAAGTAACTTTAATAGCACATAATTCATCAGGATTCGATGCATATTTTCCACTCAAATCTAATTTTAAATTAACTAAACCACCGCTTAAAACATCAAGAGGAATACTCACTGCTTCTTTACAAAATCCTTATACAACTGAAAGTGTTAGTAAGTATATCCAACGTTCCTCTAGATCTAAGCAACTAGGTGACTCTACAAAACGTAACATAAAACCAAGCAAACCTTTACAAACCATTGTAATGAAATGTAGCTATCAACACGTGAAAACAAGTCTTTCCAAATGGTGTGAGAATTTTAAAACCCCTACCAATATGTGTAAATTAAATTATGAAATTGGTGAAATTACACATGAAAATTATCTAGAAAAAGAACATGAGTGGAAACCGTATTTAATTAACGATGTTCTTTCATTAGCATTTTGTATCTACAAGTATAATAATGTTATGAAAGAATTAGTTGGTGAAGATATGACTACTAATTTAACATCTTCCGCTTTAACATTTAACGGTTGGATGAAGAGTGTACAAGAAGACAACATAAATATTCATTCGCATACTGATTTATGGACTAGGAACTATGTTAGAAAATCTGTTAAAGGTGGAAGAGTGTCAGCAAATATAAGACATTACGAATCTCCATTTTGTAACATCTTGCTACCAATATTACAACGATATTTTCCTGGCCATAATAATAATTTAATAGATTTAATGAAAGAGTATAATCAGTTGCAAGACAAGAATGCTCTCTGTAAAGAAATTAAACATAAACTACTCGGACAACAAAATGAATTCTTAATGGCTTTTGATGCAACATCTTTATATCCATCAGCTATGTATGACGAACATTCAGAATACCCTAAAGCTGAATCTGCTAGAAAATTTAGACAAGAAGAAGAACAAGCAGTATTATATCAATTTAACACTCAATCATTTCGTCCTAAAACTGGAATATTCACAGTTGTGTTTCATTATCCTGATGAGATGTTTTTTCAACCAGTTCCTGCGAAAGATAAGGTAAAGAATGAAAACAATTGCAATCAAGAAATAATAAGGTTTAGGAATGGAATGTGTTATGATGTATTAACTTCTGTAGACATACAGGAAATTGTTAGATGTGGCGGGAAAATATTATCTATTACAGATGGTATAATTTATGAAGAAAATTATCACATTTCACCATTTCGCAAATACATTGAAAAGCTCTTCAATTTAAGAAAAAAATATAAAATAGAAGGAAACACTGTAGGCGATGAGTTAATTAAATTATTAATGAATTCACTATATGGAAAAACCGTACAAAAAGACATAACCACTAAATATCATTTATGGAATGAGAATACATTGAGAAAAAATTTCACTCAAGAAGTAAAAGATTTTGAAAAAGTAAATGATGAACAATTCTTAGTGAAAGTAGAAATGGCAGACGATGAATTTCTTAAAGCTAATATTATAGACACTGAAAAGACGACCAACGGTCTGAGCAGCTACGCTGCGACATCATTCATGCCATCACATTTAGGTTCTTTTATTCTTGCTCACTCTAGACGAATCATGAACAACTTTATTTTAGAAATTAATGGTTTTAAAGAAAAACACATACATTACACAGATACCGATAGTATATACATTTCTAATGAGCTCTTCAATAAATTAGATGCGGCTGAATATGTTGGCGGGGAATTGTGTCAAGGGAAAAATGATTATGGCAATGGGGGAATTATATATGGATTGTTCATCGCCCCCAAAATAAAATACTGCATTACTGTAGATGACCAAGGGAGACTTAGTGAAAAGAAAACATTTAAGGGTTATACAAAAACTAAAGTAAAAGTAGAAGATTTCATTCAATTATACCATGGGGAAACATTGACAACAATTGTTAATAAACCATGGAAAAGATCTTTAGAAACTGGTATTAGTATTCCTGATAAAAATAATAACACTGAAGAAAAAAGATTCACTGGTAAAATAAATATTCTTAAACGTCAAGCGCCTAATGCAAATGGTATTATGCTCCCCTATAGCGGAGAAGATGTACAAGACGAAATATTTCAACGAATAAAAAAAGAATGTAATATAATTGAATACAATGATAGTGAAGACTGGGAAGAGGAATTATAACTCTGTGATTATAGCCCCTCGAGGCGAAGCCTAGTCAGTGAACAAATCTTCTATTGACTTTCAGTCGGGGCAAAGCCCCTCGAGGCGAAGCCTAGTCAGAGAACAATTGTTCGATTCAGAGTTTTACTCTGTGAACAAATGTTCTATAACTCTATCATGTACTTTTTTATCAATATTGACTGTGATAAAACCATAGTCGTTTGCCCAAGCATTGTTACACGATTGTTTAAATTCATCTTTATCTCTTATACATAAGTCTCTTAACAAATCACTTAGGTTTCTTTGGTTGATTTCGAAAAGCATAAAAATATTAGCATTCTTTCTAATAACACTTCCATCTAATGAATACATACTTTGTGTCAAATAAAAGACACTACAGTTATTGTGTCTACCTCTTGTAAAATAATTTCTCTGGACTGCCTGATTTCTGTCATTAACACAATCATCAAACACCACACAATGTTTTTTCGTTTTATTTAGTTTACTAGGATCTTGCATATTGCCACTATCATCTATTAATTGTATCGTTATGTGTTTATTTTTATTGGGTTCTACTAGTTGTTTATTTTTCGCTGCTTCTTCACACCAGGAACTTATTTCTTCTTCATACTCCGATTTTTCATATTCTTCAAACAGTGAAGCTATAGTTGATTTTGTAAGATTATTTTCAAAACCATGTTTCAAAAATTGATAAATAGGTTGTTCTGCTGTTGTTGTATAAATGATAAGATTGTTATAATCCAAAAATTTGGGTGTCGTGAGAATTTTAAATAATAGATATGTTTTTCCACAACCTGATCTTCCACAAATAACTGATAAAACTTTATTTGACAAGTTATGATGATGATTGAATTTCACTTTCTTGTTTAGTGGATATTTTTCACAACTGCTTTCACTCATTTTTAAGTCAATATTTTTTTTAATTATACCTCCCGAACCAAAAGATCTATCATAATTTCTTCGCCTCCAAAATTTATTTCCTTTCCTTTCTCATCTGTTATTCTAATTGTAATTGAATTAATTGTTTTTCTTGTAACAGGGAAATATATTAATGATTTTGGGATTACATTCAAACTGTAACCAATCGGAACTGTAAATGCTGGATAACTGAAGATATTATTTGACAGCTTTCCATTAACATAACCACCTTCTATAATATCACATTGTACGTTGATTGAATTTATTTCAGTTACTTTAGGTATATTTTCACTTATATGAAAACCTTGTGTATAGAGTTGCTTTTTAAATCCTAAGAGTCTTGATAAAGATTTGTCAATATTAAAATCAACTTGATGATCTTCATCTAAAGTAAGAGAAAATTTATTTACTGCTGGTTCAACTGCGAAATGTAATTGTTTCTTGTCTTTAAATTGAATGCCTAAATGTCTTTTTATTTCATTGGAAATCGATTCAACTTCATAAGATCCAGGAAGAAAAGTTAATTCTTTCCAAGTTTTACCTTGATCATTAGAATATTTAAATCGGTCATTTACATCTTTGATAATATTTTGTATCGTGTTAAATGTTGAAAAACTAGTTAGTGCTACTTCATAATGTTTGTCTTGTTCTAAGTGAATAATAGGATCTAAATGACAGGTATGGGATGAAGTAGTTGTTATAAATTTTAATGTCGTACTAAATTTTGATGAGGTTAAAATCTCGGTTAAATTTTCTAAATGCTTATTAATTTTTTCTAGTTCTGCCGAAGACATTTTTTAACTAAATAATTTAGCTAAGCTTTTGTAGTCTTTTTCACTAATAATTTTCTTTTCCATTAGTCGTTTTAAGATTGCATGTATTTCGTTAAAACTAGAGTTATGTCCTTCTTTTGTTGCAGCTAATAAAATCTCTAATCTGTTTATTAATTCTTGTGAATCATCGGGGAGGAAAACCGTTGTCTCTTTTAGACCTGTTCCTGTTTTTGGGTAACTAGGCGGTGTTGGAACACTGGTTGATGTTGGAACACTGGTTGATGTTGGAACACTGGTTGATGTTGGAACACTGGTTGCTGTTGGAACACTGGTTGATGTTGATAATAAGTGTTCTAATTGTTTATAACGCTTAAGATGTTTCCCACTTCCAACCTTATCTAGCATAGTTTTGTATTTCAGTAGATCATCAGGGTGATAGGTATCTAACTTCGCTCCTCTTAATAAATCCACGAAATTTCTGTCTAAACTGAAAGCTGTTTTGTCTGGTGCAAAAATTAAACTTTCTTTAGGATTTATAGATAAGTCTTTTTCACCTAAGGAAAATCTAAGAGATGGCTTTCCATCTATAAATGAAGTAGAATGTTCAAAGAGCATAGATTTGGGTAATTTCTTGTCTATGTTTGCTTCTAACAAACCATAATCATCTATGATGGTTTTCGGCACTGAATCCGCTATATCAATTTGTTTATCATGAACTACAAGTTCTTTCTTAATATCAGATTTAATTTGGTCAACTAATTGGATTTTGTCTTTCATCTCAGATTGAACACCAGCTTGTAGCATTCGATATTGTCTATATTTTTTCTTCATAATATTTTTCTGTTTTATTAATTCTTCTAGTTGTTTTATTTTTGCCTCATTTGTGTTCATTATTTTATAAGATAATATTTGAATTTTGTGGTAGCATAGAGACACAGCAAAAACACTGCACCAAAGGTGCTGAGACTTGAAGAGTCGACTTTACTGAACAACTTATTTTTGTTCTATGGAACTTTGTTCTAACGTTTTTAATAAAGTTCTTATTTCTTCTAAAAAAGCTTCATTGTTTACTTTGTCTTGAGGTTTAACAGGAATTTTAGTTGCTTCTCTTGCTATTTGGTCAAATTTTTCAATCTCATCTAACGTAATAACATTGTCATCACACACTCTCTGGAAGTAGTAATGTAGTTTATCATATACTTCTTTGACATGTGCATGTTTCTTAGTTAAGGATTTTCGTTTCTTAGTCATTAAAGATTTATCTATCACTGTTGCAAGTGACGTTGTGAAGACACCTGTGCCTGTTAAAACTGTAGCGACAACAGGAATTGTAAGAACGCCAGACGAAATGACAATAGTGAGAGCGCCTAAAGAAATTGTTAAACATACACCAACGCCTTGTGTCACATTCTTAGCTATCGTCCATCTCTTTCTTAATTTATTATAATGTTCTAGTTTAAGTAATAATTGGGCTTCCTTATCTTTCATGTACCTGACTCTATCTTTGTGTTTTGCTATATCCATTTCATTGGGAACCGAAGGTTTTATTTCATATGATAATGAGGGATATAAGGGGGCTGATGGTTCTTTTGTTTTTTCATCTTCCATTTTTAAATGAATATTTTTGTTCATGGGTCATAAACATTGTATTTTTCCCATTTCGCATCTATTTTAGCTGTTTTTTTATAAATTTCAGGAGGACCCTATTTTTTTGTATTTTTTCATTTTTTGTAACTACCTAGGTGTGGGATTCGGTGCTGAGCGAAGCGATGCGCCGAATCCTATACCCTATACTACTTTCCTACACATTCTTTCATGTATCGCTTCACATCAGATCACATCCGCGCTCGGAGAAAATTTGGCATTGAGGAAACCAACAAGTCAAAGCTCAACACAGAGATCTTACACGTCTGACTTGGCAGTAGATGGAAGTACTAGTGGCCACTCCTGTTCATGGACACGTGATAACGCTTATCCCCACTTTTGGAGTGTTGATCTGGGAGCACAATATCATATTAAGGAAGTCAGAATAATCAGTCTTATGTTCATCGAATACACAAAGGTATATTTAAGCGCAGTGAGGCAAGCTACTTGGTCAAACAGGTTGAAAGATCAATATCTATGCGCAGAAGTTGTTGAATCGGTTCGTAAAGTTTCATTAAAATGCAACAACAATCGAGGCAGATATGTGACCCTTTTGAAGAATTCTCGATTTGCACTGGATTTGTGTGAAGTTCAAGTGATTAAAGGAGGTAAGTAATGAAAATAATCCATTAATATTAAATGCAGTCAGATAAACGGCTTCAGCTAGGGTTCACAGTCCCTGGATAGCCAGGAATTGCTCACCCTCTGCTACACTGATTGTCAATTTCGTAGAAGATGGCTTCGTATGCGGAGTCGGAGTCCCATCAAACCCTGGAGTCGGAGTCCCGGAGTCCCATCAAACCCTGGAGTCGGAGTCCCGTAGTCCCATCAAACCCTGGAGTCGTAGTCCCGGAGTCACATCAATCCCCGTAGTTGGAGCCGCAGAGTCCCGTCAATTCCTGGTGTCGGAGTCCCGTAGTCCCATCAAACCTTGGAGTCGTAGTCCCGTAGTCCCATCAAACCCTGGAGTCGTAGTCCCGTAGTCCCATCAAACCTTGGAGTCGTAGTCCCGTAGTCCCATCAAACCCTGGAGTCGGAGTCCCGTAGTGCCATCAAACTCTGGAGTCGGAGTCCCGTAGTCCCATCAAACTCTGGAGTCGGAGTCCCGTAGTCCCATCAAACCCTGGAGTCGGAGTCCCGTAGTCCCATCAAACCCTGGAGTCGGAGTCCCGGAGTCCCATCAAACCCTGGAGTCGTAGTCCCGTAGTGCCATCAAACCTTGGAGTCGTAGTCCCGGAGTTACATCAGTCCCCGTAGTTGGAGCCGCAGAGTCCCGTCAATTCCTGGTGTCGGAGTCCGATCAAACCCTGGAGTCGGAGTCCCGTAGTCCCATCAAACCCTGGAGTCGGAGTCCCGTAGTCCCATCAAACCTTGGAGCAGGAGTCCCGGAGTGCCATCAATCCCTCGAGTCGGAGTCCCATTTGACTTGCTGGCCTAGATCACAACTCAGCATAAATGAATGATAGAGAGGAAAGCTTTCATCATATAAATAGCTCGATGCCAAAAAGACTGCTGAACATTGTTTGGGCATCTCCACGTAAGCATTAACCTCGACGTTGAAAATTTACATCGAGACTTCGATGACTTTGCTCATCACTTATATCGACCAATGCCCGAAATCATCAGAAGTTGATATTGAAAGGAATCTGCAAGGACCCTTCTTGAAATGAGTGGAAATTCTGTTGCTATAATATCTGTTGGCCTACAAAGGTAAAAAATAACTTCTTTTTATTCACATTTGAAATATGAACATTTACTATTCATCTTGGGATCTTCTTGTTTTACACAGAAGTATGTATGATGTTTTCAGGTGTTGAAGTTATTATTTTGTTATTATTTTGCTATCTGAAAATAGTGATCAAGTCACGAGTGTCCGTTACGCTGAAAAGACTTCCAGTTTATATGTATGGGTAGCAAATGCACTTAGAAAGTTGATACCTCGGCAATAAAGTAAGTTATAATCCAGTGATGCAGTCAATTCTCAGAATGATTGATTTAATGAATTCTTATATTGGATTGAGATTCCGAGCGTCCATCACGCAACGCTCGTTTTACTGAAAAATCTTAGAAACTTAGTTTTTGTCATGGGCATTACTCTCACCAGAGTTGACTGACTAAATTTAGCTTATCATTCCAATCTCTCAGATAATGTGAGGCAAAACTAACAGTGATATCATGATTCAAAGTGAAGTAGCAAGGAGTAGGCCTATCAGTGAAATTAGGATAGAGTGTTAGCGAAAACGAATGTCAACGAATATGGCAATTAATAAAGAAAAACAATGAGAGCGTTTGGGTAATGATCAAGCATCAGACGTGTATCAAGTGCCAAATCAGTCAGCTGATATTGCATGAAAACCGGTTCTGGTTATCTTGTTCCATTGTGAGGAAGTCGTGGAAAACGGATGGACATTCTCATTCATGTCCTGATGATGGTCGCGTGCAGTGATTGAAAGTACTCGATAAAGCGCATACATTGAATGTCCATCGATGTCCACGGGTTTCCTCACTATATGGAACAGCTGCTATTGTGCTAAATGCTGTTGATTTAACATATTTTCGCATGTCTTTACAAAGAAGGCTGAAAAACACTCCAAAGATGAAATATATCGATCGTTCTTTGAATTTCCTTCATGACAATTTGCCATGGAGATGTAACAGGAAAATTGTCTCATCGTTCTAGATGTTTCTGTAATTCGTAGCGATTCTGGCCATTCGCTCATCCTTCACAAACCTTCCAGGACAGGTCTACATCTGCATTTTCTGAGCCACGTGCCTATGACTTATAAAAAGAAGCTTGTCCGCGCTCTCTTCCATCGTGCCAGAATGATAAGTTGTGTGGAGTTCTTAGTTCAGGAGCTGCGTACGTTGAGACTCTGAAGATGAATGATTATCCTGATATGTTCATCAATACCTGCGGCTATACTGATGCCAAACGTGGAGTCAAGTCGGAGCCAAGTGTAAACCTGTCTTTTTCATGTCCCTTTTCAGGGAGATTTGAAAGCGCGTGCAGTTCGCTCTCGTCCGATTTCTTCAGTCAAAAGAGCATCTGCTGCGCTGATCCGATCATTCTTTTTCGAGCTCATGCTATTCCGAGTGGTTCTCTCAAGGATGAGCTCAGTAAAGTCGACCAAGAAGTGTAGGAATCCGATAGCGATGAACAAAACTAAAATAATAAACATATGTCAAGTCTCTACTACACGTAATAGATCAATTTTAAGCAAATGAATTATCTGAGGTTTTGTCGTAGCAGTAAACATTGTGAAACCGCTTCCTAAAATATCTGATATTCCACCAAATGCTGTTGATTGACAAGAACACCGTATTTTCGTGCATGTTTACTAAGACGACTGAAAGACATTCAAAACATTAAATACATCGATCAGAAACACGCAAGCATCATACTTTTGCTAAATATCAATTTTCCCAATGCTAAGCTAAGAATTTCTAGAAGGCGTCTACTAGACCCTCTTCTCAGGTCTCCAGGGGTTAATAGCTTCACTATTTTGCAGACAACATTGTTTCCGTAACAGATATAATCACTCCTCATGCACGCAGTTGGCCGCTTCACTTCCTAAGCATTCTTCTTCATCTCAAAATTTGCAGCTCTGACTTTTCTTAACCTACATGTTCATAAACTCCATTACTTTCTGCATCAGTCAAGTCTGAAATTCAATAACAGTCAGAATGTACGGTGAATTGTGAAATAATTATGAAACATTAGTGTCACACAGACGACATATCCCAGCCTGATAATGTTAGATACGGAAGACAGGAATTTTCTTTACTAAAACATTTGCTTTAGATTTTTTCTACAGACGCCAATAACCTTCTCGGTTCCAATGGTTCATCTGCCATTCCATTTAGATAATAGAGCTCAGTTCCTAAGAAATCTAAAAAAGTGAAGTTGTGAAAGATAATTGTTTCCATAACATATTTCCACGCAATCATTTCTCAATCACACAGTCACAGTTCAAACTGATCAACATGCTTTGGTCTGGTTTCCTATACATTCTTTCATGTATCGCTTCACATCAGATAATGGGGTTCTGATTAAGTTTCG
This sequence comes from Prostheceraeus crozeri, assembly GCA_907163375.1. Classification (NCBI taxonomy): domain Eukaryota; kingdom Metazoa; phylum Platyhelminthes; order Polycladida; family Euryleptidae; genus Prostheceraeus; species Prostheceraeus crozeri. The sequence goes on along the minus strand of CAJQUW010006400.1, from coordinate 29,118 downwards.
AGAAATCACTGAGTCATTAAAAATTACCTGCCCTTTGCTACCATGGATATCAATTTTGTGCAATTAGAGACTTGAGTTAATGCTTTCCGAATGAAGAATGCGACTTCGTACATTTAAAGCTAAGATTTGGAGTCCCAGAGCCCCATCAAACCCCGGAATAGCAGCCCCATCAAACCTAGGAATCGAAGTCCCATCAAACCCCGGAGTCTTGGTCCCATCAAACCCCGGAGTCTGAGTCACATGAAACCCCGGAGTCGTTGACCCATCAAACCCCGGAATCTGTTCACTAAACTCATGCGTTATCCTCGATTGCCAGAATGAAAGAATTCTTAGGACAAATCAACTAGTCAGCTGGATCTGAATTGACTGTAGACGAACAGCTGGTCAGTTTCAAAGACTGCAATCCCTTTAAAATATTCACCCCTTCAAAGTCAGGTCACTATGGAATAAAATTATGGGCTTTGTGTGATTCAAAATTTACAATCTTACGTAGAGAGAGTTGGTGATGTCCCAGAACAGGCCACAGCACAGTCAGCATGTTGCCGTGTATACAATTGACCGATTTTTGCACAGGATCTGCGCTTACAACTTATATGGACCATTTTTCAAGTTTACGGTTAGCTGGAAGCCTTATTGGACGTCAGATAACTATGACGGGGTCACAATAAAGTCAAATTTCATCCTCAAATGATGCCTGATGCTACGCGAACGCAATGCGAGAGCAATTTACTCATAGAAATTGATAACAATAAAACCTCTAGAATGGAAGGAAAGCTTTATGAAATACGTAATAATAGAACATAATAATAATACGCTTTATTAGTAAAGATGAAAAATACAAACGATACAAAAAGCGTCAGATCATGCGCCCTATCGCTAGCTGGCGCACATGCTTGTGAGCGGACAATTGGTCTGGCGCATCACAATCATCATATAGAAGAGGAAGAAAAGTCTTTCTATGACCTTGTCCACGCCTTTGTGATTGCGTCGGCTTCCACAAAAGAAGCTGCTGTGCAGGTTGAGGACACGACTCCTCCGCGCGAATGGGATTTCCAGCGAGTGCTAGGCGCTCCTTGCGTAGCCTCTCACTTGGTAGTAATAATCTGGCTCGTCGGTATAATGTCAGTATGCGTCCCTGGAACAAAAAGTACCTCAATCTTGGTCGAGTTCACTTGCAGCCGACTCGACTGGCTGTGATCATTAAGCTGTTGAGCATCTCCTGCGCAACCACAGCAGTGGACGAGACGATTGCCAGGTCGTCAGCGTATCCAAGTACAGAGATTCTCTGTTCCGACCCTCCACTACCAGTCAGATGTTCGAGTAATATACATAACTCTGCATTCATTGGAGAACACTCATCATCTGATCGCAGTTTTGTCTCAACGTCAGCCATCTGCGACTGTTGACGTAGTAGCCTCTCTGACATGATACGAAGCCAGGAACAATTGGCTTGCACTTCCCTTACTATATTTAGGTACCGCGCCTAGATCAAGAATTGCGTAGAATTTCATTGCACAAAATGGAGAAGGCAAAGCATTATGTCTATCAAGAAAGCCAGTATTGGCGCGGGCGCGTACGCTTACCGCCTCACATGCACACAACTCTCTTTCGCTCTGTCTGAACATCAATGCTCCGTCTGAGCACACGGCTAGCTTGTGTGTTTAATTGTTCGAAGAAAACAGCTGTGATTCGTGCACGTGCTGCAGAACTGTCGACTCTGAGGTTGAGCGTCTGATTTTGAGACGGAAAGCTGTGCTCAGCCATCACGAGAAGCTATCGAATTTAAATTAATGATGACACCATAGAGTAAGTATGTTAGTTAGAGTGGTAACTCCGCATTTATTAAATCCCCAATGTGTATACACTTTCGATTTTATTAAATGAACTCAAAGGAGATACAGTCGGAATTGTTTCAAAATGTGAGATATACACATTTATGCAGTTTTGAAGAAATTACAATGGAATTGACTGATCATGATAGCACAAAGCAGAAGGAAATGATATTATTTCATAAATAGTCCGTGTCTGACAGCCTTGGTGAGGTGATGTTTGTTAAATTGGCAACTCGATGACCTGCGTAATTGCTTTCCAGCAGGGGTACGCTCGACTGAAAAAAGGTGGGTAGGCCCTATTTTGCAACTTTGACCCCTACCCCCTTTAGGTTATGCAAATAAAGTCATTTTTGGAATTTTCAAAATTTCGACTTTCTGAAAATATCAGAAAAGCTTCAAACTCTTGAGTCTTTGACGTTAATATGTCTAGAATAGAAGTGGAACTCAGACTCAGCCATTCTTAAGCATAGCTCACAGATGATTCAATTGAAAGACAGGGCCTACTTAATATGAAAACCTAAGTTAGCTGAAATTTCATTGTCCCTCTAATAAAGGTTTATGGGATTATGAGCCTTTACTTTAACTTAAGAATTATTAGTATGGTATGTATCTCCAGAAATATGCAGCGAATAAAAAATCGTTTTCATCAAATCTGTGTAATAATATCAGTGCAACTTTAACAATCAAATTCTGCAAAATCTTTTCCGAGAGCACTATAGTCGATTGAAACAAAATCTACATAACAAACCTTTTCAAATTAAGTCTAAAAACTCTCCTGAGCAGCAGACAATTCCTTGATAACAAACTACGAGTAATTAGTAAACTTTCTCAACAGCAAACAAAACAAAAACAATTCAAAGTTGAAAACGTGACTAATGTTGCACCTGTTCGTATGTACAGTATATAGGCTGTCGTAATCAGACTCAGAGGACGAGATATACATAGTCAATGTCAGAAAACAAGATTTAAACAATAACTAACAACAAGACTTACAAGTTTTGCACATGTGAACGATAAAACATCTCTGAAATATGGGATTTCCTAGGAGCAGATTCTGATAATGAAATCTTCAGTGGCAAAATATCAAAGTACTATGCTCATAAACTCTGAAGCAAAAATATTCAATGTTCAAGTGCTCAGCAAAACGCGAGCGATATCCATTTCTATGGATTGCTTCTACACGCAAACACGTAGATTATTGAGAGCAATAACATTTGGACAGTTCATGCATGAAACAACAGAACGCCGAAAAATTGATGTCGGTAAAGAGACTCGAACCACCAACCTCGGAAATCTGGGCGGCCACTCTATGAGGCGAGAACATAGCATGTGGATTACCTGGTTGTTTTAGATATATCGAGCTTGCGACAAAATTCAGATTGTGATCAATTTTTTGGTTGGATTTGTTTGATCAGCAGTACCTCTACTCAACTTGCTAAATTAATAATCATTTCTACCTTCATACTTTACACTCATCTGGCAAAATATAGAACTGCCCGTGCTAAATATGAAAGTACAAGTAATTGAAAATTTATCATATCACTTCCTTCCTAGATGAGCAGAGATCCAACCAAAAATTTATCACTGCTGCTATTGACTTTATCGGAACATACTTTGTACTGCTTCAGCGTCTATGAATATTATTGATCACCGCACAAACTGCGAAGCGGATGCATTCCAGAAATGCTAAAATCCTTAAGTAGCCGTAGTTTTAATGTACACTTTCTCGACAGAAGTCAAATCTTTCTCCATGACAGCAATACGTTTTCTGGAGAGATTGTCGGTTGCATGGTGGTGTCGCTTCGACCATTCAGCAAGACTAGGAGCTGGATCCCAAAGATGGGAGGGTGGTCCATTGACTTCTATAAAGAGAAGGGACGAAACGTTCTGTATCGTTAGCACAGACCTACTTGAAGTGGAAACCAAGTTCATCTGGGAAAAGCCTCGTTCCGCCTCGGAGGAACTCACGGGGATCATCATGGCCAGTCCATATATCATTGACTTCTGAATTTGCCCAGGCCCTTTCATCGGGTTTGACATACATTCGCGGAATGAGGGAATAATTCCTTCCTGAAGAATAAAGAACCTCTCGCAAAGGTGTCGGATTGTGTTTTCACCCTCAAGCCAGGGAATGTCATAATCTTCAGGCCAGTTTTCCGGGTAGAGAACATCCATCAACTTCAAGCATGGCTCCTGTGTCTCAATCGAGAGTCGTGCGCTCACGTTGTCGATCAATACCTGAATGAAGCGACCATGGATGAAAGATTGGTACTGGGTTCTCCTGGTAAATTCCTTCAAATCAACACCCATGAAAGTTACTTTGTGTTCACCTTCGGCCTCAACACTGAGATTTTCCTGTATTTTGTCAAACGCATATTGTCCGCTAGCCACGCCAGATTGCATGCTCTTCAGGGCAGAGATCGTCCATTTAGTGTGCTTGTTCGCCACATTGATGGTCATGGTCCGATTTTGAAGAGTTTCGCTCAATTCAGCAAGTGCTGCTAAGCAATCTTTGACGAGTGCCAGATCTTGGATGAACTCTTTGGTCGTGAGTTTGGAAACTATTCCCGAATACGTGTATCTTTCATTCGATTTCACTATGTCATCCCTCGATAATTCATTGAAATGCTTGACCAGGGCGGCATAGTCACTCCATATCGCGTTGACGGACCGGTACGATGAGGCAACCCATCTCACATCGAACACTTTGCCAATCTTCTTCAGATGAACATGGAGATTCCTTGCTACATCGTTCAACTGCCGCTGCATCTTCGAGGAATATGAGTAGATATTGTGAAGCTTCGATAGCATAGATTAAATGTGAAAAATGCCGTCCACCGCCTTTATTGAGTCAGAGACACTGAGCTCTAGTCTGTGGTTCAAGCAGTGCCATAACGCAATAGATGGAAATTGCTTTTTCAGCTGCGCTCCTACACCGCTTTGCTTTCCTAGCATCACGGAGGCTCCATCAGTGCACAAGGAAATCAAATGAGAGGACAGGTAGGCGTCATCAAGACCATTGGCTTTTAGCGATGTCATCAAGCAGTTCAACACAGTGGATGCATTCTGGGCAGGAAGTTCAACAAGGTCTAGAAACACATTCAGTGGAGGATCCTCCGGGGTTATCTTTGAACGCATGTAAATGATCAGACATGATCGTTTCGATAACGAGGTTGATTCGTCGATGATCAATGAGATTCAATTTTTGCTCCCTCTGATCTTCTCACAGAGTTGGCGACGCATTGTGCTCGAGATCACTTCAATCATTCTTGTACATGTGTCATGAGAATGCAAATTTCGACCCAAATCTACGCCATTGGTCTCTTGAAGATCTATCAATGTTTCATAGTCTGTATAGGGCCGATTATTTTTGGCAATGTAGTATGCCGTTCTGAGGCATTTTGTAGTGGTCGCTTTGCTTCGATTTTCCATTTGTGCCGACAGAGTTCCGATCTGGTCCAATGTCCCTTCCTGCATAATTTTTCGCACAGCGCAGTGAGCGTTCGAGTCCCTGTGCCTATACACTTTGTTTCTTAAATGCTTCTGGCGACTGGCTTTGTCCGCTTTGTCATTTGTGCTGTCGACAGCAGATATTTCGCATGCTGCCCATTCTCTCAATACATGGACACCTTGCTTACTGTGTGGTCCCAAGTTCGATGTCTTAAAGTCTCTACAGAAACTGCACCCAAGCTTTCCATTCTTGATAATAAGCCATTCGTTAGCTTGCATGAAGATGAGTTTCTGTTTGGCTGACCAGGTTTCATCAACATCTCCTTTCTCGTCATTTTCTTGTGTTCTTTCAGTCTCTTGAGACGAGGCCATTGATGGCAATGATGGCTCCGTATCTGCAGGTAGAGTCGACGTTGGCGAGGATGATAAATCATCACCTGCAGCTTGCTTTCCAAAGAAGTCCAAGAAACTTCTTTGACGTTTAGCTGGCTTACCATCCATGCAATTGTGCCTGCAATGAAAAAAGAAAATATGCTATTATCACAAATGCATTAAACTGTAGTTTTTATACACGTGTATATAAAGGTAGTATTTCATAGAGCCAAAGATCGACTTAATCAAGCAAATCTACAATGAAAGAAGTAGTGGTGGGCAGCGATCACAGCAACCAATGCAAACAAAAGCACCAACTATGAAATGCCTATAGGTGTCCTTTCAACTCGGTCCGGCTATAAATTCTATAAACTGCAATATTCAAAAATCATCCTCTATCCATATCAAAATCAGACTCATATGAGCTTTAATGACGTGTGCTTCATTCCTTGATGTAACAAGTGTGAGAGTAAAAAGGTGGAAGAAATCTGACCACCAATATGCATCAGGAATCTGGGAAATTTGTAGGCCTATCTGCGCTTTGGCAAGCCTACCCACCGGTACCGGCTATCTACAGAACATCTGAAAAATGCTGCATGTGCTCCAGAATTTGTTTCTTACAAGTAATTTGATCTACTTGTACATATGCATGCAGCTTTTACAACATCAATAAATTATCAAAATGGAATATCGTATAAAAGCTTATTAACAGAATGCGATTGGGAAAATGACTGACCACATTCATCCCACCAGATGAAAAAAAGTAAAATGAAACCATTAAACGAATCAATAATCAACCATGAATACTATCATCTTGTTAACTCAGATATAGCTTCTCTGATCTTCTCTTGATCTCAACACAATCTTATCAAATGAAAAAGATGCGTTGCACATTTTGCAACAACAATGTTTTCAAGGGGGTCTAAAAAGCATTGTTTCTTGCAAAATGAAAATGTCGGATTTTTTTACTTCTAAGATGATACGGACGCATCGTTGTTTTATTCAACTGAAACAAATAAGTTCTTCAAATAGTGATAATTCCTCAGATTTCAGTCCCTGGTGCTTATTCCAGGTTAGGTGACCCAATTCACCCCAACTGACCAGGTGCGCCATAGGAAGGGCTAAGGCTTTCCCACTTTTCAAGAAGCACGCAACAACACTTTTATATTTTTAGAAGCATTGTGGCTAAAGCCTTCCCATTTTATAAATACTATACCGGTATCAGACCCTACTACTGCAAAAATGTTTAAATGGAGTGAAGGAAGTAGGCCTATCCCGTGTTATAATGTACCCAAACAATTGAAAAGGAAGCCTCTAGTTTTAGGCGTTCCTAACTTACAAAATTGATTTTACTTGAAGTAAACGAAGAAGGTTTTCATACACGCCTATCTCACAAAAAAAGACCAGAGGAGGGCAAGGGCCGGGCTAAGCTTTCACATTTTATACAGAATGAATCCATGAAGGAAATGGCCTTATTATTCCAAGATTCATGCCTCAAAGCAAATCTTATCAGGTTGGTCATTAAGGCTATGCCTTTTCAACTTCACAAAAGCACTTTTATTTTTATAGGCCTCGGCGTATTGAATGAAGGAAATATGCATTGCAGTTATCGCACATTAAAACAAATTTGACGGAGGAGAGCTTAATTGCCGCAAGCTGTTGTGACTTTTGCCGGTCATTAAGCATTTCAAAATCGATCGATGTGTCAAATAAAGCAAAAATTGCATTTATCAGAAGAAATTCCAAATATCACACGATGCCACTACCTTGAAGTGCTCGGGGTTACCTTCACTGATCGGCTGAAAATGGCCCAACATATACGAAATCAGCTTAAGAAATCGAATGGCAGTCTATGCGTTATCAAAATGATTAAAAGCCATGGAGCAAGCCCCGAAACTCTACATCAAGTCTACACTGCTCTCATATTGAATCGCCTTCTGTATGCGGCACACAGCTGGTGGGGGTTCGTAAGTACAACAGAAAGGAAAAGAATTGCCAATTATGTGGGAAGCTCGCTTCAAATACTGCCAGGCTGCCAGCAAATTGATGTGCGAGGTTCAGTCGAAATATCAGACAAACGGCTGTTTAAGAAAACCAGGACCAATAGATTCCACGTCCTACACAAGTTTTTGCCTTCGACCACCAACCATAACCGAAACCTTAGACAAAAGAGTCATAGCTTCCAACGCAGTGCATTCAACACCAATACCGGCCGGAATTTCATAACTCGAATGCTGCACGCTGACTTCCTCCCATTACATCGACACCATATCGTTCTTCTTCTTCTCCCGCTCGTGATCTACATCCTTCCTTCCCATTGTGACTTGTAACTTCACCTTCCTGTTAATCGCTATGCGCATGTCATTTCGAAATAGAGCTCTTTCATTATTATTATTATTATTTACGAGGGAACATCATCTAATACTCTTTAATAATGGACTTCGTCATTTATTAACTACTTGTATTGACATGACAAAGGCTCAGCAATGACGAAGATGTATAAGAAACTAATTATCAACATCGACACGGAAAATCAATACATCAATAACTTTAAAAACTCAACATCAACAACAAAAACCACGTGAAATATCATATGATTGAACCGAAACTTTTTTTGAATTGATTAATATAGATCCAAGCACAAAAAATCCGATCATTTTTCATTTGAGGTGGTTGTTAACTATCAAAAACAAATGATAATACATAGATGAAATAATTGTTTAATTATTATGATTGGCGCGAATGTTTATCGACTACAAATATTTTTAGCACAAGATAACACAAACATCGACACGCTATTCGCTGCTGAGATTCAGCAAATTAATATGTTCAAGGTCATGTCGTCATTACCTTTTACTTTTGTAAGGTACTCACCAATTTTCTGTTGGATATCCAAAATTTGAAGAGCGAAGAAATACGGATGACAAGCGTGTAGCACCTTCATATTTTAGTGAAATATTCACTACAGATTTCACCATCTTTATCAATAAATCATTCAAAATTGGAGAGCCTACCCGAGCCCCCCCCCCCGGAACTGGGCCATGAAGAAAGTGGGTAGGCTCGGCCCCCCCCCGGGCACCCCCCCCGAGCGTACCCCTGCTTTCCAGCTGAACCTCAAGAGAATCTTCTTAAGCGTGATCAGGAAACAGCTGCCACTGGCATGGCAAAATCACAGATTCAAAGGCAATGATTTCAATTAACTTTGAAAGATGTAAATGGGTCCACATCACTATTCAGATTCAAGAAGTGAAGCATTAATTTAGTGAATCATAAATTCATGACGATGAAAATTGAATAAAAAATATGAAATTTCAGCCAAGACAGTACAATAAGATCTCGAATTTTTCATGAAGAGCTCCATTACAATGGCGTTCATTAGAGTTCCTTGATAATCAGCTTGATTTCCGCTTAGCTAGAATGCTTATTATGAAACATTCATTCCTTTTGATATTCACCTTGTTTCATACTACTTACAACGGAGAGTCATCTCGGTAGTGTATAAATTGGCAAAATTTGACTTTTTTTCAAAAGTGCTCAAATAATTTTTTGGACCACGGGAACGTAATCTCCGCAAAAAACTGAATCTTTTCATATAAAAATTTCACTGTATACAGATACTTTTTGAGTCGACACTCTACCTATATATCCCTACTCTATGGATGACATTTTTCATTTTTATAATTGCTGGAAGATAATTGTTGAGGATGCGCCGAAGGCTTCGCAGGCACGGAGAACACGCCACTGTTAACATCCATACATGCATATACTCCAATGATATTCATAAGCCATGTAAATAGTTGTAGATCGTCATTATTCTCCACAGTTAAAAGTGAAAAATTGGCAAAGATTTCGTTTGATAAAAAATGTTAATTTTCCGGATCAACACGATCTGCTACTGGGTTACAGAAAGAAAAGCAAGCTATGATACACAATTGAAGAAATTACATGTATCATAAGGATTTATATATATATATATATATATATATCCCCATTTACCGATGCTCATCGGTTGACGATGTTTACCGGTTCTCCACAGAGTAAATGGCGATCTGACAATGTAGCTCTACTCTCATCAGCAGAAAAGGAAAGTTGACACAGCATTCCTATCTCCGTACTCTAGATATCCGTGAATCTGTTTCCATTGTTCTATGTTATCTCTTTCTTAGCTATATATAGACTTAGCCTTTGCTTGTCACTAGAATCAATTCTATGTTACTTCGTCTACATGTTTCAATTTTTATTTACTTAAGCTATGATTCACTTGTCTGACGCTGACCTACATTGTAAACTGTAGACCGACAATTATCCTACAAAATTACTGACAAAATCAACCGACGATTGTCACCTCTAATATCCTGCAATATCTGACGAATTTGTAGGTTCTCCACCGACATCGAAACAGATGCTTTGTATGCAAATTAACTAAATTAGAACTTTCATAATTCAAATGCACCAATTATGAGAAGAAAGAAAACCACGTATGGCCGACATGTTTCATTTACTCTTCAGTGAACATCATCAGGGCAGAAATTTTAAAGCTATGTACAATCGGATTGAAATACTAAAATGACAGCAAGATAAAAATCAATAGATACAACAAGAGCTTAACTTTGATTTAACTTAATTAATTCCCTACATTTTTGATAAAATTTAAGTTATAATTCATTGCTATTCATTTTGTCACTTTTTGTCAGATATTGTAGGTGTTACAATATTTGACAAGAACTAACAATGACCGAGAAAATAGATTTTGTAGGATAAATGTCTGTCAATTGTCAGTCAACGGTTTACAGTCTATGAGTATTGATCGAAATATATCACCTAAAGAAAAAAAATAGTAATTTGAACAGAACAACAAGGTTCTTCCCACAATATACAGTGTACTCACTCTGCATGTATTTATTGTGCTATCCGCAAGAGAGATGCTCTACTTAGACGAAGATTTCAATAGTCAGACTGTTCATTATGAGTAATACGCAATACAGGTCGTCATGAGAGAAGACCATCTTATTCTCGATGTAATTTGACGTTTGAAATGCTCCGGAAAATAAGGCCAAATTGACGAATAATAAGCTCACAATGAGAATTAGAAAAAGGTCTGTCACATAAGACTCACAACGAATTAATGCGCATGAAATTATAAATCAATGCGTTTAGGATAGTCTATGGACTTAAATTAAATTTCCACTTGGAAATCTCCAGTTTTACTTATCACATGATGTTTCACTTCATTGTATAGTACCGTAAAATGGGATAACTTCGCCATAGTTTTCTACGTTAATGTGAATTTGTTGAAAATGAAAATGATAAATTCTGTATTTTATGGCTGAAAATGAACATCGAAGATGTGTACTTTAACGCATGATAAGTTCATGAATAGCAATAAGTACACAAGTGTCTCCTTTTGAGGTCTAAAATTCCCGCACAATCACAATAGAGCTAGGCCCAGAACCACCACCTAGACAATTGGTGATCATTCTGGGACACTATGCTGCTACGACTGTAGAACACGAGGAGGATAATTCAGAAATATTTTCTCGTCGTTCGTGGAAAACAAAGATGGAGTAAAGATCTTGATAGGCGATAACCTTGCTTCTCACTTTAACCCCGAAAACGGCTAAATTGGCAAAACTGAACAACATTAGTTTTCCTATTGTTTCCATTTGTTATTTATAGATTGCCATTACTTGTCGGGTTATTTCGTCCAATTAAAACCCGCCGAGCAAGCTTTGTCCGCGGACAAAACGGGTAAGAAATGGACATCCGTCGGTCTTCCATTAACTCACACTTTTGTCCGCGAGACTACGGATAAAGAACGGCAGTATACGGAAATCCGTCGGGCTTCCGTTTCTCGGACTTTAAATTCATGATTTACGGACGCTTCACGGAATAGAAACGGTTGCGCATGTCCGGAAATTTCCGTGTAAATTCTGATATAATATACATACTTGTTCTGCTTAAACTTATCGAATGCTACTTGATTTGTTTATCTTTTAGTCCTCTTTTTGATTTTATCAAGCAACATCTAAGTCGAACGTTTGCTGAAAGCCTGGATGCAGATCACATTCCAGAATATTTTGTGGTCTAGCTATGAATTGAAGATCGATGATCTGTAATTCGGCATCTTGTTTTAAGTATTATTAAATCGAAGCGTTTAGTTTTATGCTTGATCGCATTCTTTTGCCGAAGTGTGCGAGAGTACACCGTAGGCCGCCAGAATCGAACGCTTGCATAATTTCGACAGGAATATTATTTTTTGCGTAACATGTAATAACCAGGGCAATTTCTTGCTATTTTTATAACTATGATTTCAGTGAGCATAGCAAGTAAAGAACATCGCCGTGCATGCATTGCGTTCTTTTCAATTTCTTTTCTATCGAATCCTTGTGTTGTGCATGTCGGGCGATCTTGGAAGTTATAGTTTGTGAGTTGTGTCCAATTCATTTTGACGGGCGGTAATGTCACTCATGAACCATATGCTTGCGTCTGCAAGGGCAATCTAGTCACTCTGTTACTATACAATTGCCTTTGGTTGTGATTCAGTTGAAGCAAGTGGCGCGCGCGAATTTTCTGTTTGACGCGGGATAAGCACTTTTTCACACACGACAAGCATTTTCAAGCAGCGCAATGTTTTGCTATCTTGTGATCGATCGCCCCTTTCGCTTACGTGATTGGCCAGGCCGTGAAGCGCAGTCAACGCCGGCAACTTGCAGAGGGAAAAGGGAACAGCCGATCATCAACTTTCACAATTGCAGGCGAATGTCGACTGAGAAAATTGGCTTGGTTATCTCAATGTCTCACCGTTGAAGGTGGATGTGATTTGTTCAATGCTTAATGTATATCGGATTCAGTGTGGTGCAGTTTGGAGAACAATTCAACGTCGTCTAATGGCATTTCACACCGATTTATTCCTCACAATCTAAATAATCTGACTGTACATCTTATGCCGTGAATAATTTTCTAGTCAGCCTGAATACAGGTCTGAATTTGCACTACATTCAATGGAAAATTGGTTTCCTGTGATGAACTTGGTGAGTCGTAGTCGTGGCCATTAGTATTCCAGACCCCAACAGGCAGACAACGAAAAACAGCTCAATGTCGTCGACTTACTTCCATATGCCATTGTCACATTGTCACTAGATACATGTCTTCTGCATCAACGATATTGACAAAATGGTGAGCTCGGAAATTTCCTAATTAGTTTCTATTTGCAGTCATGTTTCTTTAGAATGTTGCATTCACATTGAAAACAGCAGGGCTCTTAATTTTCTATAGGCCTAGGCTATATTGTATGATAATATTTGATCTTATGTAGCAATCGCGCGTTATGGATTCGTGCGATTTGAATAGTTTTCCCTTGTTTTTGGGCGGGGGCGATTCATTATTATATTTGACATGGTGACTGGTACTACATGTCATCAATAATTGAAACTATTCATGAACTATACAACTGGATTTTCCACTAAACGTTTGAATTTTTGTGTTTACGCAATACGTATGGAATTGAAAAATTATAAGAATTGACTTTTGCTAATAGATTTCAATTTTTCATTTCATCACAGTATGGGACAATCGTGGAAATCTTATACATGATCGAAGTCTTACAACATAGTTGAATAAATTACGAATAAATAACATACACAAGCATAGACAAACTATAGGGACACATACTGTGGAGGCGGAGGCGTAAAAAATTGGCCTCCTACGGCTTTCGAAATTTTAATGAATGATGTGATTTGATATAATCCTATTATTTGATGCATATATTTGATGTTATTTGATATACATTTGTTATAGATGCAATTTACGCCACCCAATATAAAAAATTACTGAATGAAGTTTAGACACCGTACATGTCCTCCGTTGAATAGATTCCATTGGTTTACTACCGTACAAGTAATTCATCAGTCGTCTATAGTATTTAGTTAGTTGTACTATTCAACAACCGAAGTAAATCTATGAAAACAAATGGTGCGAATTCAGCTATTGTGATTTTAATTACTTCGGCGTTTGGACACCATCACCGCCGCATTTGATTAATGAATGAATTTTCATTAATTAGTGGGTATTGTATAGGCAACAGCTAGCCGACCATGTCTGTGAAGTAGATCCATTAAACTTTTTGATTAATGAAATGTAGATCTAGGCTGGTTGAGAAAACATGAACTCATAGAAATCGATCATAATATGATCTTTATATGAACGTCATATTTGTTATGTTTCTTTACCGGACTACGTGAGGGTCTAATACGCATGATGTTCATGAAAAATGGATTGCCATTGCACTCCGAATTATTAACAGTACTATAGAAGGCTACTACTACAGTAGTAGCCTTCTATAGTACTGTTCAATAATTCGGAGTGCATGAATCTGGTTGGGTACTGGGGTCAAAGATGAACATCTATGACAGCAGTACCCAACCAAATTTGTAGACTACTGTAGGCTTACCGTGCTAAGAATAGCAAGATTAATCATCAGTGTGTAGAGCTAGACCGACAACGGAAAATCAATTTTATCGTATAGCATCATATCACGTTTATATCATGTTATTATTATAACTACAGTATATGGTATATATTATACTATATTATTGCTGAGGTCTGAGGCGGAGGCACTTTTCAAATAGGCCGCCTCGAACACAGCCTTGATAGGACATGCGTAAAGACAGTGAATACATTTGAATCGATGTGTCAGTTCATGCATCGAATTCATTTTATAATTCTAAAAATTTCTGTCGATGTTACATCAACTAGACTGACTGGTGAAAGGCTTTTTTATACTACGGTGTAGGTAAGTTTTAATGAAATTCGCTTCTACCAATGTTGGCCTTTGGTTTTAGTGTTTTTTAATGGTAAACAGCGTAGTGAAAATCTCGGGTGTCAAGATTGGACCCGTAAATTTCTTTTTCAACTGTTAACTGATGTGAATTAGTCAATCCGTTAACATGGGTAACCGACAAACAGCATTATCTTGTTGCGATAACATAACATTTGAAATAATGTAATTAAGTGGCATGCGTATAAAAATACGCCTACTACCAAATTGAAGATAATTGATTGTAATAAAAATTAGCAATATTACTGCTAATATCAATTATTATAGAATATTTTATCATAATGTTTTACTGCACATTATGTAACTCTTGTTTTCGACTTAACTTATCTTAAACTGCATGGAATAAGTTAATTTGAACAGGGTCATAATGAATTAACCGATTAGCGATTGGTTGATCGCTCACATCACTACTATAAAGTCAAATGAAAGCTAATTTAACTTAAAAGAGCCGTAAAGTCTTAAGTCCCCAAGTCTCCCTAATCGTATGCCAAATCATACCTTGCTATGATTACAAAAATATAGATTCTATTAACCATGTATGAATGAAACTGTCAAGGATTTTTAGGTATTGATGACACAGTGGTTGTAATATCAGCACTTTTCTTTTATTCATTAAGCAGTGGCAGCGTTTTCACAAAATTTGTGTCAAATGACCTACCATCACTCGAATTCTCGTCATAATTTCCCCTCTAACACATGCAATAATGATTATCAAAAATATCCACTCTTTAGTTAAAGGTGATTTCAAATAGACTCTTATAATTTCAGTTCAAATTCTTGGAAGAAAAGTTGGTGAAGCTGGAACGTGTGAGATTGCAAATCGACAAATCAGACGCCTTCGTTCTGAAAGTAATAATTTCTGCACAAATCAACTAATCATCTCAGGTTCAACCGTTGTTAGTTACTCGCAAAGTGTTACCGACTCAATGCACCGGACGAGTTGATGCAATTTTTCATCCGAGACGACAAGTTTTCAAAGTGGAAATTCTCGAAGAGATGTTTTCCGACACTTTATCAAGTTGTGATATCCGTAATACGAGTATGTGCAAACATGGCCGGAAATTATGATGAAGTGGTGTCACGTGTGATCGAAAAGCGTCGAAAGAACGAGTGTCACAATTAAATCAAACGGCAATGCCTGACTCCGATGAATAGAGGGAAGAAGAATCTCAGAAATTGTATTAGTTCATGAACTCTACGAAGAAGTGTAGCTCACGGACATTCGAATTACATTCACATTGTTATATATAATTAGTATCTATTATCACTTCTTAAAATCTTTCCGTCGGTATTTTATGCAAGATGTGCTTCACTTGAGGTGATGCTAGTGTTTTCTTGTACCGGGTACGTTATGATAAAGGCACATTCTATTGTTTTATATACTCACATTCGTCGTTTTACATCAACTTGTCGTCCATTGTTCATTTATCAATCTAGTAATTCTTTTTATATAAGATTTGATCATATGTATTTCTGTACGAAACTTCAATCATTTCCACTCACACATTAAATTACAGTAATGCATAGGAAGTTTGTAATCGTTGCCAAAAGGGAAAAATTACTGTGTGACTTATCATTTCAAACGCCATTCGACAGTTACTGTTTCAATGTTGAATAAACGTATTATTCGTACGTACACTATTAGGCCTATATGATATCATACAATAGTATGTTTTGGGTATGAAGGTCAATGATAAGTAAGTTTTTTTGTGTGCCATATTTATAGGATGATGCTTATACTTCATTTGATAGGTTAACATTTAAAATTGGATATGCAATTCTTTATCCTGTTTTAAATTATGAAATAAAGATTTGCATAATCCGTCTAGTATGAAAATAAAATGATTTTCTTCTCATACCTACTAGTAAAACGGCTGCCTTAGAAAAACTTGTAACTTCGCACAATAAGACTACCAATAGGCTAACAGTAACATTGCGATTGTCCATGAATGTTGACATATTCCCATTTTGGCAAGTTTACAAGCTTTCCAGACCAGTCGATTATTGTTTTACCCTTGTTATTTGTTTAACGAATGTTAATTGTTGATATGCATATTTCTCAATTTGTCGTCTCTGGTGCTCAACAGATATCTCGTGTAAAGTTGTTGGTTTTCCTTGAAATTTTACAAACAAATGGGATAGCTTCGTGAGACGACCACTTTGTTTAATGTATTTTAATTGAATTGCTGATTATAATATGACTTATCTGTCTATATTTCCGGAAGCGCTAGATATTTGTAGCCAATTCGTTCAACATCAGTGAAACATCGGCAATTTATCTGTAACTGATCCGTAGTTAGCTCGTACAGGACCCGCTTATCCTAAGTAATCTGTCCGTTCGCTACCCGTCGACGATCTTTAACTTGTCCGTTGGAATCCGTATTTAGTCCGTCAAAGTCCATAATTAGTCCGTTAGAATCCGTATTTAGTCCGTCAGAATCCGTATTTAGTCCGTCCGAGTCCATAATTAGTCCGTCAGAGTCCATAATTAGTCCGTTGATTATCTGTGGTCAGTCCGTTCAGAATCCGCGCATTCATCATATCCGTCAACTGTCCGTCAGATTATTTTAATGCGGACAAATAATGTCCGCTATTGTTCCTTTGAAGTCCGTTCTAATGCCTTAGGCTACCCGTTCCTTGTCCTTTCATTTCCGCCCTATGTCCTTGTGATGTCCTCGGCGGACAAAATTTGTCCACCGTTTACTATCCGTTACCTGACCGCGAACGGACACTAAAAAGACATTCAGCGGACTTCCGCCGGATGACTTTTTGCTCGGCGGGAAGTGCATGGCAAAATATTCTAGATCCTCTTTTTCGGCACCGTGTTTTTCTCGTTAAATCGAAGCGGTTTCCACAGTCAAGAGAAGTGGTTGGTGAAAACCTCAGTGTTCCCGATGCTGCTGTTGACGATTTGCTAAAGGAAAATGGATGGGGAACTGAGAAAGCTCCTTAGATCAAACGAGGAAAGAAGGTCGATTTCGGATCAAGCATTGCGGAACAAAATGTTGATTTAGAAGACGAGGATGTCGATTCGTGTACTCCTCGAGGGATCATTTTCTATGGAAATCCCATAAATTTGGCTGTAGAATTATCGCGCATTGTCTACAGCCAAAAACGTCTTTCAGACATCAATTGCCTTCTGACAAAAAGGCCTATGGACATCAATTTATAAACGTATTCAGATAAGCAACAATTTTCACGACATTTTGCAATTAATTAGGAATAATACAAATGCCGATCGAACCTCAAGCAAGCGTAATTTTAAGTCCTGTGGATACATTAAAACATCCATCAGGATTGAAAACTACCGAATTTCAGGTATCGAACAGTACCTAAAAATAAAATCAATAATAAAATTCGCAACATAATTTCCTTGTTCTCAGGTCCTCCTTCAGAGATTCAACTTGTATTATTCGATTATTCGATCGACTATAGCGGATCGAATGGTTGTGTGGATCGAATAATTGATTACAATACAATTTCACTTCAAATGACTTTTCAGAAATATAAGCAAATCACATCAGTTTAATGGTTTTCGGCGAAAATGAAAATCAATTAAGAATAATGTTGGAAAGAATAATTGCTTGAAAGTCTCCTTCAGGGCCTTTTTCTAACTTTGTGTTGGCTTTCTCTGAGTTCTACCTGCTGTTTTGTATAGCCAATATTCTAGCCACAGGCGCCACATGAAAAAAATTACGACTACATTTTTTCTCCTCTATGTACATTTTTAGATTTTCTCTTCTATCGATGAGAATTGTGAGTTTTAAGCTGATTTGCAACTTCTGTAGTTTGCCCATTCAGGAAATTTGGTCGAGTGATTTGGTGCCAAGTGATTTTTAGATACTTTTTATCTCGTTATGATGACTAATATTACGGATGTTCTACACATGCCACTCATAAATGCATTTTATAATTCAATAACTATAAATGACTTACATGAAATTCTCTGGTATTCACCGATGTTGTTCTGAATGATCTAGTGATATCCCGAGTAAAATTACCGTTGTCAGTTTAACAAGTACTTGGCATTAAAGTCCTAAGCATTTAAGAAATATTTAAGAAATATTTATCAAATCTAGTACATTTCCTAAACTTTTACTAAATATTTAGCAAACTTTCCAAACTTCCACAAAATATTTGGCAAATTCTCTGAACTTTTACGAAATGTTTAGTAAATATTTTGTAAATTTTCCAAACTTTTACAAAACATTTAGCAAATTATTTCTAGCTTTTATAATATGTTTAGCAAATAATAAGCAAATTTTATCCTACTTCATAGGCGATTACGAAACATTTGCAAATTTGAATTCATGAAAAATATCTTCTTGTATGAAATGTTTTATATTTATCAAATAGAAAAACAAAACAATCATAATTCGGCAAAAAGATAGCTAGTAAAACGCTCTGCTCGAATTATTCATGCTCAAAATCGTTCAAAATCCGTACGGCATATAAAACTGCATGACTATAATAAAATTACTTATCTTGCTAAAATTATGCTTTGTACGATAACATTCACAGAGATTACAAAAACTGAGCCCTGCTCCCCGAAGTAAACAGCAGAAGGAATGGATATCCTTCAAAAATACAATTTTTCATACGTATTTGGAAAATGAACAGAGTTTTATATAGTAGCACACATCGAACGATCCGATACAAATAATTTTTATGAATATCACTTTTATCAACATAAAGGAAATTTCTCTATCCGGATTTGATCATTCTTCATTTGAAAATCCTTCCAACCGGAAAGCATGCCCACAGCCCGAATACGTATTTCACTTCATCTGAAACACTGTCATTTCGAGTCAAACACCGTCGCGCCGTTATCAGTTACATTTTTAAGAATAGAGGTGATATCACGAAAAATTTACAGTTCAACGGAGAAACAGTCACTACCAAATGAAGTTTGAAGCGATGGTACAAGGTCACTGAAAAAAACATCTTCGCGGTTGGACCACAACACGGTTGTCCAAATCTGACGATCGCTGGGACGTTGCGAGTATGAGAGATTTATGGATAAAGAATAATTCCAGTAGTTTTCGGGATTAATTAGCTCACAAGACAAGACGGAAAAGCAGCCGAATGTAGGTCAGGTATTGAGTCATCGATGGACAGATACACAGCCTCAGCAATCAACACCTGTAAAAAAGAAGACAAATCTTGTGCTGATGTGCAGAGCAGAATTATCAAACTTAACGGATCTCAATTAACACTCTATGGGTAGGCCTACTCAAAGTTCAGAAGATAAATCATTTATAGTAATTTTAGGTGTTACAGTAAAGACTATTAAGAAAACTGCTTTTGGATTATTTCATCTCTGACAATGTGGGAAGCGAT
The DNA here is from genome assembly GCA_907163375.1 of Prostheceraeus crozeri. NCBI lineage: Eukaryota > Metazoa > Platyhelminthes > Polycladida > Euryleptidae > Prostheceraeus > Prostheceraeus crozeri. Next base: position 9,288 of record CAJQUW010006400.1, on the reverse strand, counting down.
ATTCTTAGGAATTTTGATAGCAAATGAAGATATTCAAGAGTGGTTGAATTGTGATCATTAACAATTTATCAATTATTTTTTTAATCAATACTCTTAGTATTTATCAATAATTTTATTTTGATATTCGAGTACCGGTAACTGTTTTTACAAAAAATGCAATCTGCAAATTAAAACATAGCCTTACCGAGATGTAGCCTATCACCGACTGCTTGTCAACCGTTCATGCGATGAAGATATTCAGGAATGCTTGAATTTTTATTATAGTATTTAATACCGCACATGTAATTTTATTTTGATATTTCATTTTAAACAATTTGTTTAAAATCACAATCTGCAAACACATACACACGTAATGTCATCTTGTCTACCGCTTATATGACAGCATCTCTGCAGGTAATTCATGGTGGGCCTACAACTAACATGTGACCATAATGGCTAGGCCTACGATGATATTGAAAAGTGCGAAGCATAATTTGTAATAAGTAAACACAAATTGAATAAAAGAGTAGCAATGAGTTTGTACTTTGATTGTTTTACATTTATCGTAAAGCATGAAAAATTATTGATTTTGTAAAACTAAACCTATTGTTGGACTGCAACGCATGACTGATCTTTATTACAGTGTGCATGTAGCCAACAACGTGCAGTCCGTCGTGTAGCATCTATGCCTTTTGTGTGCTTGATCATTTTTCTTAAACTACTCGAAATGTCAAATTGATACCATTTTCTAAAATGTGTCAATTCTGAAAAAATTAATTGAATATCATAGGCGGTAGCTACAGGTTTTCAGTTCAACATATATAAAATGGAAATAGTGACCTATTTAAACAAGCTTCCTTGATGGATCCATCTTTCAGAAAATAGATTAAATTGCATAACTTAAGCAGATATCGAATAGCTCAATAGTTTGTCCGCATTGATAAAAACATTCTCCATCTAAAATTTTTGCAGTCCTGAAATAGAACTTTATGACTTATAGCATTTTTGACTGTTTCAAAAATTTTTTCAATTATTTGTCATCCAAATATTGATACTATTGCACAAGTATACTACATATCTAAATATTGAAGTGCTAAATTAAAATGGTTTTAATGCGCTAATTAAGTTCTTTCGTGCTCATAGTTTCTAAGGTTTTTAGCATGCAACTATTTTGTCTCAACATAACCAGATGTTTGTGCTATTTTCAATGTAAGCAATCAGAAATTACGAATTTGAAAACAATATATTACCATTTCAACATATTCCAATTTGATTATGATTCTTTTGACGACACAATCAACTTTTGATCGATTTTTCAACGAGAAACGTCGTCGTGAAAACTGATATACATGCACATTCTCATATTAAATTCAAAGTGAATGAGCCTTGGGCATGTGACATCATTTGTGTGATGGAAAACCCAAGTAAAACGATGTGTTTCTTGATAGCTATAATATTTATATATAAATAAATATCATAGCTATCAAGAAACACATCGCTTTACTTGGGTTTTCGATTACACAAATGAATTCAAAGTATTGGTAGGACTCCTAAAATGTGATATGTCTGCTATGGGGAACTAAGAGGAATTGAGATATTTTGTTATCAGTAAATTAAGTATGACGCTAGTAGCTCTTTAGTATTTGTAAAATTAAGAGCAGATATAGCAGTAGTCAATAATAGAAATGTCTCTACGTGTTCATGGTCAATAAACCCAAATCCATGACCAAATCTCTCCCTTGATTTTGTTTTCGGGATTTCCAAATACATGTACCTAGACTTGCAGTTAAATGCTGAAACTAAGTTGACAAAATAAATTCAGAAACATTTAGAAGCTTACCATTTTCTGTAGTTTGATCCAAGAGCTGCATTTTTAATTCTGATGCAAAAATCAAAGGAATTTGATGGCTTCATTGACTGGAAGAACTCACTGACTACATGCGAGTGTTCATTTTCGAATTGTGCTCCATGTTGTGCATGATAGCTAAGCAAGATAATGAAAAAACGTAGACAATCACAAACCGACGATGAATAAATAAAGGTGCGTAAGTAGAAATATCCTCTTGATGCGCTGACGTTTGTAATATTAAGCAGTTAACGTAAACACGCGTTCGACACGAGAGCGAAGAGTGCACAAGCTACTGCGCCTTGCGCAGTTTTCTGTCCCACGTGATGGGCGGATAATAATTATTAAGCAGGGACGCTGAGTCACAGCGCAGTTAGAGAATATTATCGACCGCTCATGGCTCTCGAATGCGGCCACGACCAGGCTGCCAACAATGTGAACGAACTTCCTCAGCTGCGTGCGCGTGGCGAATTTCCTTAATATAGTGACGGAAAGTTATAGAAGCGAGATATGATTACGCAGACTGAGCGAGATGCTTATGTAATTGTTTGGTTCAGTTGCATACTGATTTAATATCACTAGCTAAGAAATTTAGTGAATACACGAGCAAACTGATCAAAGTCGACTTGCTGATGGGCATGGTATGGAACTTAGAAACTTCAATAAATGCTTTAATTTGAGAAGCAAAATGTGTGCCGATAGAACTGCTTAGGCTCCCTTAATAATGAAAATATATGACTGATGTTGTTGCTATTGTAGCTACAGTGTACATGTAGTGAATGTGAAAGACGATGAAAAATGAGTACAGTAGAAGAAGAAGAAAAGGGGAACGAGTGAGTGAGTGAGAAAGAGAGAGAGAGAGTAGTGATGAAGTCACCTGAATATTTATTTTATACACACCATTTCATGAAATATAAATAGGCATATATAAAATACTCGAAATAATAGTAGACATGCACATTTCAGGCCACATGTTTCATATGTCGATATCCATGGAAATGACATAATGCACTCTCTTTAAGATTTGAAAGAAATTGTTGGTGCCATCATACAAAAATATCAACAGTTTCCTGACAATTATTCCATTATTCAATCATTTAATTAAGTTTGATGGCAAAAAAATCAGCCAGTTATCAACGACGCAATCAACGACTGTGATATAGTACAGACTTTATTATTGGGTATTTCCTGTGACGTTGCATTTCTATTTTATTGAGAGATGATTGTAATCAGGGTTGATGAGAGCTGATGATCATCCTTGTGATATGCATGAGTTCAAAAAATTGTACGGGTGAAGTTACCGCACATTGAAAACACCATGCAATTAAAACCGCCTTCTACGACAGTTACTCATAAGCGGATCCTGCCTATTGCAAGATTTTTCTTCCATCAAACTTAGTAAATGCAAAAAAATCATTTGTTTGGATAACCAAACAAATATTACCTAGGCATTTGATAAACGTTTTCTAAATTTCGAAAAATTCGTAAATATCGACTTACATACAAAATGTAGCAAATATTTGTTAGGCAATTGTTACACATTTCCTAAATTTGTTAAATTTCCAAAACGTTTGTTAAACTATTCAAATCTTATAAATTTTCCAAGTAAATACCAAATATTTGGTAAAGTTGATAAGTTTTTTTTTCTCGGGATAATCATTGATACATTGAGCTATAGATCTTACTGATTTGATTCATACAAATATTTTTTTGACATTTACAATTGTCAAATTTTAAAAAAAATGTTTGAATTTTAAAACTCCGTTGATAGTAACAAGAGCCGTTCGAAATGCAGAATCGACAACACTACCAGACAGTGTAGAATATGTTCTAAATAGATTCTACTGTGATTTTCATGAAATGCTGTCGACTATTGTAGATAAACTAAGTACTTTAAGAAAAGTGACTGATTAAAATTATGAAAAAAAACTTGTAGAGAACGCAATCAACTTTGAGAGAAAGGGGTAAAGACAGTGTGAAAGGCTTGTGTGAATTATCTTGGCTATTCAAATTTACAGTCAAGTTTGCATCACATGTTGCGTTCATTCTATTCATAGATATTTCCTTCTCCCAAGCGTCACTTTGAAGGATATCTTTGGACATTGAACATCATCTTATATTAACACAGATAGATCATGAATGCATTCGAGAACATTTCAATGACTTCCATTCGTTCTCAAAAAGTAATCCTGTCATTCACGAGATAGATGTGGATCTTCAGTGTAGTAGGTCACATTAATCCGGTGATTGTGAATACAAATTCAGAATAATTATGAAAATTGTAGAAATATCGAAAGTGTGGAATTGAGTCATTTGATGCAATAGATGAGTTAACTCGGCAAATTGTAACATCCTAGCAGCCCGAATCAACTCGTCATTCATGAACAGTGGAAGGGAAACATTTATCTGTCAGTGATAGCTGCCTGTACTACCGATGCGAGTTAACTCGGGCTCAGTTCACGGAATACAGAATTGACCACAAATGGCCTTTAACAGTGTTGATATTAAAAACATGCATGTAAATGTTTTAATCTGAAATATAAAATTAAAATTGAAATGTTGAAGTAATTTTGTTTGATAATTTGATTTTATGGCAAGCAAAATTACAATTCGATCCTATAGTCTGATCAATTCTATTTGAGTGCAACCATTGTTTTTTGCAGGGAAAATGATGAATTCGAGTGTTTTTTGCATTGATGTTAATAATTTCGTAGCAAGCGATATTTTTCTATCTTTTGAAAAACAACACAAGAAGCAACACATGTAGTTTCACATCTTCACAGTATAAAAATAGATCCTCTACTTGGCCGGTCAAATTGAAATTTGTCAGAATGTTGAAGAGCATGTTGTAGGCAAAGATTATGTTTTATGACTTGAAAGAGCACCTGAAAGAGCTTTCAACGGGACTGACATCAATGCAGTCTTACATTTCACAGAAATTCATGGGAGATATCATTTCATTTCATTTCAGAGGGAAATACAACCATCGCTCCGACAACAGCAACAACAACAACAACGACGACAACGACAACCTCCCTGCCACTGACTCCACCAGCTGCTCATCCAAATGATTTGTCACGGGACAAGCCAGCTACGGTGTCCGATCTCGTCGTGGGGACAGCCGAGAACATCAATGATGGAATGATTGCAAGCAGTAAATGTGTGAAGTCTCAAGTTGATCATCCAACCAATGACAAAGTTCTGGCAATTACAATTGACTTTGAAGCAACTTATCGCATCAAGTTTGTTACCATTTGGAACGCTGCTGGTGAGTCCTGGGTTATTATCAGCAATTTCAAGCAACGTAGAGCGTGCTCCATGCCAGGGTTGTAACCTGTCAGGTTTTACTCGACCCAACCCAACCGGTAACCGGTGTGGAAAATCTCAACCCAACCGGCCGGTCGACCGGCAATTTTCTAATGACATGTTTTTTGCTCATATATATATATATATATATAAGTAACCCAAAAAGCACTCAAGGAAAAAAGTCAAAGTACCAAAAACCAAAAATTCCCGACCGGTTTCGACCTGATCTACGCAGGCTAGTCATGGGAATGAAATAATTTATTCAAACTCAAATATACATAACAGGAAATAAAACATAGAAATTATTCTATATTTAACTGAGGCTTTAACAAAGAAATGAAATCTGCCTCCTTCTTTTCGCGTTCTATGCGGCTGGCGTTGGCATTAAAAAGATAGATGGGAGCCGCTTCAAACTTCGAAGTGAGATTCCTAGCACACCTAGCTATGTGTTTGCTCATTTTTAGAATGGTATACTCTTCATGATCAATCTGCTGCCTATGGATAGTCAGACGATTACGAAAGATATCTCCCGTTTGACCCAAATAGAAATCTCCACAAGCATTGCACCGTATTACATAAATCACATTTCTTGATGTGCAAGTGAGATTTCTATTTATAGTAAAAAGCCGGGTTCTACCACCACTACTAACCTTAAACTTAATTGTTCTTCCCAAAATCAAAGTGGGACAGCATTTACACCTCGGTTCCCCGCATGGAGAAATACCTTCAATTGTCTTTCTATTATTGCTATTAAGGATTCTAAGCAGAGATGGTGGTTGTTTGTAAGACCTGAAAAAACGAATTTCCTGGAACGGATCAACTAAGCACAAACTTTGAGCAACATTTTTTATCACCTCTGTATATACATTAGGGTTGTTGCGAGTTATACATTAGGTTTGAGTGCTTTTTGGGTTACTTATTAGTTGCCATTTTGATTTTGTCATTTATTTAATCTATATATATATATATATATATATATATATATATATATATATATATATATATATATATATATATATATATATATAAATACAATACATTTTTATTTACGGTACTATTTTTATTATACATGTATATAGTTATGTATTGGTAATTATATTAGTAATATATTACGATTATATTATTATAACAATCATCATTTCAATTCATGAATTAAATATTAAAATGAAATAATTTAGAAAGTGGATCTGGCATTTACAGATACGTTACCAATGATTGTTTAATCTTTATCATGTGAGATTTAGTATTGCAAAAACGTACGTTCATGTCAGACTGAGTTATAATTACAAAATTAATTCATAAGAATTCTATGAATCAATATGAAAACTGATTGGATATGCAAGTAACATTCACGTCAACTACCAAAGACCATTAATATGAGCTTCTTTAAGCACAACTAAAGTTTCGACACTGCTTGCCGATAGTAAAGATCGATCGGAGGAGGCTATCTTTCCGGCGATAGAAAAATGTTGCTCACTTTCTCCGCTTGATGCTTGGGCCACGAAAATCCGACGGATTATCTGCGATAACAGTGGAAATGCATCCCGCTCTCGCTGCCAAAAAATCAATGGATTCCTTGAATCCGAAGTTATTCGCTCACTTTTAGTATAGCGCTGAAGCTCATACTTCACTTTGTCCGATATACATGTATTCCTGTGAATAGACTCATTATCTGATGTAGGCCTACTATTTCTCATCGAGGCGAAGGGGTCAATTTCGGTAGTGCTATTTTCAAACGGTAATCCTTGGCCGTTTCTCTACTCTTTCTTCCTCTTGTCTTTGATTTTGTGAATCATTGATTGTGAAAACGTCTGCTGCTAGCACTTGAAGATTTGCCATTGAGTCCTTCAACAAGGTATCGCGATCTTAGAGTTCAGGAATAAAAGTCAATTGCCTGAAGCCTGGGTCAAAAACAGTTGCAAGAACATGTGTTGCCTTAATATTCGTCCAGTATTTGGAATCAAGAGATTCCTTAATGTTCTTCTTCAGAGTCGATATAACAATTGAATCGGTGATAACAGCTGAACAAATTTTATCTCTAACTAGATAGTATGAAGGTAGTACATTCTGCAAAGTCGGCGTATTACTGGATTCTAGAAAATCAAACACAGAATTATATTGAGAGAAATGATCAGCGATAGCTGTACACAAATCACATGAAATATTGCTCAGTCGATGAATTTGGCCAACAGAAGATAAAGATTCCTGAAGACAGGCATATGAGCGCGCAAGTGCAATATGAACTGAGTAGTATGATCGCCATGGCCTCGTACCACTGTAACGCTTGATTTTGATTGGGAATGACTCTTGAGAAATACCTGAACGATGTATGTATGAAATAAGGTCACGAACAGCTGAGTTAAAACAGCGAAAAGATTCGCACTCTGCTTCTGTCGAAGAAAATCCATCATGAAGCACAGTATTCAATCGATGAGCAAAACATGCAAGTCTCGGCTCATCGTGCAACGCTGCTACAATGTTTGCACCACAATCTGTAGTAATGAAAGTTTTTCCTTTTAGTAATCCAAATTCATCAAAAATATCATGTAACTCTTTGGCGATATTTTCCTCGGTCTTTCGTTCATCCGGAAAAACTTTACATCTCAACATAGTATGTTTCAGGTTCCAACTATCACTTATCCAGAAGGCAGTTAGATCGAGATAGTGTCGTCGGTTAACATCGTCTGTCCACAGATCAGTAGTACATGCTATTTCACCGCGTGCGATTGGTTCATGTAATACAGCTTTTATATTTGATATGAAAGACTGAATTGAGTCGGTGCACACCTTCTTGATTGTATTTCTTCCATACAATATGTTTTCGATAGGTATCTTTCCGAATTCTGCACCGATTGCGATGCATTCGGTGGCCAGCTGTTTGAGACCTGGGTTTTCTACTGATCGATAACTGCTAGAGGAACTGACAACAAACATAGCTTCAGCTCTCTTAAGACGCTCTTGAACATCTGATGTTATTCCACGCTTATTGAAAATATACCGCATCATACTACTTTGAGTTGGAGGCACTTTATTAGTCAATCCACTGGATGATGACGTAGAATTTAGAGTTGATGACTTCTTTGGGCAGTTCGATACGTGTCTTGTAAGTGTGCTCAGACCAAAGTTCTTTCGACGACCTTCACAGTCAGTCTTGCTATGAGTTCTGAAGCCACGATAACAGTGGTTACACTCGCACCATCCCAAAATAATTATGTTCTGATTCATCTGTAGAAGTAGTTGTGCATATCAGTGACATACTCCTCCAGACTTCATGTGTGCTGCTGTGTTTCTTGAGAATCAGTTCCTTTTTCTTAAGCATTGACGTTATCATTTCTGATGACAGCCTATCTGGGTCCATGTTGGCCATCGCCGTTGTCATGAGTGGAACTCGTTTGTCCTAACTAAACACAACTTCATCTAACATTGATAATGAATGGTTTGTTGCTTAGCAGAGTATTAACCGGGATATCACGTGATAAGATATCTTTATACCAAAGCGAAGATAGAGAACAGAGGTAACTCGGAATGACGTCACTTGATTAGATGAATTGCCCAATCATGTTGAGCTGACGAGATGTGAATGTCAAATGTGATATCAATAGTCTACTGTAGTCGGATTTCCCACATTCACAGCAGCAGCCGTCTTGACTGATGGGATAACAGAACAAGAGATTTCTCATACATTATTGTTTATCCGACCTCTGAATGATAACAAACACAACCTACAGGCCCCCTACCACCAATCATAATCATCGGAGTTATTAGTTGATGTCACAAGCATAACTAAATCGACTGACCACATCGATTTTAAGTTATCGGTCTATTTTCGATTTGTCATGTAACATAGTAGACCGATGTAGGAAATAAAAATACTCATAGAGCCTTCTAACCACAACTCAATTTTCATGACCAGATCATGCGGAGGGATAATCATACATGTAAACTACCTTTGAACAAATATTCGCTTACTTTTAAAATTGTTCAATCATTTTTCAAGAATCTGAAAATTTGTTGGATGATCCTCGACCGGTTTTTCAACCGGTGCCGGTCGGCCGGTTGGCAAAACCTCAACCCAACCCAACCCAACCGGTAACCGGCGCCGGTCAACCGGCAACCGGTTACAACCCTGCTCCATGCACCCAGCTGAAAATGCTTGG
>CAJQUW010006399.1:0-227727 GCA_907163375.1 Prostheceraeus crozeri | reverse complement strand
CACCAATTGATTTGTTCATAAATGGGCAGTATTCTTGTAGTTACTGTACAATAACCGGTATTTACCGGTCGTAGGAGTGCTGGAGTGTCGGAGAAGTGTGTGTTCAAACTCAGACTGGATTAGTAGAACACTCTTCCACCGGTTAGAGCACTGTACAAACTCATTTTCCATGTAGCACCAACAACTTTTCTGGAGAATCTGATCATTTTTTGAAAAAAATCGGTTTTTGGCGGTTTTTTCCGGTTGTTCGTGTAAAGAAAGTGCTGGAAGTTGCTGTACAAACTCAGGTTTTTGCTCTTGTATCTAAATTTTTCTATCGGAATGCTGTACAAACTCGCTAACCAGGTAGCACCAATACTTGCACCAATTTTTCGAATTTAAATTTGAATTTTGAAGGTGAAGGAGTTCGAATTTTGGAAAACTTTTTGGCTGTACAAACTCTGCGTCATCAGTAGTACCTAAACATGTGGTTTCCTGTTCTGTACAAACTCTATTCAAAAAGTTGGTGTTGAAGTTGGTGCTAACTTCAACGACATGTAGACGTAGTTTTGTTGAATCGTAAGTGCAGATCGTCAATTTTGAGTAGAAACAAACGAACCGGTTAAGTTTAAAAAAATTGTGACATTTAGAAATAGTCCTGTTATACTTGCGTGATAGGAGTCAACCCTATACCATACTTTCACTTATGCTTCTTGGTTTTGAAATTGCACATATTTAATAACCGCTGATCATATCAAACGATAATTCAACATTACTACGCCGCTATACTGTCTCTTGTGTTGTTTCATTTATTATATCACACATGCTTGTATAAGACAAAAAATCAAGATATACCATTTGATGAACTTAATACAGGTACACTCAATGTCATTTTCTCGTTTTACGAATGGTTTGATGGTTTTAATCTGTAGTTATTGTGTAAATGATATCTATCCACGTGGAATTCATAGGTTACCAGTAGATGGATTCGATAAGCAAAGAAGACAAGTTGCAATAGTAGTAAGGAAGTGACAAACACCAGATAGCGCAAGATGGCCGCCATCGCTGAGTCCCCCCCCCTCTGGCTCGGCAGAGTGTCGTGGTCGGCCGCCGTGGTGCTTCGGGTCTGAGTCCCCCCCCTCTGGAACGATAGAGTGTCGTGGTGGACTTGGGCGACCGCCAGGATTAGTCTTGAGGCTATAGTGTGTGATGTTTTTGGTGCAATCTGCTGAATGTTGGGTTGTAAAATGGGTTGTTTCGAGTGGAAGGAGTGGTCGGATGAGAAAACGGAGGTCGGATTCGTGTTCAGCGTGAAATTCTGCATCGGTAGGGTGAGTTTCAAGTCAATCGGTGAGAAAAAATTTTTCTTCAAAATTTTAACAGAGTTAGAATTTGGGACGTTTTGGTGTGTAGCGCCCAAACGAAGCATCGGATGAGAAAACGGAGGCCAGATTCGGAATCTACGTGAAATTTTGGGTTAGGAAGGATGTTTCCAGCGAAATCGGAGAGAAAAAATTTTCGGCTGACGTCCCCCCCCCTCTGGACAGCTTGCTTCGATTTTGGCTGCCAGTGGACGGATTTTGTCGTGCGATAGCTCGTTTGAAAGCTAAGAGTGAGACAAATTCAGTGAAAGAATCGGCTTGTTCCTATCTGTCTTCGTTTAGATGTGAGACGCCATTTAAGATTTTGGGACATTGGTGAAAAACGACAGAGTTAGAATTTGGGACGTTTTGGGCTCTAGCTTCAAAACGAAGCATCGGATTGGAAAACGGATTTCAGATTTGGAATCAGCGTGAAATTCTTTATATGTATGGTGAGTTTCAAGTCAATCGGAGAGAAAAAATTTTCAACATTTTTCGAAAAAACGACAGAGTTAGAATTTGGGACGTTTTGGTGTGTAGCGCCCAAACGAAGCATCGGATGAGAAAACGGAGGCCAGATTCGGAGTCTACGTGAAATTTTGGGTTAGGAAGGATGTTTCCAGCGAAATCGGAGAGAAAAAATTTTCGGCTGACGTCCCCCCCCCTCTGGACAGCTTGCTTCGATTTTGGCTGCCAGTGGACGGATTTTGTCGTGCGATAGCTCGTTTGAAAGCTAAGAGTGAGACAAATTCAGTGAAAGAATCGGCTTGTTCCTATCTGTCTTCGTTTAGATGTGAGACGCCATTTAAGATTTTGGGACATTGGCGAAAAACGACAGAGTTAGAATTTGGGACGTTTTGGGCTCTAGCTTCAAAACGAAGCATCGGATTGGAAAACGGATTTCAGATTTGGAATCAGCGTGAAATTCTTTATCTGTATGATGAGTTTCATGTCAATCGGAGAGAAAAATTTTCAACATTTTTCGGAAAAACGAGTTAGAATTTTTGCGATGGCTGCCTACTGTAGAGACAAAACGAAGCATCGGGTGGGAAAACGGAGGCCAGATTCGGATTCAGCGTCAAATTCTACATGGAAATGGTGTATTTCCAGCTCAATCGGAGCACTGGAAGCGGAGATAGACGGGATTTTTAGTGTTTGGATGATGGGTATTACGTCATCAGCTGATCGCCACACACTATATAAGCTGGGAACCGACAGAGACTTGTCATTCAGACGAGAGATAGTCAACGGTAAGTCGTCTCTCTGAGCTCCGATGATAGCTTCGGACATTCCAAATCCCGAGTTTCTGTAAGAAACCGACTTAGAAAATTTCATTGCTGATATCAGCTAAGGCGTCAGACTTAGAGGTTAGCCAGGAGATGGCCTTCGTCTCCAGGCCATAAAAGACTCCAAAACTTTAAAGGCTTGTAACTTTGCTTCTACAAGTCCGTTTGACTTGATTCAAAAAAGGTTCGGTCGCTATTGACCTGCCCTAAGTGATAGACTACTTATAAAATTTCATAAGTAGTGCTAAAAATTGAAAAATTTAAATTCGCTATTTTTTGGCAATTTTCGGGATTTTCAAACCTTCTGAATTCAACTAAGACATTTATAAAGTTGTGGGAGGCAAGCTTCGGCTTGGAATTTGCAACCTTTGTAAACAATCCACTGATTTTCATGTCAAAATCGGGGTCCGGATACCAACACAGTGATATGACGCACGCTCTGTCCGCGGGAGGTTGGATTTGTGGGCCGAGGCCTTGGAGTTGGGATAAGATCCCCTCTGAGTAATGCCTGTAACGGATTCAAAGGTTCGACACTTTCCACCAATCTCACAATTTAGCTGTATGATTATAAGAATGACTGCCAATGTCGCCTGTTAGTAATTCTATTTCATCCTTCCTTTACAGATACATAAGTTACAAAATGGGAGGCAACTCAAAATTTTTATTTAAAAAGTGCTCTTGCGGAGAAATAAAGAGGGGTGGCGAATTCAAACGTCACATTAATAAGTACAAGAATACGCCTCACTTCCACGAGGAAAGAGCCGTTATTTCCGGCTGTACACATTGCCTGAAATTTTTGAAAGGCAAAGAGCATGAGGAATTTTACATCGCCCACGCCGACTGTCCGCTCAAAAAGGCAAACAATTATATAACATCAGACATCGGCAAAGTGATCGCACCCTTCTTCAACGAAGAAACAGTCGATCTTGACGCAGCACTACAAGAGGCTATTGCAACAATTTTGGAGCCTGCTGCTTCGGCCACTACCTCATCAACAGCAGAAGAGAAGGCCCCACTAAGCGATTTGGACAGCTCAGATGACTCCGATTCTGAGGAGGTCGTCATTACTAAAGACACGGAAGAGATAGGAAAACCAACAAATCAGTCTTCCCCGAAAAAGAAAGTAATCGCACCTTCCCCAGTAAAGAAGGGGATTAAGCAGCAGACGAACAGCTGGAATAAGGATACCCAGATCGCAAAAGTGAGCCAGGAATATGCACTCACAAAATTAAAAGATGAGCTCACTCGTTACAAAAATGAATGTTCGGCCCTTAGGGATGACAATTTCCACCTGAAGGGTCAGGTAGCCGAGATTCGGGCCCTCAAGACACAAGTGATCAATTTAGAATCTTTCCGCGAAAGGGCGCTTGCCAGCGAAAAACGCGTTACTGAGCAGGCGACTTACATAAAATCATTAAAAGCTCAAGAAGAGGTATCAAATTTAAAAATTGAGCAATTAAAGACTAGCCTGACTGAGAGTCAGAAGAAAGAAGAGAGACGAACAACGCTCCACATTCCCATCATCAAGAGCAGAATCGTCGACAGCATCATCCTTGAGAGTGAGGACTTGGATGCCACATTTGAGTGCTACGAGGGAGCAATGGCGGAGATGCGCTGTCTCCATGTCTCTATAAAGCATGATGGCGAAATAAAGGAGCTGCGCCACCGGAAGCGGAAACTGCCGGCCAAATACTTACCTCAACCATCACCATCGAAGGGGTCGCGAACCGGCTAAATTTCTCTTATGGTAAGTTAATATCATCTCTATCACTTGAATATATTTTCATCTATTTTTCCTTCTATTTTCAGATACGACGAGAACGAACCAACGGCTCTCTTAAGGGCCACCATGGGGCAAGACATGATAGAACCTCCACGCGGTTTGCCCTGGGCAGTCTTTAGACTGGCGAATACTATCATTAAGTTGAATCTGCTATCAGTCAACTTGAACGTTACATCACATTAGAGGGGTATATAAACCACTACCTCTCATTCCATTTCATTTCAATCATGGAGACGCCAAACGCTGCAGTCAACTCTCCTCGCGGACCACAGTTAAGACCGCGAAATTTATTTGATGAATTTGCTAGAATAGAGGAGCAAGACAGAGTTCACAACAATCTTGCTCAGATTGGCAATCCGATGACAGCAACTGCTGTCAATCCAACGGAATGGCGCTACATTCCACTTTTTAGTCATGTGCCAGTTAGTGTGGAAGTCGACAGTGCTACCAAAGAGAGAGTCAAAGACTCTCTCAGCAGAATTGGTAGGGTGTAAGATGACGTTACTCCCGAGAACGAACCATCGGCTCTCTTAAGGGCCACCATGGGGCAAGACATGATAGAACCTCCACGCGGTTTGCCCTGGGCAGTCTTCGGACTGGCGAATACTATCATTAAGTTGAATCTGCTATCAGTCAACTTGAACGTTGCAAATGAAGTTCGGTGTAATACTTCCTTTCGACGGGCGTTCCTGTATAGGACGGCGGTGAAACCCGTAGCTATGTATACCGCAAGGGACATTCGGCAATGGTCAATCTTGTTAAACCTCTCTGCGTCATGTTTGCAAGTGATTGCCTCTGTCTCAACGTAGTATGCATTCGCGCCAGGGCGACATTTAGCCAACTGTCGAAGGTTACCTTATAAACTATCCATTGCATACGTTATGAGAACCATGAGTTCTACCTGTCTCTATCAATGAGACGAATTGATGAATGGAATGAAATGGGAGGACACTCACGCGCCACACGCAACATAACACACTTCTCTCTTCCGTAGTCTAACAAGCTCTTTACACATGGATCGCAGTCGATTGCTATCCCAGTATCATGTAAGCTATCTTAATTTTATTTAACACTATTTCATCTATCATCATCGTCCATATGAAATGTTATAAGATTTGCAAGTTAGACTAAGCGTGCTACTATTTCCAAATGAAAAAGTATACATGGTTAAATTATTCACTAAAACCCCATTCAAGTAAGTCAGTATGAAAGCAAAGATAATACGAAATAAACATTTATTATGGCATGTATTTCAAAAGGTCTTCATCATCAATATCGTCCCAGAGTCTGACTTCACATAGATCACAAAAACAGTTGAGCTGCTTTAAACGTTCTTCTGCAGCGTCCCTCACTTTCTCAATGTACGCCCACTCCGCCACGGTTCGCGGTTGGGAGTTAGGGGTGTACCACTCCCATATTTGATGCAAGTGCGACTTGCTGGTCATCTCCATCACCCCTTCGGCATCATATTGTAAATATTTCCACCGTATGCCTGCTAGGTCGGGCAACTCCTCCGATAATGATAACTTTCGTATATTGTCCAGATTGTATGTCTTCTCCACCTTCGCCTTTCTTGGTGCATTTGGTGTAACGAGCACCTTTGCTGATGTACATGGAGAGGAGAACTCCAATGCGGTATTTGGTGTTGTTGGAGGACTTGTCATGTTGTCTTTGAAATGCTGACTTTGAATAATGATAACTTTAACATTTTTCTAATTCTTAAGTATACACAAGCAGCCAATCAGAATGAACATCCAATGAATGATGAATATGAAAGTATATAAGCAAAGTGACATTCATGTCATTTCATTTAATCTGTGAATCATACAAGTGACGAACGCACGATCTCTCTCTTTGACTATTATTCTGTCTGATCATATTTCATTAAAATGGTAAGTTAAAGATTTCCTCTCTCATCTCCCTCAAACGTGTAACTAATAGCATCTTCCTCAATTTCAGGCATCAACTTCATCACCAACGCCCTCTCTTCTCGAGGAAAGTTTAGAGTTATTGAGTCAAGGTAGGTTGTAACACTACACTGAGGCTTGAACAGAGATGATAGAATGATTTCTCTTTCAGGTGATGCGAGTTCCAGCTCAGAACTGTCGCGATATGGCAACGAGTGGGAATGTGCTGACTGTGGGCACATCTTCACGAGGAAATGGGATCTCACCCGACACATCAAGCGAGGTGTTTGTCGACCTAAGCCGGCATCAATCTCCGAAGGTAGGGATGATTCTGTTAACGATGTCTCCTTTTCTTGCGACTTGTGCATTCAGTCTTTCGAGACACGTTTTGAACTATCTTCGCACAGACTTCAACATACACACACGAACGATACCTACACCAACGGTACCTCCTCTATCCGACTCACTGAGGTGTCCATAAATAATTTAGTGAGGAACTACCAGATGGACTCCTCAGAAACCATTGCTAACTTTGAGGAATGGTTTCATCAAAATTCATCATTGATAGAAGCGCTCTTCAACAATTTAGACAATTTTAGGATGAAGGCGCTCATCTATCTTAAAATAAAATATGTAAAAATCGACCACCATACTGGACAAATAATAGAGAGGTTAGAGTTTCACATACCCTCCTCTCCTGCAACCGAGGTTGTAGACTATGAGTCTTGGATAAATTTTCACATCCAAGGATTAAAATTAAATATTGATAAATTTAACGAGCGCGATAGCGGTCTCATTTTTGATGGCATTGAGTCCGCCTTATTTAAAATCAGTTTATTAGGAAATCATAGTGGTCGAGGCTCCTTTAAACTTCCAAAAAATTTAAAAAACAAAACAGCAGTCATCAATGTCGATTGCGAATCGCAATGTTTTAAATATGCTGTCCTCTCCATTCTCCACTATAATGACATCAATGCGAATCGAAATCGCACATATAGCTATAGGCAGTGGGAGAATGAATTAAACTTCGATGACTGTAATAGTGACGATATGAAAATTAAAGATATAGAAAAATTTGAAAAATTGAACAACATTAAAATAGTTCTCCATGTTTGGGAAAAAGGATTGAAGGGTGTGCGCTACAACTCGCGTTCGAGTTGTTATGAACGTACAGTAAACCTGTTATTAGTAAAACAGGATGATAGTGAGGAATGGCACTACTGCGGTATTCCCAAAATCTCTCGCTTATACCACCACTTAGAAAACTCTAGTAGAGAGTTATATTACTGCGACAGATGTATTCGCCACTTTAGGAGGAAAACTAAATTTGAAACTCATTATGAGTGGTGTAAGCGAGGTAAACTGCAAATGGAACGCATGCCCAAAGATAAGGAGTTTTCATATAGAGAGAATGGTGATGAACTAAGTCCTCTTCGTGTCATCTATGCTGACATCGAATGCTATATCGATGATAACATCCATCGACCAGCAGCCATTTCCTGCTATGAAGTATGGCATGATCACTTTAGGAGTAGGCAAAATAAAATGCGCGTCTGGCAAGGTGAGGATTGTATTTACCAATTCCTACAATTCCTCGAACAGGCTGTAAAATTTCAACAAAAGTATGATGGTGAACTCTATCGCAGATCATTGCATATGACAGCAGATGATCAAGCAAAATTTGATAGTTGCAACGTTTGCCCCAAATGTAGGAAAACATTTGACGATGATAAGATTAAGAAAGTGCGCGACCATGATCACATCACTGGTAAATTTAGAAACGCACTCTGTTCAAAATGTAATTTTTCGCTGAGGATGAAGCGGCGTACATTACCCGTCATTTTCCATAATTTCAAGGGCTACGACAGCCATATGATAATAAAAGGAGGTTTAGGTCAAATGAAAGAGTGGAAGCTTGATGTAATAGCGCAAACGAGAGAGAAGTTTATGGCCATGACAGCAAAAGTGCCTGTCGATAAAACTAAAGAAAATAAGACGGTCTATTTTGATATAAAATTTTTAGATTCCTACCAATTTATGACTGCATCACTGGCCTCTCTCGTGCAAAATCTAAAGTCTCTTCCACTAACACAAAATCTTAAGAAACAATATCCAAATCTAACCGATGAAGTCATCACACGGAAAGGAGTCTTTCCATATGCATATTTTGATGCAATTAGTAAACTCGGCGAGACTTCTCTTCCGCCCATAGATAAATTTAAAAATGATTTGACCGGTGCAGAATGTAAGACCGAAGATTATGATCATGCACAAGATGCATGGATAAAATTTGACTGCCATACATTTGGTGAATATATGATTGCCTACCTTAAGTTAGATGTATTTTTGCTGGCTGATGTATTTCAGGAGTTTCGACGAGTGGCATTAGAAGAAGATAAGTTAGATCCCGTCCACTTTGTCAGTCTGCCAGCCATGTCATTTAAGTCTGCTTTTAAAATGACTGGTGAGACCATTCATCTCTTACAAGATGCAGAGATGTATAATTTATTTGAGCGAGGAATTCGCGGTGGTCTCACATTTGTAAATAAACATAGGTTAAAATCAAAAATAGTAGGCAATGACCAGACTCATCTGAAGTATTATGACCAAAATAATTTGTATGGTAGTTCATTATCCAAACCGCTACCTCACTCTGAGTTTAGCTGGTTAGATGATAGTGAAATTCAACATTTCTCCAACCCTTCCAACATACTAGCAATTCCAGATGAAGGTGATTGGGGATATTATTTTGAGATAGATCTAATCTATCCAAATAATATTAAACATAAAACCGTGGATTTTCCACTCGCACCCGAATCAGGTGAAGTGACCAAAGATATGTTTTCCGACTTTATGAAACAATTTCATAAAGATTTAGAATCATGCGGTCAACCCGACTATAAGCCTTGCCGCAAACTTTTACTCACCCAGTATGATAAAGAAAACTATCTAGTCCACTTTAGCATCTTAAAATTTTATTTAGAAATGGGTATGATTTTAAAAAGAGTTCACCGCATTATTAAATTTAGACAGAAAGCCTTCCTCAAACCATATATTGATAGCAACAGCCAGAAACGTGCACTAGCCCAAAATAATTTTGAAAAAGATTTTTATAAATATAAGAACAACAGTCTATTTGGTAAGACGATGGAGGATGTTAGAAAGCGCGTAAACTACAAACTAGTTAATGATGATCAAAAGTATCACAAATTGGTCTCATCACCTCTATTCATCGATAGAGACATTATCGATGAGGATCTTGTAGGTATTAAAATGATAAAATCTGAAGTTGAGTTGTGCAAACCCATCTATATTGGTCAAGCTGTACTAGATTACTCTAAGCTTGAAATGTACCAACTCTTTTATAAAATACTAAAACCATGTCCTCTCGTAAAAGAGGTTCGTTTGTTGGGTGGTGATACAGATAGTTTCTTCTTAGGTATTACCACTCAAAAAGATTTAAATTTCAATGAAGTAGGAAAATCTTTAGAAAGATATTTTGATACATCAAATTATCCTACTGATCACCCACTCTACTCCATCAAAAATAAGGCAAAACTTGGCTGCTTTAAGGATGAGACAGCAGGGAAGGAAATAGATGAAATGATTCTCCTCCGTCCAAAAATGTATTCTATGAAATTAAAGGATAGTGATGATAGCATTAAGCGCGCTAAAGGCATATCAAAATCCATTGTGCAAAATATGAAACATAAGAATTTCAGGAAAGCCTATAGAAATAAAAATATAACGTTTGTCAATATGACAATCTTAAAATCTAAGTCGCATGAGATCAAAACTCATACTTTTAGGAAACGGGCGCTTTCAGCATGGGAGGATAAGAGGTGCTGGTTAGAACACAACATATCTCTTCCACATGGACATCCTGACACAAACATACCACCACCCAAAA
The DNA here is from genome assembly GCA_907163375.1 of Prostheceraeus crozeri. NCBI lineage: Eukaryota > Metazoa > Platyhelminthes > Polycladida > Euryleptidae > Prostheceraeus > Prostheceraeus crozeri. The sequence continues at coordinate 217,501 of CAJQUW010006399.1, read as the reverse complement.
GAATTAAACTCACACTACCACATTCAGGAGACGTCTTAGCATAATCATCCTTAACTTAGTATTTTGATGTTGATTTCTGTAGATAAACATTGTTGTTTTATGTATCGCATGAGATTGTTTTTTCCTTGTGAATATGTGTCCACATCTGTACATTCCCCATGTGATGACTTTTCCACTGAAAGACATTTTTCCTATCCCTGTATATTTCCACCCTTCACGAAGTAAAAAGACTTTTTGTATATAACAATGTTTATTGAAGTGCGCTCATGTATATATTTTCAGTGGATGTTGTATAAAGTCTATTGCTTCACATTCATGTACATATTTCAATAAACATATCACAATGACTTCACTTTGTTTTCCGAAACACTAACGTTATGAGGGATTTAGTATCTTTCACATGGATGCACTCTTGTAAACCATTGGTAATTTTGATAGCAATAGAGGGTATAGTTTGTTTGACGACGGGATGATAGAAAATAGATTCAAACATCTTCTCGACTATTCCATATGAAGCGTCTTTATCATGAATGAAATCACGTAAAATGTATTCTTTTTTCTCACCAACAGAAATAGGTAGAATCAAATCACTTTGAATGTAAAGGTGCTGTTCATGTTTATCAAGTGTCATTGGTGTTTCTATACCAATCGTATGCGCAGCAGCAAACACTGTTTGTAGCATTGAAAAACCAAAGAGTTTTTTCAAATTTTTACTCAATTGACATTGAATGTCATCACCCAGTTTCAGAACAACGCGTTGATTTTCAATTGAAAACGAAATGTGGTGTGTCTTTACATCATATTTACTTTTCATCACATGCTTCAACTTCTGTTGTATATAAGGATTTACTACATGAATGAAGCTTTCAACTGTATGATATAGACGCGGCATTATATTGATAGCAACTTTAGATTCTTCATAAGACTGGTAAATTTTCTTGATGCGATCGCCATAGATGTCCACCCACCATTCATCATTAACTGAATCAGCTTTAGTGTGATATTCATGAGAAGCATACACCACACCGCTTCCAATAATAGGTGTATAATGTCTTACAAAATGACGCAAGGTTGGAGAGAAATAAACTGTAAGTTTGTCATTATATTTCTGAATAACCAACTTATTTTTGTCCGCCATAATTTTTTCTCCATACTTCTTACCCACAGTCTCATTCCATCGTTTTACTAACTCAATAAGTGATAAAGGTTGAACACCACGCTTTTTCAAAATGATGCGTTCTTCGCATTCTACAACATCTTCATCAAATATTTTAAATCTATAATGAAATTTGTTGATTCGATTTGAATAAACTTTTCTAACATTTGCAGTAGCAATTGACGTTAGATGTAGTCCATGGCCAAAACCAAGATGCGGATAGAATTCACTATCCAACCTCAGCGTAAGACCTTTAGTAAAAGAATGAAAGCGGAGGAACTGTCTCCCACTCCAATGATAGATAGTAAACTCATAAGCTTTCTGATTTTTATTCTTCATGATGGAAGTATTACCACTGTTGAATGCCTTAATAATTTTCTCATTCCCAAATGGCTCATAAGAATCTGATTTTATCTGAATCCATTCATAGTTCCATTTTCCATCTGATGTTAAATTGTATGGGAACTGGAATGCATTATTCATCGTTATTCCATCATGGGTGCGAGGAGTCAATATCATTTCTTCCAAATCATTCACATTCTGAATATTGCTATCATAGCAAATACTAGAAACGCCAACCTCCCATTCACCTTCTAAATGCAGTGGCCGATTTAATTCTACTCGATAGTCTGATGGTTTATTTTTGGGAAATTTATTCATAGAAGCATTACTGGGCAAGTAGATTAGAAACGAGTCCTTATTTTCACTTTCCATATTATTCACATTGGAAAAATATAATAGCATACTTTTGCATTAACTCTTCATTCGGAAATGGAGTGTAATACTTGTCACAGCATCTTTATGAAAAGGAATCAACGCACCAGCATCATCATAAATGGCAATATCAATTTGTGGGATGTAGTTTGATTTCAGCTTTGTATAATGCACTTTCTTGAAAGTATGCTCAGATAAAATACTGCAGCTTTTTGGCTGGTATGGTATCATTGCTAGCAATGGAGCTTCAACATCTCCCACACGTACATCTTCACCAATATTGGAATATATCTGAAAATAGTTAATACGACGCGATAGCGACATGTCTGCGCTAGCTTTGGTTACAGTACCACTTTTAAAGATATTTTGGTCAAAACCCAAAATGTCCATTAGAGTTTTATCCATAATTAGTTCAATACCTTTTCCATTTATAGTGAGAGACAAAGTACCTTCTTTTTCAGAAAATGAAATATGTTGCTCATTAATCACTTCATTTAAATAATCTACAACCAATTTAACCGAAGTAATAATGCGAGGCATCAACACTCTTGTTTCATGTAAGAAACCACCAAAAGGCTCTACACACTTTCTGTATAAAGATACGGTCCATTCTGTATCAAATTGATTTGGTCTTTCACATGGTAAATGTTGCATATCAGATTTTCCATGAACAGCTGCAGAACGATGTCGTAAGAACTGATGAAAATCTTTTGAACAAACTAATACTAGATCATCATCATTTAATTTGCTTATTGCAATATGATTAGATGATTTGATATAAGTCAATGTTGCCACTTGTTTACCATCAACTCGAAGGAGATAATTAAATTTCTTCAATAATGTTTCAGGAGTCATGTTTGTCTTTCTTGGCTTAATCACAATCTTCTTCACCAACGTCTTCTCATTTCTTGGAATAAGATCTACATAATAAGCTTCCTCTCGATATATTAACTGTTTATGACCACTTATGTGGTAATTAACGTTAAAATTATCATAGCTTGTTAAGGCGCTAGCGAGGTAGCCTAAATCATTTCTTAAACTTGGACTTAAACCAACAATCCAATCTTTCTCAACTACATGATGTACATAATTATAATCATCATTGTGCGGAGTAAATTGGACAATATGTTTACACGCTTTATTCAAGAAATCATATATAAACTTTTTACATGATAAGAGATCTTTCTTTGGCCACTGTGGAATGTATACTCGGCAGCCCTTTTCACATTGGTAAGCAGCTGTACGCCTCATATTAATAGTCATCACCTCATGATCAAAAGTATAGACACAGTTGCTATAAACAAGTTGAGTGACACCCACTTCCCAATTTCCATTTAGCTGTTGTACATGATCAATGGGAGTAGAAAAGAGTGCGGCTCGATTACTAGTAAATCTCTTTGTAGCCGCATTGCTAAGCAAAATATGATAAAACGACATTTTTATATTGCTGATCTGCGGCTTTGCATAACATCATGAAGACTTGGATTTTGGACTCTCTACAATATATCAGAGTTGATCGTGATGGAAACGTACATTTCAAAAATTCTCATGGTCATACATCAAGAGGAATTACATTAACATGGCGACAATTTGTCAACCTCAATGATATCATGAGGGATTTGGAATATTTTGAAACATTAAGATTCATCTCCTTGGGTGATCAAGTTTGGCTTCAACATTACAGAAATGAAATTCAAATCTGCCATTCTCATTCCGCAAACTGTTTCTCATTTCGCAAATACAATTGGGAGAAGTATAGAAGATACATACATCGCTCCATCATGACATTTATTCGTCGTGAGTTCATCGCCCTACTATGCAAATCTTAATCAGACATGACTACCACACATCATGAGTTGGAAATTAGATTCCCTACAACGTATTGAAACGGATCATGATCGAAACGTCTATTTCAAAGATTCAACTGGAAATGTGAGAAGAGAGTTTGCTTTATCTTATCGTCATTTTCAATCTCTACATCATATCATGAAGGACTTGAAATACTTCTATATGAAAAGACATTCACGTATTGGAAATCGCATCTGGCTGCGCGTCAACAATCGGCGAATTCAACTCTATCATTCCCAACTTCATACTAACTTCACATTTCATCAAGGTAGTTGGGAAAAGTATAAAAGGAAGGTACATCGCTCAATTTACTCATTCTTTCATCATGAAGCGCCATCGCTACACCATCGTCAACATTCTCCGTCGCTTCAGACTCTACACCAAAATCGATCTCACAACATTACACCAACACCTTCCAAACAGCAAGTATTACCCGGGCCGTCCTCAAATGTTAGTGGTGAAGATGAACAATTCACGAAATCTTCAACTCTTCCCAAATGGAACTGTACAGATTCTCGGCGCCCTTTCTCATTCATCGGCGCAGTCAATGCGCTTAGAGCTACAAAGACTACTACGTCGGATATGGAAGAGGGAGAGGTGTGTGATGTCGAATCTGACTGTGGACAATATGGTGATCTCTACTCAATTGAGTGACAGTGTATCATTTTTGAAGATTCGTACCAGCAGTTACAGTTTGTGTTATGAACCCGAACTTTTTCCTGCAGCTCTCATTAGTTGTTGGTTACCTGTGCATGTGGCAATCTTTCATAATAGTAAAGTGATCATTACTGGACTAAAATCTCATGTACAAGCAAATATGATCCTAGACTATCTCATTGAGTATGTACGTACCCAGCGGATTGTAAAATAAAAAACAATTTTTCCAACATGATGTTTTTATTTCAAATCATGATAGAACTTACAAATCATTTTTTCATTAGAGGATGGATTACATGAAAAGTTTTGAATAATAGATGCAAATCGAGATACATGTAAACGTTTTAAGATGAAGTATAGTACAAAAGCACCACACGTTGATGAAAGTGGATGTTGTAGTATGCGTTCATTTCGCTGATATTGACGCGTATGTTTTCTCAACCACTGCTGTGTTGGTATATTTGGAGGTTGAGCAAGAGAGTCAAATAGTTCACCACGTCGGTCTTCTCCAATAAAGATCGCTTTCCAATGCTCACCGCCTAAATTCTGTGAATGAGTGTTTAGCACAATAAAGATGGGATAGTGATTTACTGCAGGTGGTAAGGTATCGAGTGAATAGACATTATCGAAAGCTTTCAACGTCGCTTCGTCTGCATTACGCTGCACTTTAGTCTTAATATCGTCAGCAGTCAACCAACTCATTAACGATTATACTGAAGAATCACGTCACGATACTTTGTAATTTCAATATTTGAATCGAAGACTGCATAAATTAATACATTGATCGTCTCAGGTAGTGTTCTTTTGAACGTCAAATCCAAACGAATATTATGAGGCACGTTCGCTTGACGATAGGGTGCACTAATATCGCTGTCAGCAGTCAAATCAAATGCATAAATAGTATATCCACTCTTAAACTCTTTCATAGTCAGTCCGTTGGTGTCATCCGTATTGTAAAAGCCAAAAACGTCCATAAAATCAACATAACTGCGCATAAATTGATCCGAAGCAAAATCTGGTTTGTAGGGTGGACCAGGATGACTCACACCATTTACACGTAAAGCAATTTCACTTAACTGATTGTGTTTAAAATTGAAAGGATTCTTCTTTATATTACCATTAAATGCATCATTTTCAACCATTGCCACCATGAGGAGCTTCGGTGCTTCCGATGGAAAGAGGCCATCTTTCATGAAACTCTTTTGATCTTTCGGAATTGTAAAGGTGAGAAGCTTTGTATGCTGAACGGGGTAAATGACATTTTGGCGGTTAAGGCCTTCAGCATGCCCTCTAATGACACTTGGATTCGGTACTACTCGACGAATGTAAAGTGCAATATCTTCCACATGAATTCTAAAATTGTCAACTTTAGCAAATGCATTCAGCGCAAATTCAGGCTTATTCAATGTCAGCTTGAGTCGCATGCTGGTATTACACAGTAAAAACTTTGACTGTCTAAAGAAGTCTAAATTCAGCGGACCATATAGCTGACATACTCTACTATCTTTAATCATAGCAGATCGCTTTACAAAGCCACTGTTTGTTTCAACATCAAATTTTCCTGCTTCATCTCTGTACCATCCCATGGCTTCCATATGACTTTTTTGTGCTGCTGGATGAAACTGTGATACATGATTGAAATATGATTTATAGGGATAATCGCTTTGACCACCTTCCACCTGCTGCTCTCCAATCGTTAGAGAAACATCACGAAGTAATGTAGTCAATGGTAAATTGTTCAGTCCAACTTTATGTGCATCGTCAATAGCAGTTCCATCTGCTTGCTGAATTCTAAACCTCAAATCAAGCATCGCATAACTCAAATCTATGTAGTCATCACTACCACCAGGAATAACAAATTCAATGGGGCCAGCATTCTCAGCTGTTCGAGGATGATAATCTACAATACTTGAACTAAGAATATCTGTCTGTATGGCTTGTTGATCGAACAAACAAAAACCGGAAGTTTTACACTCCATGATTAGAAGTTATAGCAGCGTCGTCGTTTAGCGCCTGATGAATGATTAGAGCCTCTGCGACGTTTGCGTGAATGCCTTTTGACTGAAGATCGCACCTTACCAGCTCCGCGATGTTTCCTCCTTCCTTTTTTCATTCGTTTAGGTGATTTCTTTCCTTGAGTAACACCAGCAATGGTCTGCTTCAATGTTTTTAAACCGCGTTCCTTCCCACGATTCAACAAACTGCTCTTAAAACGTCTACCTCTGGAAAGATCACTAGCAACATCACCAGCAAAGCCAACGGCATTACTTAAAACATTTCGTTTCAAAGATCTACCGACATTGGATATGAGAGGTGCTACAACAGATTTCAGTGCACCAAGTATGCTACCTCCACGTTGGCGGCGAGCACCGATGTAAATTTGTCCTCCGCCACTTACATAGGAGGGTCGTGAATAAAATGAGGCAGTTGGATTCATAGCTCAAACCCTAAACATTGTTAGTTACAACTTTGCATGAATCACTGTCGATCACTTAGATGAAAGATGTCGGCACGACGCATCCAAGAGTTCATACTTGAAGGATAACCAGCCCATTTAACAAGACACCATTCTTCACCTTGCCGTTTTTTTACATCGAATGATTTTCTCTACCAAATATGTTTCACTTTCAGTGACTACCTCAATCTCATCGCGGTAAAAGCTACCCTCAATTTCTTCATTATCGTAATCTTTCAACTTGTAGGTGGTCGGAGAGTCTTTTTGATTAATCCTTGATACTGTAAATACCTCCTCTGTCCAATTCGGGAGGTACCCTTTAGCAAAAACACTTTTCACTTTTGAGATACGAACTTTATCGCCAATTTTCACATCACTTTTCACATGAGTGCGTTTACGTTGGAATGATTCGCGCACTTTATCTACATTGTCAGCATTTACATCTACTGGTCTGACTCCAATAGAACGATGGATAGAGTGATTGTAAGCATGGAGTGTATCTTGTAGAACCTTTGTCCAATTTTGTGTCAAGTTGGCAGTAAAATGTCGCCACAAGCGATTTTTTAATGTGCGATTAAAACGTTCAACGAGTGCAGCTTTATAAGCGCTCTTTACACTAAACAACTCAATGTCATGCCTCTCAAATAATCTTGTCACATGCTGATTTTCAAACTCTTTTCCTTGATCACTCTGAATTCTTTTTGGAATGCGACCTTCTCGAAAAATTGTTTGGAATGCTTTTGCTACTCCTTTCCCTTCTTTAGTTTTTAAAGGTTGAGCCCACGCATAACGCGAGAAAATATCAATGACGGTTAAAATAAAATTATTGCCCGAGTTATGTTTTGAAATGGAGGCAACATCACACAAATCTGCTTGCCACTGTTCATCGATGTCATGAACAATATAATGGCGGGTGCGATACTTCTTTTTCGCTTGTTTGTGGAGTGTATAGGTAGCCTGACCCTTTAACCATCGTTTCACTTGTGATTGTGGAAGACCACTCGCTTTTGATAATTTCTTGATAGATGCAAATCCTGCCGGATGTTTTACATCATAATAGATTGACTTCAAACGTTCAGTCGATGACGACTGACTCTTTTTCCTCCTTCTCATCTTTTTGTTTTCTTGCCTTTCTACATTTACAACAACTGCAGCATTTAGCTTTAGCGGTTTTGCGATCGTGTTCACATTGCTTAGGGGTTTCATTATGAGAGCTGGCGCAGCAAGTGCAAGTGACAACGACATTCACCTCTGGCGGCTCATTACATGGCAAGCAACACATCTGCTTCATATTAATAGTCTGAGAACATGTATTTCCTGGGAGGAGCTGTTTTACGTTTTCCTTTTACCAGTTTTAGTGGCGATGTAGATCTACGTCGAGTTCTTCCTCTTGTTTGCTTAGTGAGTGTGGGAGGGGATGTAGCAGGTGACGCCTTAAACCAATTTGTTGGCATTTTCATCGTCTGAAGCATTGGAGTAGTAGCCACTGTTGAATCAAGTTCTTTCAATGTCTCATTATTTAAAGCAAATTTTGGCACATTATGCTTTTTCAATAGTTTAAGAAAGTATGACCAACCAGGTGGAACATATCCCTGACGGCGCTTTCTACGTGTCGCATACTGAATCAAGTCTTCATAACGTGAAGCATCAATCACTTTATTTTCATCTGTAATGATTTCTCCTCTATCATTTACATTGAGATGGGGCTCAATACTATTGAAAAGAGATATGGCATGTGCGCGAGATGCTAAAGGTGTAGCAGTCGATACAGAGTCACGCATCTTATTCTTCAAGTTTTTCAATTGCTCAACAGTTTCCGATTGTAATAATACAGCACGATGTGGATCTTTGATGTGAACATTTTGCTGATAATCTATTTCTTTCCTATACATTTGATTTGCAAGAGGTTGCTTTACTTGCTGCATGGCAGTCAATTGTACATATTCATCCTGAGGAATAACAATCATGCGAGAATAAGAACTCATAGTTTGTAGATAATCATGGGAGTTTTCAAAATATCACTTCGAAATCTAAATTCTTCCGGACACTCTTGCGTAAAGTCAATGAATAAGTAACCGTATGGTTTTTCAGTAGCTGCTTGAAAAATTTCAATTAAGGCTTTTGATCCTCTGGGTGCAACTTGTCACGCTAAAATTTCAAATTGACTTTTATCTCGCGGATTCTTGAAAATAGCATAATAGTGTCTATTCAGGTTTCGTGTACGAGCTTCTTTTCCATCAGGAAATAAATTTTGTGTAATATAGATGATAAAACACCTTTTATGGTGTGCTGCGCGAGTGAACATATCTGTAACATCTTTTGAATTCTTACTTTCTTTTAATAAATCATCCAATACAACAACATCATTAGACTGAAGTTTATCCACTGGAATAATTCCTTCATGTCGAATAAAGTTGCGACTTTGCAATTCCTGAAACAGCGACGGTTGATAAATACCATAACACCAAATCACTCGATTGATAGGTTCCTTAAACAACTCCCTTCTTTTATCCAATAAATTCAGCGTGAAAACAGTTTTACCTGCATGAGATGGACCTGATACAGTCAGAACTTTATCACATTGAAGTCTGAAATCCATTTTATTACTTTGAGACTCAACATTTGCATAATTAACGCTTAGAGCCAAAGATATTTCCCAATAGGTTGCCCACGGCAGGAGCTATCATTGGAAGTATTGCTGAAAGGAAACCGCCCTTTTGTGTTAGAGTTTTCCTCTTTCTTTGAAGGGCGACTTTAGGATTGGAGATGAAACGCAATTTCGTAGCATATCGCTTAAGTAACTTTCGTTGTTTTGGCGCTAATTTCTTCGTCCTCAACTTCCTCACATGAGAAATAATTTCACAAATGAATTTATCGTTAGCATGTCGTATAGCATTGTATCGCTGATTTGCTTTCATTCGTCGGAGAGCTTGAATGGCTGAAGAAAACTTTTGACTTTTACGTTTCGTCATTTTACGTTTCGCCATTTTCCGTGTTAGTCTTTGCTAAAACCTATCTTTACCACATTTGCATAGGTACTAACTATTGCGACATAAGTGACACTCGAAATGAGCAATGTCACAGTGGTTACATTGGCAAAGTTGAATGCAATTACGTATGAAACAGCGTTGACAAAAAGCATGCTTACATCTCTTGAAGATGCGCTTTTCATTTCCATCCTTTCGCTTACATACATCGCAACACATAGTTTCACCGTTACTGATGTCTATAGCAAGTCTTTTTGAAGATATGAATTTGCTAGCCTTTTCTAAATAATAGACGCATGTACAGAAGGAATATACTTCGAGAGTGAGCAGACATAGCTCGAAAACCAGTTGTGCTACAATCAAGTACCACTGCATTTTCAATTTTTCTTTATGGAAAGTTGAATGTGAATATCTGAAATCGCTTCAATCACTAGACTGCTACCATGATGGTTAAATGCGTTAAGACGTTCAGCAATTTTTATCATATGTCTTTTAAAAAATTCTTCGGGGTGATCTACCACTTCCATTGAATAAGAAGCAAAATGGAAAGAGCGACTTTCCACCTCTTCCTTTCCAAAATGACTAAACTTAATTTTCGCAACTAATCGCGCCATGATAATGCTATCAGAGAATGTATTCATTAACTCTAGAAATAGAGTGCTAGCATCATCGACCACTGCTTCGATGTCGGTCTCATCTTTATGAAAATTTATCACATAATCTTGAACAGCTCCTTTTAAACTTTGCCTATGAAAACGTAATGTTCCGCAGTCGTTTGAGAAAGACATGATCGCCCTTTAACTAACCCATCCATTGCATGAAAACAACAACTCTTCTCATAGTAACATTTATTGAATAATGGTAACAAGCATGCATTATAAATCAATGGTTTGAAAGAGATAAAATAGATACAGCTGATAACTATCATACAGCGAGCAATGATAACCATACAGGACTTTGGCAGTGTTGAGGTAAGGAGGAAAGAAGCATTGGTTATGAACGTAGCTACTACAACGAACAGACAAAATAGGAACACACAAATCCTTAAAACGTTTCGTGACTTCATGATAATGTTGATTCACTCTACTATCCCAAGGCGGGAGCAAAATATCATCAATGATTAGATTAGGAAATACTTTCCTCTCCTTACCAGGATTATTACAAAAGATGCGTATAACATTGAAAGCAGCTAACCATCGTTTAAAGTCAATAAGAAGAGCACTTTCACAAGAAAAGCCATAGTCTTGCAAATATTTCAGATTAAGTCCATGAATGTGTTTTCTCGCCCATTGATCAACATTGGGATCGCAGTTGGCATGTTGATGATAGACACTAACAATCTGATATGTCCAATTGTTCATAGCAATAGCACTGAGCTCCTGTACAGGTTCACCCTCACAATCCATAAAAATGATGATAGAAGCCTAAAACGGAAATTACACATCTAAGGAAACGTTCTATAACATATTACAAAATGAAGAATTACATCGATGCTTTTCACGGCAAAATACACAAATGATATGATGGCAACGAAGAAGTAAAATGTATCTAATAAGACCACGTCTACGACACTCAAAGCACATAAGCGAATTGTCATAGGGTAGAGTTAGGAAAGGACTAGTAATTCTCCTTCTTTGATTTGCGTTTTGATGTAGCATTCTTCTCCGACTTGCGCTTCGTACCACTGCTGTTAAGGATTTGATCAATTATGTCGTCCACGTTGGGTGGTTTCGGAATATATAGGATGGATTCCATATGCATGGAGAGAGAGGCTATTTTATTATCCTTGTGTCGACCATAATATAGCCCATTCACTTTGAAAAGGATATCCCAAGTACCTTCTCCGAGCTCATCACATCTGATGAGTATTGAATGATCTCCATCCTTCTTATAGTAAGTACACCAATGTGATACCGGTAGGCAAATGTGATTACCATCCCAAATCTTTCTATAGGGAGTATCCTTGTCATCTCTCGCCTTCCACTCTTGAGCAAGAGGAGTAGGAATGTCCATATTTAATGTCACGTACTCCTCAATAATATCAAGTTGGTGGCGAATGTACGGACTCACGGGGATCAGTATGTAGTCCCCATACTGATTGTGCATTATCTTGACATCCGTGGAAGGGAGCATTCCCGTTTGGAGTACTACGCTATGATCATCATAACGCAAGGCTTGTTTAAATTTACGCTGTAGCGGTGTAGGATTATGTACCTTGGTTGTTTCTTCCACTGGTCTCAGTTGTAGATGATCTGACCGTAGCGAACCTTGTAACGTTTGACCGCCATTTTGTCCTACTAGTGCAGCAGATGGAGTAGATGCCTGAAAATGAAAAAAGATTGTATTAAGTTTACGTTCAAGGGAGGAGAGGGAGGGAAGTAGCGACTTACCATTTCAGTTGGATAATAGAACAGGGAACTAGAGAGAGAGAGAAAATGTGCGTCCGTCACTCGTGTGATTCAACGATGGAATGATTCTCACTGTGGAAGGCTCGCTATTTATAAAGAAATGCTTGATTCTCATTGGATGATGATCCTCATTGGACAATAACATCACGCTGATTCCAAATCTGAAATCCGTTTTCCAATCCGATGCTTCGTTTTGAAGCTACAGCCCAAAACGTCCCAAATTCTAACTCTGTCGTTTTTCGCCAATGTCCCAAAATCTTAAATGGCGTCTCACATCTAAACGAAGACAGATAGGAACAAGCCGATTCTTTCACTGAATTTGTCTCACTCTTAGCTTTCAAACGAGCTATCGCACGACAAAATCCGTCCACTGGCAGCCAAAATCGAAGCAAGCTGTCCAGAGGGGGGGGGGGACGTCAGCCGAAAATTTTTTCTCTCCGATTTCGCTGGAAACATCCTTCCTAACCCAAAATTTCACGTAGACTCCGAATCTGGCCTCCGTTTTCTCATCCGATGCTTCGTTTGGGCGCTACACACCAAAACGTCCCAAATTCTAACTCTGTCGTTTTTTCGAAAAATGTTGAAAATTTTTTCTCCCCGATTGACTTGAAACTCACCATACATATAAAGAATTTCACGCTGATTCCAAATCTGAAATCCGTTTTCCAATCCGATGCTTCGTTTTGAAGCTAGAGCCCAAAACGTCCCAAATTCTAACTCTGTCGTTTTTCACCAATGTCCCAAAATCTTAAATGGCGTCTCACATCTAAACGAAGACAGATAGGAACAAGCCGATTCTTTCACTGAATTTGTCTCACTCTTAGCTTTCAAACGAGCTATCGCACGACAAAATCCGTCCACTGGAAGCCAAAATCGAAGCAAGCTGTCCAGAGGGGGGGGGACGTCAGTGAAAATTTTTTCTCTCCGATTTCGCTGGAAACATCCTTCCTAACCCAAAATTTCACGTAGATTCCGAATCTGGCCTCCGTTTTCTCATCCGATGCTTCGTTTGGGCGCTACACACCAAAACGTCCCAAATTCTAACTCTGTTAAAATTTTGAAGAAAAATTTTTTCTCACCGATTGACTTGAAACTCACCCTACCGATGCAGAATTTCACGCTGAACACGAATCCGACCTCCGTTTTCTCATCCGACCACTCCTTCCACTCGAAACAACCCATTTTACAACCCAACATTCAGCAGATTGCACCAAAAACATCACACACTATAGCCTCAAGACTAATCCTGGCGGTCGCCCAAGTCCACCACGACACTCTATCGTTCCAGAGGGGGGGGACTCAGACCCGAAGCACCACGGCGGCCGACCACGACACTCTGCCGAGCCAGAGGGGGGGGGACTCAGCGATGGCGGCCATCTTGCGCTATCTGGTGTTTGTCACTTCCTTACTACTTGCAATTTATGTAAAATTTATTTAAGTTAAATTGCAATTTGCTACTGATTTCTTTTTACACTCCGATGCAATTAGGTTACACAGAAACTGTACAAATTTCAACGGTTGCAATTAATACAGTACACGATAATTGCATCAGAGTGATGAAAGATACGAGATAGTTGTAACTTATTCAAAAAATATATAGACTGATTGCAATTTGTTATCAATTTCTTTTAACGATTCGTTGTAATTTGTTTATACAAAAACAGTGCGAATTTCAACTGCTGTAATTAAAGTCGCATTTAATTACAACTTTCTCGCAATTTGGTCGACCAGTGCGGAGCCGATGAGATAACGCATCGGCTCCACAGCCCTGACTTGAATATCAAAATAAAATTATTGATAAATACTTTGTTAATAAATTGTTAATTGTTAATGAACACATAATAAATTGTTAATGATCACAATTCAACCACTCTTGAATATCTTCATTTGCTATCAAAATTCCTAAGAATATCGCTTCCCACATTGTCAGAGATGAAATAATCCAAAAGCAGTTTTCTTAGTCTTTACTGTAACACCTAAAATTACTATAAATGATTTATCTTCTGAACTTTGAGTAGGCCTACCCATTGAATGTTAATTAAGATCCGTTAAGTTTGATAATTCTGCTCTGCACATCAGCACAAGATTTGTCTTCTTTTTTACAGGTGTTGATTGCTGAGGCTGTGTATCTGTCCATCGATGACTCAATACCTGACCTACATTCGGCTTCTTTTCTGTCTTGTCTTGTGAGCTAATTAACCCCGAAAACTACTGGAATTATTCTTTATCCATAAATCTCTCATACTCGCAACGTCCCAGCCATCATCAGATTCGGACAACCGTGTTGTGGTCCAACCGCGAAGATGTTTTTTTCAGTGACCTTGTATCATCGCTTCAAACTTCATTTGGTAGTGACTGTTTCTCCGTTGAACTGTAAATTTTTCGTGATATCACCTCTATTCTTAAAAATGTAACTGATAACGGCGCGACGGTGTTTGACTCGAAATGACAGTGTTTCAGATGAAGTGAAATGCGTATTCGGGCTGTGGGCATGCTTTCCGGTTGGAAGGATTTTCAAATGAAGAATGATCAAATCCGGATAGAGAATTTTCCTTTATGTTGATAAAAGTGATATTCATAAAAATTATTTGTATCGGATCGTTCGATGTGTGCTACTATATAAAACTCTGTTCATTTTCCAAATACGTATGAAAAATTGTATTTTTGAAGGATATCCATTCCTTCTGCTGTTTACTTTGGGGAGCAGGCCTCAGTTTTTGTAATCTCTATGAATGTTATCGTACAAAGCATAATTTTAGCAAGATCAGTCATTTTATTATAGTCATGCAGTTTTATATGCCGTACGGATTTTGAACGACTTTGAGCATGAATAATTCGAGCAGAGCGTTTTACTAGCTTTCTTTTTGCCGAATTATGATTGTTTTGGTTTTCTATTTGATAAATATAAAACATTTCATACAAGATATTTTTCATGAATTCAAATTTGCAAATGTTTCGTAATCGCCTATGAAGTAGGATAAAATTTGCTTATTATTTGCTAAACATATTATAAAAGCTAGAAATAATTTGCTAAATGTTTTGTAAAAGTTTGGAAAATTTACAAAATATTTACTAAACATTTCGTAAAAGTTCAGAGAATTTGCCAAATATTTTGTGGAAGTTTGGAAAGTTTGCTAAATTTTTAGTAACAGTTTAGGAAATGTACTAGGTTTGATAAATATTTCTTAAATGTTTAGGACTTTAATGCCAAGTACTTGGTAAGTATTTGTTAAACTGACAACGGTAATTTTACTCGGGAAGTGCTATTGAAAAACATTTGGCATTGATTTATTGAGATCGATGAGTTCCTCAAAACAATCACTTTGGAACCATATGCGGATTAATTATTGCAAAAAAATCTGAAAAGCACATTTGAGCTGAAATATTTTACAAATTATGAAATATGCTCAATGAGCATGACGTACCCCTAGTAGCCCAGCCATGGACACAGAATCCATGATCGATGATTCCAATAAATCCATGGAAAATTCAAAATTGAAAATCATTGTTGTTAAGCATGTTTAATGATTGGAAAGCTTATAAGCATTGTCAAAATACATCGATTATCATTATTGAACCAAAAATACGCAATTACAATATCTTAAAAACTTGCATTGATGATTCATGCATAAACCTCGGTTGAACATTGATGACAAATTCGCATTGATAAAATAAAGATTATTCAAAATTGAAAATCATTGTTGGTAAGCATGTTTAATGATTGGAAAGCTTATATGCATTGTCAAAATACATCGATTATCATTATTGAACCAAAAATACGCAATTATGATATCTTAAAAACTTGCATTGATGATTCATGCATAAATCCCGGTTGAACATTCATGATAAATTCGCATTGATAAAATAAAGATTATTCTTTTCAATTCTTACAGTATTCCCGGGTTGAAAAAACCGAGATAATTTATCTAATATATGACTAATGGTGACAAATTTTACAAATATTAGATAATTGTTTTATAAAACAATCAAATACTGCATATTTGATATTTTTTAATAATTTTTGATACATCTTTGACTATTATTTGACAAATATTATCATAATCACCTAAATGTTCATATCTGAAACATTTTACAAATATTTATGAATTAATTTGTCGATGTAACAAAAATATTCCTGCATACTTATGTAATTGTTAGCATTAAACAGTGCAGTAAGCGCACTTCTGAAATCATCTGTTTAGCTACATGATAACAATGTTTACGTCAAATGATTGAAAAGTCACAACTTTTTATCACTAGCCAGCAGCTGGTGTCAAAACGGAACCGAATCTCCAAGACAAACACGTGAACAATGGAATTGAACTTGAACAGTGTAACTTGCACTAGCGAAGTCGATGAACATGCAGTTTGATTTCACAGACAAGCACAATAGCAGCACCCATATTTCCCATACTTCATTAATAATTGCAGGTCTACATTAATATGAGCGTTTGTTTCTTCCTTGCATGCCTTCAGTCGAGGACTTCTGTATAATACGATCGAGTGACGTCAATCGAACAACATCAATCTTGCCTTACACGTAGGATCATTGCTTTATAGAGTGACTCACGCATAGTGTGCGCGTGTCCTCGCCCGCCGTCTTTAGCGCGCATTGACTTACTTTGCGTTTCTTTTAACAATGCGTGACCTTATACTGTCTGGCCATACTGCTGCGCTCGTTTCGATATGCGCTCCTCACTCGAACAGAAGGGCTGTGAATTGTAAAGCTTTCACTGGATGTGCCAACGACTTTTCATGCTGATTCTTTACATTGGCAAACTATGATTTCGTGAATCTTCTTCGAACTAAAGGAAGTATGGTAGAAGATGTGTGAATCGAATACCTGTGTGACTCAATTTCTGCCGATTCTCTCAAGTTTACGTGCTGGAGGCCTCGTAAAAGAAGGTAAGACGATCACTCATGCTACAAGACAAGTTATTATTCCATGAAGTGTGAGTTAAATTGTATTTTAGCTGTAAGCGTACACCTTCATCGTCTCCTTTTTGAAATAATGTGCTTGAGATTGAATAAAAATTTAACATTTTTTCTAGACCTACCGGTGCTAAAGTTTTTGATTTAAAAACAATGAATATTTTTCTGAAATTCAATAGGAAAGTTCAAGCGTCGCATCATTTTCAGTGTGATCATTTTTATACTGTGCTTCAATTGAGGGTTCCATTTCTTTTTCTCACTCTGACCCGGGTTTCATTCGGGAATAGATATTGGAGAATGTAACACGGCTGTTTTAGACTGGGTAGGAATTCAAAAACAGCTTATGTTTTACTCCTTGTTCATCCGGTAGATGTAGTGCGTACTAGGTTTACAGCATCAAGGTTTCAGGTAGTATCAGGCAAGGAAACTAAGTAGGCCAATTGATAGAGGGTAACATTATAAATTGGAAATTAGTAAGATTTCTGCAATTTTTTAAGTGTCATGCTAAAATCATGAATTAATGAAATTGAAAAACATAATATTATAATATACTATAAAATGAACCAACACATGAGGTCTTGAAATGAAACCTTATTTTCTCAACAACTGAACCGAATTTTAATGCGCACATTCTGCGGTCATGACTCAAAATAATTCAGAAAGCAGCGCCACTGTACTCGGTTTATACAGCATGTTTGAGACGAATAGTAGGTAGATACTTGCTTTTTTTAGATGAGGCTGCATGAATCCAAATGGTCCCATCCCCTGATTAAGAAATAGGGCTCAAGCTAGCTACATTAGACGGTTGACCAAATGGACCTCATTTGTGATTTAGCTGGTTATAAAAGTAAGTCGTTTAATTTTCATAACGACTGATATGTCAGAGCTTCCGAATGTTTTGTAATCCTGGATATTTTGTGGCAAATGATATTGATCGGCAGTCGCGGGTATAATACTGAGTCTATTGTGAAGTACTTATGTTGCATTCTTAATATTTTTTTGAATTGTGTTTGCATGCAATACATTATTATAATTATGTCTGCTTCTATTTGTTGAATATCTATTTTATACTTCCTACTTATTGTCAAAGTGAATGTATTTTGAACCAGTCCTCAGTATGTGGATTGTGCCATGTAAGTCATCATGTCATTTGTGTCACAATATATGGATGACAATCATGTACTACCGGTATCTACTTAGTTTGGGAGAGGAGTGTAGTCACAGCCACTGGTTGACTGGATTATCATCACCTCGCTAGAATTCAATAATAATCAATAACTTGATACAGTAATGTGTAATACAATAACTGGAATTCAGTAATATTTTGCTGAAAACACTTTAAACATATTCATCACTCAAAAATTTTTAATTGATAAGATTTCAATACCGCGTTGAACCAGCCCTTGCTCCCAAGACTATGAATTCACTGTCACATATTCAACCAGTATTTAACAGAATTCTGTGGTGACTATTTGGTACCACACATTTTAATTGTCTATTTAATTGCTTTTACTTTGACTACAACCAATTAAGTCTTCTATGAAATCCTCGCACGACGACTTACAGTCGTTGGCAGCTCAGAACTAATTTATAACGAAGTTATCTAAGGATCACTTATAAAAAGTAGCGGGCACTATAACAGATCTTTGGTCTTCATATGCGTCTCTAAATTAGTTTAGACAACTAAGAAGTATCTCAGTCATAGTGAATTTATTGGTCATTCTTATTTGCAAATGATTGTAGAATTTAAATTTTAAAATTAAATACCATGACTACAGCCTTCAAAAATTGATATTGATAGAGAGCATGCAACTTCGCATAACAGGGATGAAAATCTTTAGCGGATACGCGTTTCCGTCAGTGTCCCTTGGAAGGCTATAATGAATTTTTTTATTATGAATTTCTATAATGAATTTCTATTTAGGGCCCACGGAATTCTAGAGGATTCCGTGAGGGCCCTTCAAAAGTTGATTTTTTGTCAGAGCCCCTAACTGCCCGTTCTCATCCCCGCATATATAGGTAATGTACGTTTATGTAGGCCGACCAATTAATTGCAATAATTTTATCCAAAAAATCAAATGGATTGGCAGCTTAATTTCGTCAATTGAGAAATTATTTAATTGCACCTAATTGTAGCAAATCCCTAGCAATTATTTGAAATTAATTTTTCATTGCCCCTGTTTATCAGTGATGTTTGCGCTCGGTGAAGGTTTCTTTCTTGAAGACCATTATTTATCAGGGTGCAGTCAGAAGTCAGGTAACATCTAAATCTGCTTGTCGTCGGTAAAAGGATAAAGGAGCTTAGCGGACGATAACTGATTTATTGTCTTGCATATCTTTCATATCACCTGTTTTTTCAAGTGAAATCAAAAATATGTAAGCCGTCAAGTTTGGCGGTTCGTCCAAGTAAATGCGGATGAAAACGTCTTAGTGAAAATTTGCTGAGCTTGCAGCTGCTGTCCACAGTTGCCCTCCATCCAGTGCTGGTACGGAGCGAGTATTCAGCTTATGCGCACCGACATACACAAAACTGAGAAACCGTCTTTCACACCCCGTGTTGTGAAGATTGTAACAGTTCACTTAGCTCTTTAGATGATGACATTGACTTGATTGTGAACGAGTGAAGGATTGTTGTAATGATTGGGGCCGTCTTGTTGGCATCTTGTTCAAAAGCCTACTCATTGCTTTTATAGGCCCATATTAAGTAAGAAGATGATGCAAATTTGTGTAGAGATGTAATTAAGGAGTTGCTATGTTTAGACTTTTTGCACTAGTAGATTTATTTTTTTAATTGTTTTCTGATTTTCGTTAAATACACGCGTATGTTTTACAGTTTTCAACAGAAATCCTGATATTATTTACATGTAGGCCTAGTTCTTCTTTTTATATTTGTGCCTTCTTTCTGTACCAGATGAGAATATCTGTCAATTTCAGACTGATCAAACCAAAATATATTTGCGTAGCGAGTACATGTGCATGTATTCCAAATTCATGGCATTATCAAAACTTGACATGACTAGACTACCGTATGTCATTGACCTTGAACAGTCCGGTTAACTGAGCAATGCTAACTAATTCAAATATGCCATATCAAAAGGTCGGTTGATAATTTCGTTATATATAGAAGTATCTAAATCTGTATATAATTGCACGTAATATTAAATGGCAGATCTATAGCAGTGGTCGGACCATCTGCGAAAATGTTTAAAAAAATGAACTCGCTGGGAAAAAAATTGACTTGGTCCTGCGAAAAATTGAACCTTGTAATTCTTACATTTAAATGAACCCATGTTGTCTTATTGAATAAACACTGGTCTACAGGATGGAAAAGGCAAGCTAATAACAACTAATTAGCATGTTATTCATTACGTTATCATTTAGTTAAAGCTTCATTCATATTATTCACAGCGTCTTACATCTTGTAACAGATTCAGTAAAATAAAAGAATTGCAGCAGTAGTTCCGAGCATCTACTGAGTTACTGTGGATGTTGTAACCGCATACGAAGCTGTCAAAGCCATGTTTAAGAAGTTGCCGATAGTTCTATAGAAGAATGATAACCGACTTGATTTCAAATAATTTTTCAATTGATGTATAGACAAAACAAATAAAATTCAAATTAATATGAGTATTGTTGTCGGATATATGCATTGAAATTCATTTTGTACACTCGCTCGATGCCTGAAATTCTGAACGCAACTGGAGTCATTTGAAGCGCTCCACACTTCCTATACGATTTACTCATATTTTTGATATTCAGCTAACGATGCAACGGCTCTGATGGATGCAGAAAACACAATGTCTAGCCTTGTGTTATCAGTTGCATTGCCATTAAGTTGTCCAAAATATCCTCGAACAGCTGGTGGTTTTTAAAATCACCCGAAAAGATCAAATCAAGCGATGAGTGTGATGTTAAATGAATGTACTCTCATCTTACAAACGGTTCTTACCTTCCATTCAGAAAATTTGAAAGCGCATTCTAAAGACGTGGATGCTGCAAAAAATGTACCACATTTTATACCAGATAGGCAGAAAATTTCATAGCTGACCCTGGAAAATAGACTGATCTGGAATTTTCTCTTAAATGATGCAAAGTCCATAAAAATGAAATGTCCGAATCTCGAGACATCTGTTTTTGATCAACAGTGTGTGAGCGTTGACCTAGCTGCCGACAATCAGTTCTGCCCATAGAAATAAACTGTTTATCTGAAGTTAGCAATTTTATCTTTTTAGTTGTCTGTTTATTGTTGTCAATTTCTATGGTTCTGCCACGCGTTGCCAACCACAGACAGTCTTCGTAAAAAGTGTCGTTGGCCAAGCGGCATTCCAAGGCTTGTTTTAAAGAACAAGAGGACAGATCACCATCAAAAAAAGCGGAAAACAGTTACAGCAAAAAAAGGAAAATAATTTTGTGACAATAAATTCGATGCTTCAGAGCACTAAGAGATAAAAGATAGAGGCATCGGACAAAAAGAAACACGAGGGAATGGAAAACATTAATATGATGTAGAACTATCGAGCCGGAGTTGATAATACTGCAGGAAAGCACATTTTGTTCTGCTCGAATTAGATTCATTGGCACACAAGTTTTCGGTCTAAGACCTTCGTCTGTTGCAGAAATAATGTGATCATCAGATTAATGCGACTACCAATTATTCCTGTAATTTACTGCAAGCAGATGCAAAAATTTTGTTGCTTGTGCAGTCGCCGCCACTGATCGACTTCAGTTCCTCCAGGTGCCTGGAAATTTGGGGTGGACCTATACCCTCAAGCTCGATGCATTCCGAGACAGGGAGAATTGATGGGAAATACCAGTGCAATATTAATGGAAAACCAAGCAAGACAGCAGCGTGAGGAGCAGGAGGAGTCAATGGAAAGAGAACATCATACTTGATCATACTCAGAGACATCATGCTCAATGTTTTCATGTATATGATTGTTGCATCTTTACAAGTCAAGATTTCCACACCGCTGAATTTCTGCATCATCTACTTTTTCTCTTTCGATCCGTAATTATTACTTGTTTTCTTTTGATGAAAACTTCTGCTTTCTGTCAATTGCTGATTGGTTTATCTCCTTTTGTTGTGACCTTCCTGTCAGCGCCTGTTATCAACTGGAACGGATCATGTCTTAAATGACATGTAATTACAAGAATTTTTGTTGTAAAATTTTTGTTGGTGGTTTAGTTGTAAGGTTAGTGACTTTTGACTATATTTGATACATGCACATGTATGTACTAGCTGATAAGATGGATTCGGTAACAAAATGCCAGTTTTATCTTTTAGGAACCGGCGCTGTGGCCTTGTGGTAGAGTGTTCGCTCTGCGTCCGGGAGACCTTGGTTCAAATCTTGGTCGGGTCAAACCTAAGACTTTTAAAATAGGTACACTCTGCATTCTTGCTAAACACTCAGCACGGAAAAGAATGAAAGTGGTAAATAACAACTCGGCCACATGGAAGAAAGGCTCCGTGCCTAATGTGCTTCCGAGTATAAACAACGTTCATTTATCTATTTATTTTTTATAATTTAGGTAGTTAAGTATTAACAAAATGGCTCCTAAGAAAGAGTAGATGGCAGTAGTAGCAAGTTTCTGAAATCAGATATTTGCGAAAAATCTTTTGTGAGTCGTCACTGACGGAACGTAGTTACTTTCGAAAAATCTGGCTTATTACAAGAAAGCACTTATTTGCGGAGATTGCACAAGACATTTTGAAAAATCAGTTTGTCCCGACAGATATTGGGCGTTGGTCAAGTTTTGATAAGAGCGGTGTTTACTCTTCATAATCATGAAATATGATACTATAATTTGCTGGTATTAGTAGGCCTGCGAAAATTTTGTAGAGCTGCGAAAAAAACGGAAAAATCTCTGGCCCGACCACTGATCTATAGATAAAAGTGAAAAACTTAAGTGCATGTATTTTTTTCATTGGAATTTTTGATTTAATTGTGTAATAGTTGTTCTGTAAATGTAAAACTATTATGTTGATCAGTCTGTACTTAATCCCTTCTTTGTAGATGGTTGTTTTCCCATTACACGGATTCTCTCAATTGCATGGGATGTTTCGGGCTTTTCTGCAGCTCAATTAAAGTGGTCTCGTTATTCCTGGTAAGTTGCAATTATTATGATCATTTAACAGGCATTTTTGTGTGGATTGACGTTGAAGGTGGTCGTTTTCCCGGATACACATGTTCTTCCAATTTCATTGAAAGTCATAATTGGTGCTTCTGAGTTTGGCAGCTCATTCTTTACTTGTATATTAAAGTATGTATTTTAAACGAGGAATCATTTTCAAAATTTGTGGCTGTTTGAAAATGGGATTAGGTCATTCTCTTTTCTCTGCAGCTCAGAAATTCTAAGTCGTTACATGACTTTCATCATTTAGTGTAGCCTACGATGTAGATGATATAAAAGGAGTTTATCGAATATTGATAGATATAAAACACGTGATTACATAATGAACTAGAAATAAGAATGGAAATAAATGATCACTTTAAGTAATCGAAAATTGCCGATGCTGTTGAAAATATATTCCCAAACTTTCGTCTGTCTCAGACCGCGTCAGCCCGGGACGAGCAAACCGAATAATTTTGTTAGAAACTTGCTAACTGTTTGGTAATTTTGTGAAAAATAGAAATTTTGATAAATTCCTACTATGTTTGCTAATTTTGTTAGAGGCCTACCAGTTTCTAAGCAAAATAATAAAATTATAAAAAACTTTTTAATTTTGTTAAATATTTATGAAATATTAGTCAAATTATCCTAAATGTCAGAACAAAGCATTAATTAAATACATGCTTTCAGATAAGATCTGATATGCCATCCAAAACGCAGCGTGTTGTCAGGAGCATTAAACTTTTGATTGACAAGAATCGATGAGAAATTGTCTCAAAAGGCATTGATTCACTAATATCTCTCATTGAAGACCTGTGATTCGATGCTTGATCAAATGAGCTTGAAAATAAGTTTCAGCACGAATGTAGCAATCAGATCTTGTGTTCGAAATTGTATGTTTTACTTCCATATTGCTTGTATGAATCTTGTGTATTATCTTCGTGAAACTACTCGATACGTCATGATATGAGCCTTAAATCGAAGAAACAGTTTAAGTCGTGTGAAATTTCACCGACTCTGAGATCCTATCGAACTGTAGTAATCGCTTCGAACTTGCTCTAATCGTTCTCAGGAAACGATAGGAATTCCCGTGACGAGAATCCTATATTGGGTGCTATATTTAGAAGTCTGTGTAAGGCGCTCAGAGAGTTGCTATCATTTCCCGATGTTTCACGAGTGTGTCACGAGCATGTTGCACGAGTAATCAGTTTTCATGATTATTTCTAAAGTATTACTTCATTCTAATGCATCCCAACCTCTGCAATTATCTAATTTATATTTCTGACCTATTCTGAGAAGGGATTATCATGTCTTCAAGATGGCGAGCCTCCCGACTTCGAACATTGCAAAGCATTTCTTCGCCGCGCTCTACGTCTATCACTCAGTTCACGGATTCCTCATGTAGTGTGTGGGTGTGATTCCGCTCGTCGAAGTGAAGACTGACGGCGCAGTTTTCTCTATTCATTGAAGATACTGTAATATGCATGTTGTCATCCTTTGTTTAAGATCATTAGCGTCGAGTGTCCAGATGGAGTGTATATGGTGCGTCACTATTATTCAGACATGTGAGTAGCAAATAAATTCTATTTGTAAATCAGGTGTAAAAACAGATGACTTGAAAAACATTCTAAGCCAACCATTCAAATTATAATGTCCTTCAATTACCAAATAAAATGTACATTCAGTTAAAGAATTAATCGTGTGATTCATCATGATCGTTGATAGGAGATGGAGACTTCGATCCTTGATGATGAGGCATATTTCCCAAAAATAGGGGTGGTAAATTTCCTCCATTTAAAAAAATTGCAAGCGTTCTCCGGATTCTCGAAAAGAATCCGCAGCGTATGCGGCTGCCTTCCAGTGGGTGTTTCATTCGGGAGCTGGTCGGTACGATGATGATAGTGTGGTCCCTCATCAAATCGTATCAAATCATAAGAAAGTTAACTTCCTCTGAAATTCATCAGCATCGAGTATAGAGAGAGAGAATCCATATTCTATGGACAATCCTCACCATGACAGCGCGCACCGCTTAGCAATGTGCACAGCAGTCGTCTCATGCGTCGTTGAATCTACTGAAAATCTATTCTTGAGAGAGAAAGGATACTAAAAAGTAGTCCACCAATGTGGCATTGAAACTGTCCAAGATACACGACTGAAATGAAGTGGTCGTGCTAAACATCAGGATCACAGGGCTTCTTTGGGACCACACTATTATCACTGCACCAGCTGGTCGTATGGAAAAAGATTGAATCTTCTTTTAATTTGCTGATTGATACTGTCGATAATGTAGCTTGCGTGCACATCTAAACCGTCGTTTGCCAGGCCTACATGCAAGGTTGGCATATTTTTTTTAATACGAATTTTTGTGGTTTTTTAAATAGGTCAAATGCTTCACTGTATAATTTGGATTTGTGCAAGACATTTGAGGGTACGTTATTGTTACTGATTTCAGTTAATGGGGAAATCATTTGACATCAAATATCAAATCGGATTTTCTGCTTAACCGGCGTATGTTGTCCACCGTGGGAAAATGTGTTATGGATTAATTCGTGCTGTTGTAAATTATTGGGATGATAAAAGATACTAAGATAGTTAAAAATATCACCTGATTGATTCTTACAATAGAAGCTCGATCAAAACCTGTGTCATCTTACTATTTTTCAATTATGCTACATTCTGTATGGCCTATTCCTTCTCTTATGTGCGTCAAATACATTCAATACTTTTTGCATCAAAAACTCTATTGTGCATTTCAGACCGCAATATCATTGTCTATTAAAGAGATATAAATGGGAACTGATTGAAACTGACCAAACCAGCACAATTGATGGTAGAGGAACAATTACGACAGTTCTGTAGGCTGACATCTGCTGATGAGGTGAGTCTTTAAATTATGTGATTCTTTGCCACTGCCTCCGAATGTTTTGGTTTTAGCAGCAGTGAGTTTTTCTGCTGTTAATCCTTGGAGCGATTCGTAGCAGGATGACTTCGATCAACAGTTATAATGTATAAATATGTAGGGCTATTCTTGTCACTGCCTCCGAATGTTTTGGCTTTAGCAGCATTGAGTTTTTCTGCTGTTAATCCTTGGAGCATTTCGTAGCAGGATGACTTCGATCAACAGTTATAATGTATAAATATGTAGGGCTATTCTTGTCACTGCCTCCGAATGTTTTGGCTTTAGCAGCATTGAGTTTTTCTGCTGTTAATCCTTGGAGCATTTCGCAGCAGGATGACTTCGATCAACAATATATTCAATTAATATCAACGGTAAATTTCATCAATGTTTTGCTACGGCGTAGGTTAACTGTAATTTTATCAATAGAATGTGAGCGGTCTGCGAACCCACTTTATGCGTCAAGATCAAACCCACAAGTTTTATGATAAGTAAATTATACATGTTATAATTATAATGCAATATATTTACACATCGTTAAACTTAGTTTCATCTTGACTCATTAAGTGGATTCGCAGGATGCTCACATTTTATTGATAAAACTACAGTTCATCTACGATAAATGTTGTGGCAAAATATTGGAGCATGTCTAGAAAACATTCTAAAAATGTTTTAAGATAACATTTTCATAATATTCTCATGTATTGTCATTTGAACATATAACATTTTTTGGAATGTTTTTATAGCAAATTCACGACATTTTCTGAACAGTTTTAGAATGTTTTTGTTGGGAATTCACGTAAGAGTTGTGTAAGATAATATCAGAGAGAAATTTGAGACATTTTATTAGAATTTTACCAAATAATTTGCTATTTGCTAAAAATTGGCAAATCATCAGCTATGTTAGATAAATATTTGATAAAATTTTAGTAGAAGTTTAGTAAAATGTTGTCAAATATTTGCCAAATATTTAACAAAAGCATCTGGTGTGTTCGTCCCGGGAGGGGACGACGAAAATTTGAGAATATGTTTTCAACACAAACAGCATCGGCTATTTTCGATTTTTTATAGGCTGTTTATGAGGAACAATTAAATGATTATTTGAAAATGATATTCTATTCAACTACAATTTGGTCATCTTAAATCAATAAAGAATCTGTCTACTGATCCGCGCGTGTCCCGAAATTTGAAAGAGACAAGTGTGAATTTTTGGAAAATCTGGTATACAGTTGCTATCATGTATTCATAAAAGGTGACTTAATCAGTAAAAGTCAAACATCAAATGCCAATTTTGAGTAAGCCCCTCCCCCTCCTATTTGACGTCAATTGCAGACAGCCCCTACAATGGTTTTAAAATAACATACTTGTAATTTTCGTTTCGTTGCAGGTGGTTAATGCTCGTGGTGATCTCCACATTTGATGCTTTACTTCCTTTGTCCTCTATTAACTTTCGGTACTCGCTGCTGATCACTGCGTCAATGTGTGCAATTGGATTGATTATGGTTGATCTTTCAATATTTCGTGCGAATTGTATGGGATGAATACTGCGAAATAATCTTTTGTGTTTTTGGAATCCATTGAGTTTATGCATGTCATACTTGTGTGTCAGAATCTTCGACATCAAACGTGGCTATCGTTTTATCACTATACATATATGGCCCCTTGAAGTGTCAGTGGCTGTTTATGATGGCAAATTATACCGATGACTTACTGATAATCATTACATCTATCGTGTATATGCATTTTTCAAGTCTTGCAATGTCCTAACGTTATGTCACCATGATTATCGTGAATGCTTCGTGAATTTGTCGTCTATGAATGTATTGCATTTCATATATATTAGACCCAGTATAGCATGGATTATACAGTGAGATTATATCAACTTCATAATACACGCATGTGTCTTGGCGTATCTATCATTTCCGTGTGTTATTCCAGTTCATAGAATCCTAGAGGCCAGCTAACAGGTCTCTTAAAGGCGAATTAGATGTAATTTTTCTGTTGGCTACTGAATTTAATTCTGTTTTTAATTAAGTTATAAATTTTGTTAGAGTAAACCCCAGAACTTTGAATTGGCTGCTGCAGCTGTGCCTGGGATAAAAGTATGTAAAACAATTCAATTTTAATTTTTTGAATTGACTCTTTTGAAGGTTTGTTCTGTTTTTCTTTTATGCAACTTAATTTAGCTTTTATTATCCAACTTCAGAAGAATCTCAATGTTTGTAAAGAGAAAGACTAGCGAACAAGTTTGTTATATGAAGTGAACTTTTTTCGTTATGTTTTGTAGCCTCCATGTTTACACTGATTAATTGTTTTTTGTTATAGATAAAATCTATTCATACCACAATGAGCTATGTATTATTTCCTTAATATGTGAATTTTAGGTAGTTCTAGCATGCAAATCAGATATGATTTACCATGCAATTGATGAAAACGTAGTGGCGCGTCAGGTTGGTGAAATTCATTTTTTGAACCGCATGATCGATCCAGAAATGAATTGAATAGAAATATATGTGAAGAACCCATTTGTGATTACGAGCACCCCAGTCGGCAAGTGCAATGAATCATTGCATATTTCTAACACGAACTGGTCTATTCCACACTCAGTTGGAGAATTCAATTCTGTATCGATCGTGCTGTTTAAAAGCGCACTCCACCTTCCTGGGGACCATGGTCAACTTCATCAAGTGCATCGTAAAATCATGCATGATTTTTTGAGCAACATCAAATGTCACATTGATAAATCATTGATACTTAATGGATCATGGATAATATTCATGCATGGGAATGCATGAATCATGCATTCCCATGCATGATTGATTTCTGATACATGCATGAAATCATCCATAAATATCCATGGACGGGCGACTAGGGACACTATTGAGTATATCGATGGTCTAATTTTTGCCGTAGATATGTTATAGGCCTAAGCTTGTCTACAACAGAAAAAATTGCACTGATCCATCGGTCTGCACTACTCGTAAAGCGAATTTAATTAGGTTATCAATATTTTCGCAGAAGTTCACTGTGCCCTACTCGATCCCTCGCCTATAGGCTATTGGAACGAATTTCATAATAGGCATGAATATTGATCAACTCACGCAGTGCGCTCAGGAGTTGCTAATTGTTTGATCAATGCTTCCAACTTTATTCGATCACTTAGACTTTTTGCTGTATCCAATAGGCCTGATCTAGGCTTGTATCCAATATTGAAGCAAGTTTATACCAGGTAGTTTTTTTAATGGACGTTACACTATGTGACATGCCACGCGTAATTACATATGACCCAAACATCCATGCATGCTGTGCGGCCGATATTGCTGCAAGATAAGTTATATAAATTAGTATAGTTGGCAGTCCTATTATATTAGACTTTGCGTCTCATATAGGCTAAACAATGTTCACGATAGGACCTCAATTTCATGCTCAGGGAAGACAGAACATGCTTAGAGGTTCATCCGTGGTTCAAGCGGCAGCGCAGACTCTAAACGCTCGCCCGCGCGCATTCATGAACTCGTTTTAACAGCATCAGATCAAGTGATTTCTGACTCTTAGTGCAGCGCGTATGTACGCGGGTAGAAGAATAGAATGTCTTTAACCACGGATGTTTGGGGGTGTTCCGTAATTACGTGCGAATTACGCGTGGCGATCAACCTAGTGCATAAAGTGGTTCACGAAATCATTTGAGCCGCCAAAGATAAATCATGGAAAGTCTCGATGACTTTTGGAAGCATCAGCCACAGGTTTGAGGTGCTGGGGCTAATTGACTTGCCTGACCCGTCTATTTCATGTTTGTGAAAAAGTTATTTTCTCATGCGTCCTACTTGCCCATTTATGAGAAATAGAACAATAATCCTGTTATATTCTAATTATCTTAATCTAAAAATCTGAATTATAAAATTCTAAATTATGAAATTATTTAATTAAAAAAGTCAAAAGTCAATGTTTGCATGACATCACTATACATTTTCTGAAGATTAGATCACAAGCTCAGAGAAACAAATGATATTTACAAATATACACAACCCATGAACACAGAAAAATATTTTTAAGGCTAATCGTGATTTAAATCCATCTACTTATATATGGCATGAACAAATCCTTTCATAAAATATGCAGAAATAAAAGCTCTCTTTTATCAAAATAGGCCTTCTATGTTAGCCAGTACACTATAGAATCTGTTGGTTATATACCATGCTGACCTTTAAGATAGAATATCCTTCATTTCTCTGAGTAGGCAAATAAAACTTGATTGAAACATCATTTATCGCAAAAAAAGTTTTAAAATGCTACGGGACATTATAAGAGACATAATTTTAGCCGCATTATCTCGTGCCAGCAGAAATGGCTTAGGCTATTAGTACGGACAATTTTCAAAATATTCTATCTTTATGGCCAGAATGGTAGATACTACAGCATCTATCCAAATTGTAAAAAAAATTTATGAAAGGAGCATGCATGCAGCTGAATTGCAACAGGCGACCATTTACATCCGCATGTACTTCATCTTCGATGGATTGAAGATAAGCCATCAAAATATGTGGAGGAACACGAATTTTCGTTGTAAGGAGCACTGCTATTTAGATGACTAGAATGCGCTTGATAAGCAGAACTATTATTTACTGAAAACATCGACGGAAGTACAGGATGGAAAGCACTCCTGTTTGAATCGGAGAAATTACTGTAATTACTGCTAGTTGCAAATGCTGTAGCAGCTGATTGAGGAAAACCAGGTGTGGGAGTTTGTAGAGGAGTTAAAGTCAAAAATGGTGGGCTTTCTTTGCTAGATGGTAAATTACAATCAGCAGAAAGCATGGGGTCCAGCGGGTTATGAGACTCGCTTAACTGAAACATGGTGTCAACACTTGGAATGGGATTAATATGCGAAATTCTATCATTCTCCATGCTGTGTTTGTTGATAACATCCACTTCACATTGCGAAAAACTTCGATGTGATTGTTCAGGAATTTCCACTATTTCACTTAGACATGCTGGATTACGAGCAATAACTCTGTCAACCGACTGAAATAAGCAGTGAGAATCACTAAATGGTTGCCGTGTCAGCACCTCATTTCCACGATCAACTTGAGGTATGGAGTCGCTCATTCTGTCATAATTTGAGGACTGATCGAAACTACCACAAAAACTCTGATTGGTTAACGTATGACTTCCTTTATTACCTTCCAGAATGTCATTACTGTCACCACATCCTTGAGAAGTTTTACACAGACTTTCATCGATACTGCGCTCATCGCATTTCTCACCGCTTTCACCGGCAGTTCGCTTTCCACTTTCATGAACGTTTTCATCGAGATCTTTAACACTGACTTCTTGATGAGAATCAGAATGACCTATATGGACAGCGTCTTGAGAAGCTTCAATGCGCTTTTCCAGGTATTCACCGGCAGTTCGCTTTCCACTTTCATGAACGTTTTCATCGAGATCTTTATCACTGACTTCTTGATGAGAATCAGAATGACCTATATGGAAAGCGTCTTGAGAAGCTTCAATGCGCTTTTCCAGGTATTCACCGGCAGTTCGCTTTCCACTTTCATGAACGTTTTCATCGAGATCTTTATCACTGACTTCTTGATGAAAATCAGAATGACCTATATGGACAGCGTCTTGAGAAGCTTCAATGCGCTTTTCCAGGTATTCACCGGCAGTTCGCTTTCCACTTTCATGAACGTTTTCATCGAGATCTTTATCACTGACTTCTTGATGAGAATCAGAATGACCTATATGGACAGCGTCTTGAGAAGCTTCAATGCGCTTTTCCAGGTATTCACCGGCAGTTCGCTTTCCACTTTCATGAACGTTTTCATCGAGATCTTTATCACTGACTTCTTGATGAGAATCAGAATGACCTATATGGACAGCGTCTTGAGAAGCTTCAATGCGCTTTTCCAGGTATTCACCGGCAGTTCGCTTTCCACTTTCATGAACGTTTTCATCGAGATCTTTATCACTGACTTCTTGATGAGAATCAGAATGACCTATATGGAAAGCGTCTTGAGAAGCTTCAATGCGCTTTTCCAGGTATTCACCGGCAGTTCGCTTTCCACTTTCATGAACGTTTTCATCGAGATCTTTATCACTGACTTCTTGATGAAAATCAGAATGACCTATATGGACAGCGTCTTGAGAAGCTTCAATGCGCTTTTCCAGGTATTCACCGGCAGTTCGCTTTCCACTTTCATGAACGTTTTCATCGAGATCTTTATCACTGACTTCTTGATGAGAATCAGAATGACCTATATGGACAGCGTCTTGAGAAGCTTCAATGCGCTTTTCCAGGTATTCACCGGCAATTCGCTTTCCAATTTCATGAACGTTTTCATCGAGATCTTTATCACTGACTTCTTGATGAGAATCAGAATGACCTATATGGAAAGCGTCTTGAGAAGCTTCAATGCGCTTTTCCAGGTATTCACCGGCAGTTCGCTTTCCACTTTCATGAACGTTTTCATCGAGATCTTTAACACTGACTTCTTGATGAGAATCAGAATGACCTATATGGAAAGCGTCTTGAGAAGCTTCAATGCGCTTTTCCAGGTATTCACCGGCAGTTCGCTTTCCACTTTCATGAACGTTTTCATCGAGATCTTTATCACTGACTTCTTGATGAGAATCAGAATGACCTATATGGACAGCGTCTTGAGAAGCTTCAATGCGCTTTTCCAGGTATTCACCGGCAGTTCGCTTTCCACTTTCATGAACGTTTTCATCGAGATCTTTATCACTGACTTCTTGATGAGAATCAGAATGACCTATATGGACAGCGTCTTGAGAAGCTTCAATGCGCTTTTCCAGGTATTCACCGGCAGTTCGCTTTCCACTTTCATGAACGTTTTCATCGAGATCTTTATCACTGACTTCTTGATGAGAATCAGAATGACCTATATGGAAAGCGTCTTGAGAAGCTTCAATGCGCTTTTCCAGGTATTCACCGGCAGTTCGCTTTCCACTTTCATGAACGTTTTCATCGAGATCTTTATCACTGACTTCTTGATGAAAATCAGAATGACCTATATGGACAGCGTCTTGAGAAGCTTCAATGCGCTTTTCCAGGTATTCACCGGCAGTTCGCTTTCCACTTTCATGAACGTTTTCATCGAGATCTTTATCACTGACTTCTTGATGAGAATCAGAATGACCTATATGGACAGCGTCTTGAGAAGCTTCAATGCGCTTTTCCAGGTATTCACCGGCAGTTCGCTTTCCACTTTCATGAACGTTTTCATCGAGATCTTTATCACTGACTTCTTGATGAGAATCAGAATGACCTATATGGACAGCGTCTTGAGAAGCTTCAATGCGCTTTTCCAGGTATTCACCGGCAGTTCGCTTTCCACTTTCATGAACGCTTTCATCGAGATCCTTATTACCGATTTCATGAGGAGACTCACAATGACTCATATGGACTTCAGAAGTTTTAATATGACTTTCCGCACCCACGCTATCAGTTCGGTTTTCATTTTCAGGGACGCTATCACTGATATCCTTATTACCGATTTTATGAGGAGACTCGGAATGACTCAAATAGACTTCAGAAGTTTTAATATGACTTTCCGCACCAACACCATCAATTCGGTTTTCACTTTCGCAGGTGCTATCATCGATATCTTGATCACTGATTTCTTGGGGGAATTCACAATGATCTTGATGGACACTGTCTTGAGAAGTTCTACTTTGAATCTGGGCTTCACTGCTGTGATGAGGTGCATTGTCAATTTGGTTGTCATTATCATTCATTCCGTTATGACTATCTGCAGTGCTTGTTGTCACGGTATGATCAGTTCGTTCATTATCACTGTTTGAGTCTGCAATTTCCCAATTCTCTAACTGGATTTCTGTAACTACAACTTCGTTACTACACCGATTGTCACATTCATCAACCGGCGGAAGGGTGACCGAGTTATTTGAGGGTTGAGGACTGGGAGAATGTGCACCGCAGAGGCTGAGGCGCCTCTCATCGGCCTCCACTTCCATTCTATCAGTTTCAGGAGAATCAGTCCGAATCATAGAGCCCATCGCAAGAGAAAGCGGGATTGTTTTGCGCAACACTTCCACAGCTAAGTTAGCGAGAGTAGGCATCTTGCTGACCACAATTCCATTGAATTCCTCGGTGCCCACTGCCTCCAAAGCGTCGGAAATAGGTGACGGGACAACTTTGCAGGGTGATGACGTTTCACTCTCGATCGCGATTGACAGGTGAAGTCCATCGTTCGATTCTTTATGAACTTCCTCAATGTGTGACAAGAGTTCAACTTCGCGACTTTTCACACAACCACAAAAACAGCATTCCAATGGCTTAGCCCATTCATGAACCAAATTGTGATCCTTCAGCCGGTCGTTCGAGAGGAATGTATCACCACACACTTTGCACTGATGACCCTGGAACGTTTCGAAATGCCGCTGCATATGATGTGAGAACAGCTTCTCTTCCGTCTTAAACTTGACAGAACAGATTTCACACTGAAAAATAAATAAAGGAGCATTAGAAATATATAAAGTCCACTATTCAAATTATACTTACAACATTTGTGCAAGCTAACATGACGTCAGTCCGTGGCTAGCTTTCTCATCATCGACCGGAAGATATAATGGGAGTTTTTCTTTAACAGTATTTTTATTTTAATTAAAGAAAATAGAATGAATTTATCTTTCGACGCGCAGATAAGTTTTTTTACTTTTCCAAAATATATTTCGGCGGACCGCTCATCTCAATCAGATTTTAATTTATAGCAGGGATGCGGAGTCTTATCATTTTGATAGGACTCCGACTCCGGCAGGACTCCGACTCCGGGTAGGCAGTATATATAGCCTAGTTTTTAAAAAAACTGGCAACCTACGTCATGCATCATTATAGGCTTACCTGAACCTATCTTGAGTGATCATTGCTGTATCAAATATAAATCATTTGGGATGAAAGTTTATCAAATGTCGCTTTAAGCTGAATACATGCGACTCGGCTGCTCCCTGATGTGTGCTTGACACGATTTTTCTCCAGTCCCCATCCTTCTTCAAAAAAATGAGTGCACTTTCGATTTTAATATGCGCTTTGGAGGAGACATCACACAAGAGTAACGCTTGGTTAAGAGGTAATGTTCTTAAACAAACTAGTAATTCATTTTTGTCTCTGATTTTTTTTTATCCGCTTTGGCGCGTATGTGTGATCGAGGCTAGGAAGGCTTAATTGTCTTCTCTACTAAATCGCCGAGTGAAAGGACAATCCTTATTTCACTATCACGGTTCATTCCCTCAACTATTACAAGCCTTGAATGCAGCAGTTTCTCTGTACTTTTGTTTGACGAAGAAAGTTGACATCAAGACAGTGACAGCTATTTGCACGAAGATAAATAATTTGCTTGTGCTATACTTCGGGTCTAGTTATAGGCCGGAGTCCTATCATTTGATAGGACTCCGACTCCAGCAAAAATGATAGGACTCCGGGACTCCGCATCCCTGATTTGTAGTGATCTCATCTAACAACGACTATGATTTTAAAATCAAGTCGGGATATGTCTAGTATTAAAAATGTCACGGGTGAATGAGGAAAGATAGTGAAGTAAACTGGCCACAATACACTTTCATGCATCATCCTAATGTTGTAGAGCTAATGCTGGTAAATTCAATTGGTTCCATTCTTCATTGTTACTAATCCAGGGTGGCGGCCAGATTTCAAGCTTCAAATTACCGGGCGATTCTCCCGGGCTATTTCATCGAATTTCCACGCCATTTTTTTATTATGACAAGATACTTTATTCCAACTACAACGCTCAAAAATTATCCGGACACTGCTTTAAACTACTTTCAAAACACTAATGTGCGTGGTCTCCGTGGCACAGTAGTTAAGTGCTTGGCCTAGCAATCTTCTGGTCCAGAAAACGAGCCCCGAAAGTGTCATTGGAAGTCGGCAGGAAGGGCATCCGGACCAAACGATCACAACGCTCCAGATTAAAGTCTGTGTCAGCACCGTCCTAGCCCCCTGTATGGGGGAGCAAAGTGACGTCAAAAAATCATTATTCTGCTTTAAACTACTTTTATCATACCTTCCGGTTAGAATTTCAACACCAAATTATGACGTGAACGATATTTGACTGTCGTACTCAGTTTTCAAAATTTTTGAATTTTGTGAGCGGTGATTCTTAATATTATAAACATCTACTTTTCCTCAATGGCCTGCAGCCGTGAGCTACTTATGGAATCTAAATGATTTCATATCGATGGAAAAGTTAGTTTCCTGAACTTTTC
The DNA here is from genome assembly GCA_907163375.1 of Prostheceraeus crozeri. NCBI lineage: Eukaryota > Metazoa > Platyhelminthes > Polycladida > Euryleptidae > Prostheceraeus > Prostheceraeus crozeri. The sequence goes on along the minus strand of CAJQUW010006399.1, from coordinate 181,080 downwards.
AACAATCAAAAAATGCTTCATTTTCATCATCTGATTCATAAAATTCTATGAAGTTGCACGCAGCCGATTTTTCAGACTTCAATTTTCTAACATGTTAAGTTGAAGCAACAAATTGCATTTTGGAACCCTACATTTTGAACTGCAGCGTATTTATGCCATGAGAGAAAGCCAGGATATCAAAATCCACATGTTAATACAAAAGGAAGATAACACCAACTTATCCAGAAGCATCGACAAGAGAAACCAGGAAGACTGCCACAATGGACGAAGACCGTTAACGCCAGAAGAATTCCTAATTGTCATCACTTTTTTTTATCAGTTTGCGTACAAACAATGGACGCGTGGTAACCGTCATCCATAAGATGTATGCTTTGGATTCCCGGGCTCGGTCGCCACCCTGAATTCAATATATTCCAGCAATTTGTGATATTCACACTTCACAAACTTTAGGATACTATCACGTAATAGGCCCTATCATTCCACAAATGGAAAACAATGTATAGGCCTAAAGATTGTCATTGTGAAAAAGAGCAATTTCCTTCTCATTTAGTAGTTTTTTTTCACAAAGACTCAAGCCTAAATACTGAGAAATACATTCTCAGCGATTGAAATAAATCTGCCCAGCTAATGCAATCTGATCTCAACGCGGTGGCCATCTGGTCAAAGTAATGGCAACTGCATTTGAATTCAGAGAAATGTTCAATTATCTCATTTGGACATCACAATCCTGGCTCTCACTACAAGATTGAAGGAGACACAATCCAGCGGTCTGAGTGCGTTAAAGACCTTGGAATCCACATCTCGAAGAATCTCAAATTCTCACGGCACACCATCCTTTGTGTCAAGAAAGCCAACAACATTTTTTCTGCCATCCTACGGACTTTCATGTCAAGAGACCCTAACGTGCTTATGAGGCTTCACACCTCCCTAGTTCGTCCGCACCTATGCCGTCCCAGTTTGGAATCCATTCTTATCCAAAGACATTATTCTGATCGAACGTGTGCAACGGCGCTTGACTCGAAATATTCATGGCTTAGCTTCCATTCCATACGAAGAACGACTAAGAGAGACTAAGAAGATTCAGCTGATGTTGGACATCACTTAGTCTCTTCGAGTATATGACGAGATCGTTTCGAACGAATAATAGGAGCTATTCATTTTGCCAACAAATATGAAATTGATAAAAGTGAAAAAAGTTTCAAACTGAGACCACTAACACACGACTGAATGCAAAATTTCGAGCACATTGTACCTGAGAGACTCATGGATTGGGATGAAGCCATGATTAGGTATTGCGATTCCTACGGGAGTAAACAATATATTTATGGCAAACCCATATGGTTAGAGTATAAAGCATGATGTCTGAATACTGCAGCATGTCATCTGGTGAGTTTTGATCTATATCAAGGCAAGTATTCTCTTTCACGACAAAACACATGCATTATGTCAGTCTAGTAGGAAAACATGCTGCACCTTTACTGCACTTCGTGGATAATTTGCCTCATCCAGACCTCAGTTACTGCTCCTATTTTTACAATCCTTTTTCGAATGTGGATTCAACTGTATACTTCAACTGCAGAGGAGAGGCTACGATGGCATAGACAGCATACCAGAAAACCGCATAGCAAAAGACTCAAGTTCGCAAGAAAAAGAGGTAGCCAAAGAGAAACGAAATACCTGCGATTATACTACAGATTTAAAAAATAATATTTGTATTTACCATTGGAAAGACGATATGGTAGTTTCCTTCATATCAACATGTGATTCCATACATCCAATAGGAACTGATCAGCGATTCTCTCAGGTTAGCAAAACAAAGATTACCGTAGATATTCCTGATACCGTAAAGATGTATAATAAGTTCATGGGCGGAACGGACCGCATGGACAAAAATGTGAATTGTTGTTGAGTTCCATCAGACATAAGAAATGGTATCACCAAATTTTTTCTTGGACTGTAGATGTTTCTATCCTAAATGCTTGGAATCTTCATCGAAGATGTGGTGGCAATTTGAGTTTGCTTAGTTTCCGATGGCGGATATGTTGTAATAAATAGCACATATATTGAAACACTTTTTGGATCTTCACGTGCTTCATATAACTAGTGCTCGCAAAGATAATTGCATTTTTGAGAAAAAAAATTATCGGCACTAAAAAAATATGGGCTAAATTTGAATGAAACTGATGCATCTTGCTAAAATGTTTTGCGAACCGTGGCTGAGACAGACAAAACTTCCGCTATAAATTATGATTGTTTAGTTTTTTTACTTGAGTAAGAGTATCATTCCCGGGCGATTTCCGGGCAAAACTGAAAAATAGCCAAAATTCCCGGGCGATTCCCGGGTCATTTCCGGAATTCCCGGGCGCGGCCGCCACCCTGATAATCAGTTCCATGTTTTGCTCATTTTTATCATGGCCTCTGCGATCCACCTTTCCATTGCGTTATTATGATGCAATCCTGTAGGGTTGATGTTGAAGTTTTGTTCAATTCCTTCATGCTAGTTTCCACGGTGTCTCCATCATACCAATGATTCTTCTTTTTCCTTTAATTGTTTGATTGTTCTCTTTTTCTTGCATTTCTCGAGATTCCACCAACGTTCATTCCCCATTCATCCGTGACATTTTTTTAATACTAGACATTTCCCGACTTGATTTTAAAATCATGGTCGTTGCTAGATGAGATCACTGTAAATTAAAACTCTGATTGAGATGAGCGATTCGCCGAAATATGTTTTGGAAAAGTAAAAAATTACCTGCGCGTCGAAAGATAAATTCATTCAATTTTCTATAATTAAAATAAACATACTGTTGAAGAAAAACTCATTCCCATTATATTTTACAAAATATAAAGCAAATCAACCAGAATTTTCATACAATGCTTTGTAATAACCACAAAAGGTTCAATAGAGTGACAGATGGGATTTATGACATTTCTTTTACTTTCTTTACTTAAAATGTTACCGAAGTTTTCCTCTACAAGCTCAGTTAATATTGCTCGAAAAATTATTTTTATTCGACCGTAAATTCGTTCAACAAAACTATCTGGACGCAAACATCACCTAATGTTATTCATCTACGAATTTTCTTGGTTTTGTTCAAATTCATTTAGTAGTAAAGTAATGATTTCCTCTCACAAAGCATTGATAATTGCATGTATACTTATAAATTTCCATAAGTAATTAATTTCATGGACTGCTATGATAGTTGCTCCACTCCACTTCACAGATTAAGACGATGGAACAAGGCAGAAGTATTACACCAACATTTCACAAGTTGCTTAATATTTTTATTATTCCAAATTAATTGTTTTCAATAAATTAAATGTTAGTGATGATCAAATTATAATGAAATAGTAATTGATAAGATATTATTAATTTGAAATAAATAAGTAAGTAAAATATCGTGACAGGCCTATAGATGATTCCGCTTTGTGTTGTGTTCCCTTCTTCCATTATCTATTGTGCTATTTGACCAACAAGAAGCAATAACAGCACTGTTTTATTTCAAGACCTGTACAATACAGTATAATCCCGCTATAACGTAAACTCTACGGATTGTAGTAAATGTCCGCTATGTAAGAGGCAGGGGATTTTTTCATATTAGCATAAAAACTGGTTTCTCTACTCATCGCAAGTTCATAGAAATAAAGCGATGTTGCTTCAACAAGCACGAATTGATGAGAAAAAGCATATCTATAGCAGAGTGTCAATTGCAACTTATTTAATTTCAAAATTATTGTTACAACTTGCAAATTACAATTATCAAATAGCTCGTTATTTGGATGAAGAATGGGAGTCTTATAATGTGCTGACAATATCACCAGATTCATGCTCAGCGGAATCTTGTGTTTCCTGGATATCTTGTTTGAAGCAGCCATTTTATCAATGCTCCCGCAAAATCTTCGTCGTGTCGCGCATTTCTCTAGTTCTATCGTTGAAGTAGGTTTTGTAATTTCACGTTGAGACCATGACGCATTTATTGTATTTCGTGAAATATCGTAAATTCCGCTTGAGGATTGGCTGAATGTAAGGGAGGGTCGTTGTTTGCGAGACATGCTGAAGACGCTGACATGAAACTCTGTTTTCAATAATCAATATGACAATTCTCTCAATAAATTCTAATTTTTCAGTGCTGGAATTTTATTAGTTGCAAATACTTCCAAGTTCCAACACTCATTGAGAAAATCTACTACTGAGGTAGTATAAGATAATTGAAGTCATTTGCACGCTAAATTTTGAATATCCAAATGTACGTTATATCGTGTACGCTATAGCCAGAGAGTTCTATTATTAATAAGATATGATGTTTTGTCGTGAATGTTTGATGTGTGCGTTATAATCAAATGTACGTAATATCCCATGTACTTTATAACGGTATTACACTGTAGGCTACATATTACTAGATCAAGTTTACCATCTTATGACGTCTGGTTTTGATTAATATTCACCAGGTGAAGATAAGTAAATAGTAGCTATTAAATACCGATATTAGCAAAGTATTCATTTAGCATTGTCTGAAGTTCATCAGGTTTGCAGGCCTATCGCAATGTATAACTGATTTAATGTAAATATACTCTATGAAGTGGAAGGACTCAGGCGTTACTGATCTTTCTTTTTATTGCAAGATGGAACAACATCTTCAAGTTGTCGAACGTTTTCGGCTAGCGTCCACCAACCATGATCGCGACATTTTTGAAGGTGGGAAATTGAAGTTATGCTGTTGTTATATTATAATATATATCTTACGCCAATATATACTCTATGACATTAAAAACGATCCACTTGATATAGAAAATCTCAATGGAAGTGGACGAATTTTATTTCATACTGCACTGACCAGGATGTCTATGCATCAAATTTGTCATGCTCATATAAAGCAGCTGTCCATTGTCGATATCTTTGGCATAGTTGATGCATTTCAAATTCGACCTTTTATCACTATCAAGCAATTCTTTCTGACTAAATTTTGAAGCAAAAATGTCGCAATCAGAGTTTGTAAAAGGAGTGGCTGTTGGAATGCTACGATGTGGAAAGAGTTGTAGGTTTGTTGGACGGAAGTTGGGTGTGTCACACTCCACTGTGAGCAGGTGGTGGAGTCGATGGAACAATGATGGAAATGTTAAAAGAACTCAACCTCATATTCCAGGATGACAACGCTCGACCACACAGAGCTCATTGTGTAACAACAGCGACAGTGAGATCTGGAATTCGCATCCTCCATTGGCCTTCACGCTCCCCCGACCTGTCTCCGATCGAACATTGGGATGAACTTGGTCGGAAAGTGAGAGATGCATATGATCATCCGCCATCAACATTGACAGCTCTTTCAGAGAGACTCATCGATCAATGGTCATTGCTGGATCAGGAACGGCTTGATCATCTTTGCGACTCGATGCCGATGAGACTTCAAAGCTGAATTTCAGTGCGGGGAGGACATACTCGGTACTAATGTCTCCCATTTATTCAAATATAATGTTTTATATAAAATGCTATCTTATAATTCATGAGTGTGAGTGGAATAAAGTTCATATATTTGAGTGGAGCATTTTTTATGTCAGGCAGTATAATTTAGTAGCACATATTCAAGTCCGGTTGTTTAGTTAACTTGCGAAAAGAAAGTTTAAAAAGCTAGGAATTAAACGGATGTTGATGAGACTTCAACTTGTAGTTGAAAAATAAAACGTCACCCTCTAATGAAACGCCACCTCAGAAGAATAAGAGGGGCCTAAAAACAGACCACCATCGGTCTATAAGAGGTTTTACGGTAGATTTCCGCTACATCTAGGAGAAAGGCATTTGATAGGTAATTTTGAATAAGCACGTTAAAAACCATGGTATATTTTATACCATAGTATACGCCATACCGGGATTACATAGCAATGAATCAAGCTATTTATCACTGACCATCAGATCACCAATTTTGCGCAGAAGCTGGACCTCTACTAATCACACATCACAATATTTTTGAGTAATTGCACTAAGATAGATCAACAACTCATTCTCTTTGACTAGGTACATAAGAACCTCAGGAATTCCCAACAACTTATTGAAAATGAAAGCCTTGAAATCCCACAAGCTAGCTTGGGAAAATATGGTGATCCCTATTAGTAGCTATCGTAAATTGATTCCTCACCACAGAAATGGATGTCTTTATTATTATTATTATCATTATCCACATCTTGAATCATCAGGGGCAGCAGCCAGAATTAGTGAGGCGGGTCAAGTTCCAAAGTAAAATACATTCGAGAGATAGGGAATTGATCAGTGCAGTTTCCGTTAAGATTGTCTGATTCCATCAACTCTTGTTGCATATGGAAATTCAGATCTGCAATATTTCATCTCCATCATGTTTGGTTGTACGATCAAAAATGTCGAGGTTCAGCAGAGGCGTCTGGAAATTACTTGAACTTATCCCTTGATCATAGATCTATTACTTTAGGCTTCGCCTGGGTAATTAAGAAACGTACACCATGATGTGCTGACCACCGATTTAATCTATGTGAGTTAGAGCCAGGACTACCGAGGTCTAGCGCACTGTATGTATGTAGAATAAATATCAAATATCTTATGATAAACAAAGTGAACATCATGCAAGTTTATACAGCATTATATGCGCACGCAAGAAAATTAAGGGGATAAATGTGACACTAATTTTTGGTCACTTTGCCAGGCTTGACTCTGTGAAAACATGTGTTTTGCATACAAGTATACTGTAATTTCTCTCTTACACGCATAATTCAATGCAAATAGTTAAATTCCTAAGAGTCATAGATTCCAATTTCTATTTCAGTCGCATCAATTGAGTGAAACTGAAACCGACCGACATTAATATTTTGAAACCGCCGGGCACTGTGATCATACTCCCATGTTCTCTTAATTGAAAAATTACGATCTGTAAATTGAGCGATATCATATCTTAACCACTGTCTAGCATACACAATAACTGATAAAGCTTATCATAGCTCATTTCAAACCTGAGAATGCAAGCCTTGCATGACACGCTGATGTCCGACACGATTGGAAGGCATCAGAGTCGATAGAGTTTCGACGTAAGTTAAGTGGTCCATTTTTTGTTATCAGCTCTGCAAGAAATGTAAATTTTTGGTTCACAGAATCGAAGCTCAGCTAGGTTCAACTAGGCTTAGTTTCTCATTTAAAAATTCATAGATTTAGTTTTTTATCGACGTGAAGCTCCTGAGCCTTGACTAAAATGTAAATTTTCTTTGATAAAACAAGCCATGGCCACATGATGCATTTACCACAGCATTTTTTTTATTCCTTTGCAGTACTTGAACGGGTACGACCGGCTGTCATCAAATTTGACTTTTCTGTACCATCTTCATTACGTGGACGGCAACATGAGTTGCAGAATAATCTCTCCGACATGCTGCGATCACGACCTTGGAGAATCACATTGCATAAGACAGCTGCAGAGGAGAGGGTCAGAACAATGCACATACATGTTATCCACTGACTCTTTGTTCCATTTTGCGTTCCATTTGACAAAATAGCTCCAAACACTATTGACAAAGCTGAAATGCACGCACTACCATTCGCAATAATAAGAGATATCGCCATTCCTAGATACTCAGATGGCACAAACTTCCTCAGAGTTGGTATTAGACAAGTATATGATGAGCTGGAGCTAAATCCGAAAAGAACATATGCCACGACTGGACTAATCAATTGCGATACCAGAATCAATGATGCACATAATCCACAAATACTTCCTAAAAGAGCAAACAGACCATTGAGATGGGTATAGTCAATCAAACATCCTACTATTGTAGATGCTACAATTTCAGAAATGCAGCCAAGCATTACACTGTAGGCAGCTGTAACAATGTCTATGTTGAACAAAACTCGATGAATCTCCGTAGCATTTGTTGCGACTACAGCATCAGACGCTCGCAAACATGCAGCCGCAACAACAACCAACCAAAATTCGGGACGATATGATTTCAGCACATCAAACAACCTGAGACCAACAAGGGATGAAGTAAGCTTCAAATTTCTATTTGATTCTTCACATTGCTTGAAAGTATCTGACATTTTTGATATTACAAAAATCACCAGAGAACATATGAGAAGAAGTGTTATGAGCCCTGCCAGCATCCAGAACAGTGATGACACTCCGTATGCAATGGCAAAACGGGGAGAGACCAAATTTGCTACCACATCACCTGACCTAGAAGCGGCGTTCAATATCCCTGCCACCACAGATTTCCAGTCCGAGTCGAAATAAATGAGTGGAACGTAATTTCGTGCGACAAGCAATACACAAAATCCAACTGTGAATATGCATTCACCAGATATTAAGCAGATCACTGTGAGAAGGTGAAAGAATAGCAATGATACTCCGAAGGTCTGAATTGCAATACCAAGCAAACAGACCAAACTAAATATGGTCGTGCATATGGGCATTCCGAAGACATCAACGATGAATCCTCCACAAATGGTTGGCAAAATGGAAAGAAAATAGGGAAGTCCAACATATATCTCGTAATCAAGGTCTGTTAGACCAATAGAATGATCCGAGGAGTTTGAAGCACTGTGATATAGTAATAAAGTTTGTATTGTAAATGGACTGTTAAGGCTAAATCCAAGGAAAAGAGAAATTATTGACCAGATGAAAACAAGACTCAAAAGAATATTCATCGAGGAATATTGGGACTGACGCTAGTCTCTACTGGCAACCTCGTATGAACTCTGTGTATGAACCGATCAGTTCAGTAATGAAATATATGGCAGCAAATAGTTCATGCGTGAAGAGGTTGGTTTACAATGCTCTGATTCATTTTCTTAACCTTTTCACCGCCAATGACGAAAGCTTCCATCACAATTCTGTCACTTGCCATGCTGATGCATTTTCTCTAATAAGCGATTGACGGAAGCTTCCGTCATTCAATATGATTTCTTGCTTGCGAAGGAAACATCATATTTTGAATTGGTCACTGTGAGTGACGCGCAATGACGGAAGCTTCCGTCATGATATGAGAAGATTCCTACATACTTTTTTGAAACCCGCCTATGAAGCCATCGACTGTGTGTGATGCCAATGATATCAGATGCATCACATACATCAGGTTCTGCGCTTTCTAACGATATAAGTTTTCTGCAAATCGATGAGAGAATTCAAACTGTAGATATCATAAAGAGCTTGTCACATTTCACATGGAATTGCATTATTCCATAGAAATTAACAAAACCATAGAAAGTCCTAGAATGGAAATTGCATGAAAATTATGGCACACTCCGGGGGAACTTAGTTGGGGCAAAAAGCAAATTTTGCAGACTGGCTTTCTTGTTTTCTGGTTGGCATTTTCAATTATCAAGTCAATTTGTGATGTGGATTGTTGCCCCTTGTCCAAAGATTAGGTACACAAAAGCAATAGTGAATTTACAAAATACTGCAGCGACAGGTTGACAAAGAAGGAAATCCTGTAAAACGCTCTGTACGTTCATCATTTTGAAATATCGCCCCGATAATCTATCAGGAGTATAATCAGACTCTTATGCAACTTGTAATGTCGATTTACAGAGCATGCATTGGTCCAGCTTGAAATCAGAGGCCAAGAAATCTCAGAGTATTCATTTCACTTAAAAGGGTTCCCCTGTTTATTATATTTGAACAATTTTTAAAACCTTTGCATGCTTTCGAATATGAGCTTCCAAAATATCATCACACTATATCATATAAATCATTTAGTGATAAATTGAAAAGTTCGAACGACATTTCATTTATCTGATAAATGTCTGTCGCTAAAGAAGCTTTCGATGTGTTTATTCCAGAAGAGCGCCAGGATTCTTGGCCGTTAGAAGGAGAAATTATCCAATAATTAGAATTTTTATCTTTGAATTCTAGAAATGTTCTTACAACCAGTACACCGACTACTTTCGATAATGACTCTGTGAACCAAATTTCAATTCGCATTCCAGTGTTGAAAAATTGGAAAATAGTTGTCAATGACTGGCACAAATAGACACAGTATATTAATCCATGGAATAGTAGGCTATTTCACATATAACAATGCCGCTATCTCACTTGCAATTCTCTTCATGAAAATCCTGCAATTTGCTGTCAACAACTTCCACAACCAACTTGGCAAATAGTTTCACTATGATACAATGTTTTAGATCGAATCTGATCTACAAACCATAGATTTTTCCATGTGCCATCATTGTACGTAGGCAAGATATCAAACTTCCATTCTAGTGTACTATTATCTACTTCTATGCATTATTCGATAAAACTATAGATATACGTGCGTATGTACACAGGTTCGTCATTACAATTGCTTCTAACGAATTTTGATGATGACTGACACTGATAATTCCTCAGTGATCTGGAGTACGATGAAAATGCTGATCTCTTAGAAGAAGTAAACTTCTAATGTCCAACTTCTGACAGGCATCAATTTTTTTCAAAGACAAATTTCATGATTGTTTCTAGCCTGATGAATGCTGATGAAGACTGATGTGGCAGTCAATAAATTTGATTAACAACGCAAATGACGATTGTCGCACTGTAACCTTCTGTACTTCCAAAGACCATAGTGCGGCTTAATAGAGGCCACACCTTTCTGACATAATTCCATCTATACATTTGTTCACAAAACATAGCCGCGTATTTTCTGCTACTCTCTTTCTTAAATCTACATGTGCTTCCTGTTTGAGTAAAGCCACAAATTTAGACTATTATTGGGCCATGCCCTGAATATGTCAATTTGTGCTTCATTTTTCAAAAATACAGTTTCTTGGAATTGGTGGTTCCTGAACTGAGAAAGACTATGCATCTTTCTTACGGGCTATTGTCGACAGGCCATGTTTTCACAATGCACAATTTTAGAATGAAGACAGATCAAGACTACGTGGTGGCCGAAGAACCAATCCAACGATCTTGGTTGTCAACAAAATATTAGAAGTATCTATTTTACTACCTGTTGCGGTCCCAACCGGTTGGAAATGAACAAATTGCAAAAGCTGCGCCGTTTCAATGCAAGGTAAGGATTCAATATACAACATCTTGATGTGATTATTTGATGTTAAGTCACCATCCAAATAAGAGGCTCCAATGAGGTGATCAGCACAGATGTCCCCCTGACCATTGGAGTCGATAAATGCTACTTCACTTGCTTTCACCACATTGAAAAATGACATTGTGCATCTCCTAAAAACATCTTAATCTAGGCTATAAACCTTCGTTTCCTTTAAGGTGCATCGTACTTTCCAAGGATTATCCGGCAGATATGAAATCGATCTTCTTGATATCTTTCACTAGGTTATTGAACTTTCGTCAGTTTCAAACTTTTCTATCCCATGCATGTTTTTCTTGTGCCATTGAATTTACTTTTCTGAGAAACATTGTTCTCTTCATTTCATCGAGAAAGTTGTTGAAGCACAAAATTAACAGGAGACCGAAAGATAGACAGGTCAAGCACTTCTTATCCACTCTGCCACGGAGACCACATATCCAATAACATCTACAGCAAAAAAATGCAGTGGACCCTCTGCATGTTGGTTTAATCCTTGCTTGCCGCCGCCCTTTCTGACGGTTGAGGGTCGATGACCATAAACGCGTCAAAAGCACATGTCCCCATGCACTCCTGTTGAAGTGCAGGCACTCAGTGGTTGTGATGTCCAGGCCCGCATGTAACTGTCCTGCGGTCTTCGACCACTCACCGTGAAGCCTACTATTCATTGAAGATCTCCTCCATGAGAATGTGGCCTAAAAATGGAAGATTTCTTCGTCGGATGGCGCACAAGAACGTTTTCCCCACTTTCAGCTTTTGCATAATCGGACTCGTTGATACAGTGGAATCATTATCTTTCCGTAGTCCATCGTTTCAAGTGTCTTGATTTTAGTAGTAAAGCATGTGATTTAAAGGTAGAAGAATCAAAATTAACACGTGACGTAAATCAATACATGCCTCATATTTCCTCTATTAAGGCACTGTTATCATAGAATTTTTTTGAGGATAAACACTATCTTATTAGAGAGAGAGAGAGGTCTTAATAGAAGATGTCTTATTGGATTTCATTTCACGTGTGCCCGTTTTAGCTACGTGTGCGCAATAAGCAAACGCATCGTCGAGGAACGACTACTGCACCGACATTACCTGAGGATGCTGGTCAACGGATTGCGACTTGGCTCTTTGGATTACGTGAGTCTAGATGTAAACAATTGCACGAACCTCGAGAAATAACAGCATGTGATGAGGCAACTGCATGGCCTTGTGAACCGCGCAACACTGCAATCGCCGAAAAAGGGTCTCGAACTGTATCCATCATTCAACCAGACAATGAAAAGATGCGACTAACTGTACTTCTCGCCGCAAGAGGTGACGGCAAGCGTTTACCACTTGCCATCTTTATTCCACGTACACGACCCTTGAAAGAAACATTAAAGAAATTTGGTAATTGCATCATCCTTTTTTACACAGGAAGCATGGGAACATCGTGGATGAACTCTGAGCTTTGTTAAGTGGCTACAAAAGTGTCTTAATCCAGATATGTTTGCTCTGAATCGACGCCGTCTTCTCATTTGGGACACTTTTCGAGCCCACATGACTTCAGAAGTTAAGTGCGTGGCTCAAAACCTGCGATTGGATCTTTCTTTCGTTCCACCAGGCTGCACTGGTCTAGTTCAATCAGGAGACGTTGTGCTCAACTAACCTTTCAAATCTTTTATTCAGCAGAAAGCTGATTATGCAAAAGTCTGCTCCCAAGCTACCAAGTGGGAGATTCAAGCGACCGGATATGCCACGTGTGATTGAATGGATTGTTGCGGCATGGGAACAAATTGAGAAAAACGTGATAATCAGAAGCTTTCGTGTGTGCGGGATCACATTGAAAACGGAGGGATCATAAAACGAAATCGATTCTTTTAAGAGGGCAATTCTTCAAGCAATTGAGATAACTGGTGCTTCAAGCAGTCAGATCGAGAGTGATTATGGAAGATTCAACTGAGATGGGTAGCACCAACAGTGGCGATTTCCAATCCGACAGCGCGCATTGTGTATGAATAAAATAGCCAATATAAAAACGTTTAAAGAAGCATGTGTCTTAAATAAGAGAGATGCCTTAATAGAGAGAGTGTCTTATTAGAGTAAATATGCGGCAATAATTTCACAGCTTTGCGAAAATTCATCTTAAAAGTTGGACATGCATGCGTCACATAAATCAATATCACACGCAAGAAAAAGAAATATGTATATGCGGAACAGATTCCGAATCATCACAGTAAAAGAAATTATTAGAAGTACCAAAAAAGGGAACATGTAACTTTCGATGATTATGAGAAAGGCATGATTCGAGGTGCCCATAATTGTACTCTCTTCTAAGAACCATGTGACGAAGTATGCAATCAGGATGCAACATATCACCAGACACTTTGCATGATGCCCCCGTAGACGTCGAGCTTCAAGTTCACCAATGCACATCTCAGAGCACTCGTTGTCGCATATACCGCGATGGCACAGAGCAAGCATTGAACGAGGCAGATTTTTCCAAGCGAATATTTTAGCCACAGTATTTTCATGAGTTCCTCAAGTTTCACACTCGCATGTGGCGATGGATCAAGCGGAAACTTGCAGGGTACATGTCTTCATATATCTTGAAAGAGAATGGTCATTCCACATAGGGGAACGACGGGCTGCTTTGAGCGCTCTCAACGAGTGCCATCAGAGGTGCAGTCAATCAGGGAGCAAAGATACAGTTTTTGAATTTGATGTTCCGGTTAAATGTGCCTTATCACAGGCTCACCTAGTGACCAGACATGAAGCAATGGATCAGGGGTCATGAAAATTGACTGCGATGAAATTGGGCCAACCAATCAATTAATTTAACAGGAAGTAATAAGTTCACTACAATTTTTGATGGCAGCAATCAATTAATTGCAATTTTTGATGACAATAATCAACTAATTGATATCAGTTGGTGCCATCAATGGAATAGTAGCAATTATTTATGATAATGTTTTGAATAGACTAAATCCTGATGCTGGATTTTCAATTTTAATATTTCAAGTTCTGAGAAACTAATTTACCCGAAGTAAAAAGTCTGTTTTTTAGCCTTATGTGGCATGCAAATAATTACACGCGCCATGTCTATTGAATATTGCAGATCACTTAAACTATGAACTGACAAGTTAGAAAACATGATGTTCATGATAAATCGGTCACGCGTGAATTGAATTGAATGATTATTTGACATACTGTAATTACAGCTTCCATATTACTGATTGAAAACAACTAAACTAATTTATACTTTTATACGTTTATACTTTTACACGTATACTTATATACGTTTATACTTATACACGTAAGTTGTTCCAGGGTTTTTTAGAATTTTTATTAGGAGCTTGACAAGATAATTGAATCCATTTCTTCTTCCTTTCCATCACTCATGAATTCTGAGTTTTGACACTACCCAGAGAGCGAACGAAATTGAATTCCTTCATTAATTACCCAAATAATGGAGAAACCAAAGGTATGCCTAAACAACATCTTGCACCAAGAAAAGCAACATGTATTAACTCTTTGACCGCAATTTTTGTATTACTTTTCTACAAGTCTATGCTCCTCTAATTTTTGATCTTCTGATTATATTCGTATGCCATGCATTTTTAGAAAAGCAATGAAAAGCTTTAGATAAACTTATTGGTGCAGTAGGTCTAGAGGCCATTAGAGGTCAAAAGGTCGAATATAATGAGAACAATATCTTGATTTTTCAGCACTTTCTTTTTGTTTCTTCATTTACTTAGCTCTATTAAACTAGACCAGTAAGGAAATACAACAAAAAAACATCGATAAAATCATGTCAAAATTATGAATTTGACAATTCCGGATTTTTAGATTAAAAATCCAAGCCTGCAAACGCAATCAATGTCAGACGAAAAATCATTTAGCCTCTAAAATAAATTCATGTGGAAGTATTCTATAAAAGAGCTGCTTTGTTGAATGCATGGAATATTCCTATTGAAATGGAAGTTTTCAGTGTCAAAAATTACTATACATCATTTTATCATACTTAGTGCAATAAAAGGTCTATTCGTGCGCAGTTAGAATTAGTTCAAATATGTTGGACAAGCAATACTTGCCCTCGACGGTCAATCGATCAAAATTTCATCACGAACTTCAATACACAGGTTTGGCCATAAGTCGCGCCGAATTTCATCATAATTTTTTAATCCAAACATTACATATTTGATTGGATTATTCTGCGCTATTATGTACGCAATTAAGTTTTCATAGAGAGGACCAGGGTTGCCAACTCTAGAATTTGAAAAAGCATGATTTTAATCTGTTTTACGCAAGTTGATCAATATTTAATCTATAAGTCGTTTTTTGTTTATTTCCATGTCATATTATCACAAAATACAGTGTATACGTGTATAACGAATTTACTGTAAGTTGATTCAAATAATAAATTTATCTTATTTCGGATACATTATCAAAATCTTAAGTAATTTCTATGAAGTTTGTTGTTAACAATGTACGAGTATATATGTATAGAGGATTCTTGAACATTATGTACATGTACATGTATGATAAATCAAAATTGCGAATATATACTGATCACTGACTTCTCTCTGCATTTTCTTATACTTATCAAGGATTCTTCGGGATATTTGTAAGGTTAAAAAATCACAATATAATGAAAACAATTAGCAGAAGAAGTAAATATACTTCCAAGAGTACTACCGAAATAATTTCGAAACCAGACAAGATCGTCACATAAGTTAAGATCCAGTTCACAGATCGTCAACATAATTTAATTACACTTCCAAATGTGAAATTTTTATTTTTACAATTTAAACGATGCACACAATTTTTACAATTACAATAAGCGCAATTTACTCTACTTAAAAATTTGCTTCAAAGCTACTTAAAAACATTGACTGGTCACATCGGCAAGAGAAGACCGAAAAAGGGCTTTTTAGTCAATTCGAGAACATTGAATCGATTATAGTTTCGGAAATTCTGTTGTAACGGGTAGACACACTTGATTGCTCCAAATGCAGGCGATGTTTCTTTTCTTCCAAATGCTCCACTCGCTGTCTCGTCTCATTCAACTCTTTGTCCACCGCTTGAATGTTTCTTTTCAGTTCATTTGGCGTGTGTCTTTTGAAGACGCCAGCCGATTCCTGAAGGGAGAGCATTTGAGAAGCACGTTCAATTCTGCACAAAGCTAATTGTTTGGATTCGTTCTTGTACTGTGTTCCAGCCTTTTGTATCCGTTCCAACGAACGTTCGGGCGGAACAAAGCATCCAAAATTGGAGCGGTCGAAGCGGTCCCTCACGAAACGAACAGAATCATAAAGCAAGGATCGCATCCTACTTTGATTCAAACATTCAGCGGATTTCATCACAGAAAAGCCACGTTCGACTTCCATGTTGTGAGTAACGACCAGCAGAAAAGATTCGACTAAGATCATCAGCTTTGGAAATGAGTTTGAGTCATCGACAACAATTAACAAAGTATCATCTGGATGTTTGGACTGCATGTCGCAGAGTTCATCGATGACAGCCAAAGCTGGAACATGGAATGCTTTGGAGAGCTCAGCAATTTTTTTCTTGTCAGTGTTTGTGATGGTCTTTAGCTTCGCGTAGAAAATGTAAGATCCAAGAGGTACATCAGATTGAAGAAAAGTTTTGAACCATTTCAAACACCGAAGGTACAACACCTCGTTGTACGAGACCCACAGATCTTGGACTTTCTTCAAATCTTGATCATCGGATTCAAGCAATTTGGCTTCGACATGGCGATGCGTTTCAGAGAAGAAAAGCGAATCGTTTTTCGATTCTACACTGATCGGTTCATCGTTCCAATCAAACAATTCGTCACAGTAATCGCTCGGTTGCAAAGAGATGGCATTTCCCATCCGAAATCGCAACTTTGACAGGAAACCCAAAATGAGTTCCAAAGTTGCATGTACACCCAAACCATTGGCCTGTGTTGAAGATGTGAGATCATAACGAGGTTTATGGTGAATGACAAATTGGTCGAGATGAATCAGCAAGAGTGGTTGACTGACAATACTTTTCAGATCACTGCTGCTGCATATTTTTACAAGTTTGCAGACGACAGGAAACTGGTCAAGAAGTGTTTCCTAAACTCGAAAAACATTCAAGAATCTCGTGGGGCTGAAAGAGTAAGAACTTTTCAATCCAAGAACTTTTGTGCTGTGCTTGAAAATGAGCCTTGCTTTTGGAGTGGATGTTTTTGTTCTCTTTTTGTTTCTCTTCATTCTGAAATACGCCCATTCAGGTATAACATTAATACGAGCGCATACAGAGCTGAGCTTAATGTATAGATACTTTTGTGTATATATTCATACTTAAATTAGTGATTTTTTATTGTTCAATTCTTTTTAGTTTTGAAATAAGGGGTCACTATTTTTTAGTGACTTGGGAAAAAATAGTGACCAAATAGTGACCGAGTTGGCAACCCTGGAGAGGACCTATCTTGTCCGGTCTCAAAATGTTTGTCGAATGCAATTTATTTTCAAGAATTCTGAAATTTAGATGTTTTGACCAAAAAATCACAAACCTGTCTCATGCATAATCTATACATTTTTAAAGAATCTGAACTAACTTCCTTTCCTGTAACATTAAGCTCAAGACTTGAAAGTCATTTACATTCGCACTATATGGCTGAAAACATCTCCATTCTCCTAAATCGCTAAATGAGATCGAACAGACTGTCACGGTAGTGCGTAGACCCACAGAATTAGATTGTGTAAGCGCATCACTTTACCAGAAGTTCAAAGTTATTCAAAGCGATGGTACACGCAGTAATTTACTAGGTCGGCAAAGAATTTCTAAGTGCCTTGCTGATGTAGGAAAAATAGTCGTTCATCGCTTGCGGATTGCTGTGAATTCCTTCAAAATGCTCCGATCGCCACGATTCGAAGAATTCAGATCATTGTGCGCAAGTTTTGTCGATAGTTGGTCCTTCCGATCATCATGAAAAAAAAAATAACAGACACACGAAAAAACGTTCATAAACGTCTCTAAGGAACCTGGGGTCGTCTGTGTCTCTTTGCTGTGTGATCCAGCTGCTAATGAACACTGAAACTTTGCACAATTTGGCGTGTTTCATGTTGAACTAGTTGCGCTTTGTTTGATAGCCATAGTATTATGTCAGCAGATAGTGCTATTAATTAGCGTTGATACAAAGCTTCTCTTCTAGACAAACAGAAGAGACACCTGTCTAATTCAGTGCATAGACCTTAGTATTTCTTGTTTTTTAATTGTACATTGGTTGACTCATTTTTAATGTCTTATCAGTTCTTCAAATAATTTCGTTGAATGGAAAATTCAAAGGAGTATCAAATACAATTGAACTCACCTTTATGCAAATCCGCTTACTGCTTTGTGAATTTGGTTTTCGCGCTTTATTAATTGAGGACATATTGCTCACTGACGATTGATCTGAAAGCTCACTTTGAAGTTCATTCAATAAGATGCCCAAATCTGGATTGACCCAAACAATTGAATCCGAAGTTACTAAAAGCGAGTGTCCAGAATGTTCATCTATATCTGCGATAACTAAGGTGTTTGATTTCTTGTAATCTGAAGATTGCTCTGAATGTTCCTTTAGATGCTCAAACAGAGATTCCGCTTTTTTGAATAACTTATAGCATATGCGACAAGAAATTGGTAGCTGAAATCCATGTGTGGAGCGAAGGTGTTTTTCTAGTTCATCCTGACTTTTAAACTGTTCATCACAATGACGACAACCTAGACATGCAGAAATATTTTTGCGATGACACATAAGTGAGTGAGTGGCAAGTCCTCTGAATGAAAATGCATTCTTGCTACACATCATACAGGTGTACGGAGCAATATCTGAGTGAAATCTAGCTAAATGTTTATTGTAGTTTTTTCGACTGCTTTGTTTCTTTCCACACACTTCACAAATTCCACTAAAATCTCCAGAAGAATAAACAAACGTTGAAATAGTTTTCGTAGGTTTTTCCATCGATTCTTCAGGTTTGCCAGCTTTAACCACTTTGGAATTTCTCTCCATTTTATTCTCATTTTTTACCAACACTTCATCGTTTTCCATCATTGAATGATCAATCACAATTTTGAATGTAACGTTTTCTTCGGACTCGAGTTTTAAATTCGTGGCATCACCTTCGCCAAGTGTTAACTTCGTTAGAGAATGGTCACAGCGACTAAGTAAAACGCCGCATTTCCGCAATTTCGTGGGAGAAGTTTTTGCCGAGGATTTCGCTAACTTCCTCTTCCTTGGTCTCAATTTTGATCTGTCCGATACACCAATGATGCAACAATCATCCTCATTTTCTGATTTCAGATCAGTCTCTGTTGTCTTGATATCATTTCGGCTCTCAGTAGTAGATGCATCCTCTGTATTTTCTCTTTCTTCTACATTTTGACTTGGATTATCAGCCTCTGTTTTCTTGATATCTGCATCCTCTGCACTTTCTCTTTCTTCTTCATTTTCACTTGGATGATCAGCCTCCGTTTTTCTGATATCATTTCGGCTCTCAGAAGTACATGCATCCTCTGCACTGTCTTCTTCATTTTCAAATCGTGCATCATTTCCAGCGTTCTCTACATCTCCTTTATCAATCTTGGAATCACAGATCACTCTGTCTATATTACTCCCATTTCCTAATCGGTGATCATCGACTATCAACCCCTCGATTTCTTTCTTCTCTGAATTGCTATTACCTGAAGCACCAATCTCATCGACATGTCCAGACTGGCGATGAATCTCTTCCTTCTCACATCTGTTTGCAGAATCTGCCTTCTCAAGCCTTCCTTTGCCTTCTTTTTCCTCTTGCAGATTATCCTTCTTTTCTTTCGTGGAGAATGAAAAACGAACTGCCATTTTTTTCCTTCTAACATTTGTTTGTACTTTTTTAGGCATGAGTTTTATCCTCCGCTTGACTTTACATATTTCCCCTTTGCCTTTGTTTGTGATGGAATTTCTTTTTCCCATGGATTCAGTCGATCTATCCTCTGACGACGCGTTACAATTTTCTGACGAAACTGAGGCTAAATGTTCAAACTGGGAAACCGTATCAGAAATGGCGATCCGAGTCAGACAAACTTTACATTCTCTTAATGAATTTGTCATGTCGCATTGAGCACCATCTGTGGCAGATCTTGCCTTTTCATGGCATTTTCGACTTCTAGTCATGATTGTTTCCTGTGTTATCTGATTAGCTGCTCCGATCTCACGTCCAGCACGCACTGTAACAGAAAAATCACGCGTTCATTAAAGATTAGCAGAAAGCATTTGGCTATATTTATTACATTATCATGACAACTGATGAAATCCCTTAGTAAAGAAATGTTTGCGTCTTTAACACTATCACTTTCGCATAAGTTCCACTGTCAAACGCTAATGTCAGTAAGAACCAAATTCTCTCTATTTTAGGCTTTTCAACAACGTATTTGCGCATTTTGGATATTGGGCAAGAGTTTTAAGACCAGCTTAAAACTGGATCCTCCTTGTGACTTCATCTGGTGCTGATAAGGATGCCACGTCCGAGAACTAATGTAGTTCCATCAGATTCATTCTGATTGCTTGAGTAACACAGTAACACTTTTGATGGATACCACAACGAGTCAGGACAAGTGTGAGCTACTACCCCTTTCTATGACCGCATAGGATTGACATTCGAAGGGAGTAGATGATATAGAAAATTATCAGGAAGATAGTACAGAAAAATCCGATTACACTGTACTTGAATGGAAGTCAAAAATTGCCAAGTAATATCATGGTAATAATACAAGGAATGGAAATACCATCTCCGCGACAGAGTAATAATTTTCAATTTGCAAGCACAGGTCGTATGTCTGCTCATACGAGAGAAATTACATTAACTAAATTAATGCATGCAATCAGGGTTGCCTGCTCCAGAATAGAAGGGTGACCGAGGTGGTAACCATCATTTTTTTGGAAAGACATTTAAATTGACTAGATGATACAACCACTAGGTCCATAACTGCATGCATTTCTTTTATTAGAAGTCGATAACTATGTTCGTGTTCGTGATCAATTATCATCGCATCTTACGTTTGCTTTGTTGTATGGGCTTGTAACCTATTCACTTTCTAAATCAAACATTGTGCTATGATCATGTTTCCGAATAGCTGTGTTATTCATCGCCTAACTAAAACCGTTTACTAGAAGATAACCGTTATCTCGACGATGAGTAGCACTCACTAGTCGACAAATAGTTAAATTATAAGTTTATGACTGACATTGACCAACCAACCAACATGAAAATGAATAAAATAACAATAATCAACAGCAACTATTCAATTACTTTAAGAAAACAGATTTACCATTAGGGCCTATGGTTTGATTTAATCTGGACAAGCTTATTTTTAAACTAGACATATTGTAAACTAGACAATACTAGACACATTGTTGTGAGTTCTGAACATTTCACAAAAAAGGATAGAATAAAAATCCAAAATATATCATGTTGAAGGAGTAGTACGAAATCAGACAGCCTTTATTCCACTTGAGTAAAGAGGCTGTACCGCTCTTGAAAATGGGACGTAAAATGGCTCCGATTTCCTCCCTCTAAAGGGTGAATATTTATGCAAAAACTGAATGAAAGTCGGATCAGATTAGAGATGGAACAACCAGTTGGCTCTCGAATCGAACGTACGACTTTTAGCGATGAATTGGATACGGTTTTCTTAGTTTCTATGTAATGCTTGACTCTTCAGATGGTGTAGAGAGCCAAGCTTTTCCAATTCGTCTAGCTTTAGATTTTCCAAATAATTTGAAGCTTTTAGTGCTCAATTGCAATACCGGTATATTCCTTGTACAGGGTGGGAACCGAACGACTGAAGGGTTGCAATCTACGATAGGAGATATCTACGTATAGGAGAGCAAGCTTGCTTTGAAATCCAAATTTCTTTAATAATTACATGCTTTGGAGTTTATCTAACAATTATGGAAGATAATTTCCATCAAATGACCACCATTCCCATCATTAGAAAGGGATGCTCATTTCAATGTATTCCCACAGTATCTAATGTTTCTAGCTGTAGCAGGCGAATATCCTTTCGAATATTTTCCGTTATTGGCTGGATTGAATGGGGATTGTTTACCTGCACTCTCTGTAAGTAGCCGTCTTTTATGCAGTTAGGAATGCTGTAGCAAAAGAAGATATTGATCGAAAGCCTCATTTCATCAAACACTCTTCCTTTTTTATAATCAAGAATATCAACTGGTGTGCGATGCATGTAAAACGAGCAGCAATCATTTCATGCAAAATACTTGGAGTGTAGTGCAAAGCACGTAAAAAAGATAGAGTCAAAATACAATCATATCTATTAATCATGAGATGAACATGGTTAATGATGAATTCGGTTCTACTAGGCGAAGCATTATTCAGCGAGGGAAACTCCCATGCCTATACTTACAAAAACGATAAAAAAGAACTTTGATATAAGAGATATTTCAAAAGATATCAAGTACCAAAATTGTTCAATCTTTCAGCGCCCACCCTCCAGTTATCGCATATTTCTGATACTAATGGTAATAAATGTATTAACGATGGTTGACCTATTTGCTAAACCAGATAAAACTTTAATGGATGAAGCGTCAGCACTCATAGGAATATTGGATTTATCGCCGTGGGTACCTTGGGCCGCCATGGTATTAATTTGAATCTACGTTATTTAGCGAATTATACAGCATGTTAGGAACGATAAAATGTAGGACTACATCATTCCATCTTCAGAAGAAGTTGGAGTCGAAAGATTCAGCAGGACTTTGGAACAAATAGTGATGTCACACGAAGAATATGATAGAGAAATCTGGGACTTCACAAAATCACGTTGTCTTTGGGCCTACAGATTTCGCACGCACAGTACAACCGGGGTCGTTCCTTCCGAAGCACACTATGGTAGAGAGAGAAACTTGAACTCGAACACCAGACAGTATCATTAGAAAAGAAGACATCGGAACACATGATTTACAGGAAAAATTAATGGAAGCTTTGGAAACAGCGGTCGACAAAACAATGAAGCAAAAAATATTCTGAAAGATAATTACGATAGGTGACAGGTGACCAAAAATAGTAGGAGACAAAGTCATGCTCCAGACAAACGCTTACATGAAAGAACTAGAAAATTTGCAGGACCTTGGATGGGACCACGGAATGTGGAAAAGAAATATTCTGATGAATGAATGCTCGAGAAACACATAATCGAGCCTAATACAAGACAGTAAGTACGGAAGAAAATTACTTTTTGTGCATATACAAATAGATAGGCAAAAACCATGGTCAGAACCTTAACAGGATGTTATTAAAGGTGATGAGTTATTGAAGGTGATGATGAATCAGCGGAAGGAAGAGATAAATAGATGAAACTGATGTGATCATTTATGATGAAAGAGATTCATCATCTCCACACAGGAATGACTTGTTTCCAATGAAACAAGCAATTTATTAGATAATGATATTGGCCTACCTGACATTGAAGGGCTGAAGTAGAAAAAAACATTTTCTCTTTTCAGACAATGAGTCGAAGGAATATTGTGGAATGCTTACTGGAGAGGGTCGACTATCTGTGATACATCTATCTGCGTCTATAATCAACTGGTCCATTACAGGTGAGATAAAGTCACTTTTATGACTTGCATTCGTTTGTTCTTTTTGAATGAGATTTTTGTACGTCATTGTCGACCCTATAACTAACAAACTAAATAATAATACGTCACCGCTAGGATAGGCATCGCAAAAAAATTGAGTAGTCGATTATCAATCACTTTGCTTGTGACGAATGCATGTGTTGAATTGTCTGAATTTGATATTGTTAACAAAAGTGTATCTCTCCTTCCATCATGCACACTGCATGTTCCATCGTAGCACATTCCATTAAATACATCGACATTTGAACATTTCAGCCACCGTTGTCATCCTCTCGACAGCATCCTCCGTGCCATGTTTCAGTTTATTTCATTTTTAAATGATATCACAATTTATCTGTATTTCACTGCATATATATCATTTATATTTTCTTTTGTATCATTTTTTTAGTTTCTGCAATGTTTCATTTATGCCAAAAACTGCAATCTGCGTCCCATTGGATTTACATGTGTCTTTCTTTGATCCTGTGTCACAAGAAGAGGGGCTGGCTAGAGCTCGATAGACGTGCAGGTTCGTAATAGGCATGGGGTGTACATCATTCTGTGAAGGTCACATTTTCGGCCTCGTTCCCTGCAGAAACTCGCTCTGGCTGCCAAAGACGTTCTGGTTGAGAAGCGTGTCAAGAATCTCATGGGTGAAAAATTTGCTAGCAAGTTGCAGCCGCTCTCTGTCAGACGGGATGTCGTTATACTCAGTTTCTCCTATAGATACTATTTCGGTAGAAGCATCTCTGCAGTAAATGAGTACGTGCCCAAACCTAAGATCTTCTCCAGAAGCACACGCAGAGATAGTGTACTCGCATGCAATCATGTGAGCATTATGGATGACCCTTTGATTTTTTTCGAAACTTAAATTTCCTGTATTATAGCTCGATGAGTTTTTGTTTAAAACTGATCAAAATGTATTATTTCTTAGTTATTTCAAAAAAAGTTCACCCCCAACCTCAAATTTCTAAAACGATTTTCACAAGAGATAGTAGGCCTACATTTTCATCTTCAGAACTTCTGAGATGTCTCATTGCCAAAGATTACTGCCTCTAACTTAATTCTATAATAGTTACGACTGCACGATTATTCACTGCTAAAACATAAGCAATGAGTTTGAGATTTTATTTCGTGCTAAAATCAGCAAAATCAGGGACCACGCATAGGCTCTCAGACATTTTGATAACCATGACCTATGAACTTTGTCTGTGTTTATTCATTTCTTAGTGATCTATCCATCGATGAAAGAAAGATGAGGAAACCGACTTAAATTGATGATGCAGCAATCTTCTTAGAATTAGATCTTCAAGGTGACGAAGCCCTTTCGGAAATTGTCGTGACAATTTTAATAACAACGGCTGATAAAGACATGATAATTTAGAACCAGTTATCATGAACTTATTATGAATTCTTGAATGCATTTTCGTAAACGAGGGGATAGGTGAAGGTTCAAACTACGATCAGATCAACAACATTGGCGGGGGACTAATAAAAGGCCGTAATTGTTATCAACATGGTGTAAATGACCTGTCTTCGCCTGATATTTACCTATATGAAGAAACTTACCACATGCTTTGCTATAATCCACAAGAACAATCTCTACACAACAACAACAGGATACCGCTAAAATTCCAAATTGCTGGTCGTTATCTGCTCCTTGCTAAATCTATCAAAGGTAAAAAAGAACGAATGCGTGAGAAGAGAAAATCGTGAGAAGAATGAATTAGAAGAGAGATATCAAATTTATGGGAATACAATCTGAATTTTCCTGTTTTATCTGCTTGAAGTGTGGAAGCTAAACTTGATAAATTATTGAAAACATGTGACGACTGTGTGAAACGACAAAATATAATTTAAGTTTTTCATATTACGGAAGAAATTGGTGTTTGGTTCTGCAGCGAGGATAAGGATATGCACCAAATTCAGATTGAAAGCAACGGACAAATCGGCTATACGACGGAGAAGGTTGTGAGTCCCATTACAATCCATCCTTCCAAAAGGTGAAAGGAATTCATTCAACCAATGTCCTCGAATTTTGATTTGATATCATCTGAAGAATGGGAGACATATCGACAGCGAGTATCAAGAGTCAGATCATTCAGACAATCGGTCCACTAAAACTAGAAGAAAAAATCATCAGACAAAAGCAGCTACCAAATTAGTGGTATCTTCAAAGTTATCAACTCGCAGGCAGCAAATGTGTGTCATCAACTGTCAGAATCTGTAGTAGACTTCCGCACACCTACGCAGTCAGGCATGTATAAGTCTACCATCAAAGAGACGAGAGAACTTAAAGATGAAATGAAAGCAATTTTAAGTGTGGAACATGGGTTGCCACATTTCGATGGTAAGTGAATTGACAATCGAGAATATCAAGTATAGGTTTTAAAAAATGAACACAGAAATCAAGCTAGATATGCCGGAACTACCCAATGGAAAGACAGATACGTTTGGCCAAGGAATAACAGCAGTCCTTGATGAATGTAGGCTGTGGAGGAGTATGAACATGATTGTTGCTGTCACAACTGATGTCAATACTGGAAGACGAAATGGATTGTCATTCAATTGCAAAAGTTATTTGGCATAAAACAGAAACTATAAATGCCGCAATTTATTGGCTTTGAATACCACATTCTCGATCGAGTGCTTCGTTTGGTGATGGATGACAGACTCGGCGGCAACAATACTTCACTCAACATAGAATATGAATTTGTCCTTGAGTTTTTGAAGATCTGCGAACTATTGACGGTGAATTTCAATAATGGAAATGAAGATATCACAGAAACAGCAGGATGGCGTGACGATTTGAAATATTTATTTCATTTGATCAGAGTGTTCCTATTATTTGACAGAACCAGGTTTCCTAAAATACAATTCCGGAGAATACCGAATTTAAGTAATGCAGGATGGAACTCCCGAGCAATCCTCGCTCTCCTGGCTTCTTTCACGAGAGAGAAGAACCTCGTATGAAATTTGTCGCTTCATTTGGAGTGAGTGCAATGGGCTGATCCTTGATTTATTAACCAAATGCACAACGCAACTGAATATCATACATCACGTAACAACAGCCTGCAGAATCAGAAAAAGGTTGACTTCTGTTAAAAACTTTTGGAATCAAGAACCTTCAAGACTGGAAATTCCAAGAACTAATCAGAGCTGAACGCGCCATAAAGTTCTTTCAAGACATCTATGAATTTTGTAGAAAGGAGAGCGTTCAGTCAAAGCTTTTACTGTGCAAACAAAGAATGAAATGATTGCCATTTGTCACTTTGAGTATTCAAATAAGATCATTTTGTGAAAAATTCGAATTTTTGCCCAATGAAATTAGATGGTAGTAATAATTATACTAGATTATAGTAGGTGAATCATGTTATTTCGCATATACCTTTTACTTCATGACAAATGAACCTCTTCTCATTAAACAAGCAGCATCAGCTAATAATTCAATAATTATTTTAGAAGAAAAGCTAGCAGAAATCACATTTGTAAAAAAATGCAAACTTCAAGATTTTCATTTTGAGTTGGGGGTGAATTTTTTTCGATGAAATCAAAATACAGCATATCTGTGTTAGTTTTGATGAAAAGTTAATCGATTCATGATACAGGAATATAGGGTTAGAAAAAATTCATATCCCTAGTGAGCATAGAACGCGCACGTACTGAGTCGCTCGAAAAGCTACTTTGTTCGCACGGCGCAACTTTGTACTCATCTTCCCCAGACCACTTTTCCTGAACAATACAATCTTCATACTTTCAAGAGGCGTGCGAACAGGCTTTTGATGGGGACGGCTCAATCAGATTAGAAGATCTGCTTTTTTTCTTTTATTTATTTGAAATGATATAATTTATTACTTTTTCATTGAGTAAACATAGATTCGCTAACGGCTCATAGCTGTGCTAGGGTGAAAATTCTGTAAACAAAAGTCCCCGATGACAAGAGTTGCTTTTAATGAAAAGGATGCGCGTCGCATGAATGATCCATTTTGATATATCTGTTCACCTACTTATCAACTAACGAGTGGGTAGAGGTGTACTTCATCGACTCAGATTGTGACCTTGATTCTGCATATCTCGTGAGCTAGACTCACTTGCCGTTGACTGAAAGAGACGACTAAATTTATATATTATTGTTAAAAAATTGTTGGGAATCATTCACACGCCAAAAATAAATTGTTAGAGCACTGATTCAAAAGCCAAATACCGAAGACAGTGGGAGACTTTGTTCAATACAATCAGATAATTTGAATATGCATGCATATGTCGCACACTGTTCTATAAAAAGATGCACTATCTTCATATTCTAGTGACTTAATCCACTTAAATTTAGGATTAGCGGTATTGCGTGTTGTGGCAGACGCATAAGTTAAAACAGAGTCAAATAAAAGACCAATCTGCCCAAATTTTGATGCAATTCGGAACGTGTCGCAGACCTGCTGCTTCCTCAGGCGAGTTATTGTTAAGTGACAATCTGACATGTTAGTAATACAGCATGACATCGATATCTGAAGAATAAAGGACCACAACTCTGGCACTAGCTTTCAAGTCAGAGTGAAACGTCCATCATCCGGAACAGCGGTAGTGCCAGACATGCAATAAATGGAAGGATTCAGGATGAAGAAATAAGTCAAAATTACAAGTATAGAGATACAGCAGAGAAGCATGAAGGTCATACAAGTTAGACAACGAACACATTGCAGTATATGAACTCATCCCGACTGTCTAAAGAGGGATTTAGAATTTTCATCGTCATAGCTATGATAATTGAAAATCTCTCTTTTAGGAGCTCGCT
Source organism: Prostheceraeus crozeri (assembly GCA_907163375.1). Classification (NCBI taxonomy): domain Eukaryota; kingdom Metazoa; phylum Platyhelminthes; order Polycladida; family Euryleptidae; genus Prostheceraeus; species Prostheceraeus crozeri. Next base: position 152,650 of record CAJQUW010006399.1, on the reverse strand, counting down.
GTGCGAACATGGATGTTTGAAGATCCTCGTAGCCCTACTAATCTGAAAATGCTGTGCGACACGATCGCGGAAAAAGCGATAAATGCTTCCAATATAGAAGGCTTTTTAGTAGACTACGCCTTTCTTTTCAAAAGGCTACGCCTTTGTAAACGTTTTGGCGCTACAGACAAGGGATCATTTGTAAAATAGTAAGAACGTTTCGTACATGACTTGAATCGCTTCACCACACTAAGTTGGGATGCAACATTGCTAGCAGGTTTCTTCACATTTTAAACATTAATTCCGGAATCACAATACGTTGAAGTTTATTCGTAATTCAATTTATCACTTTGAAAAGGGGTCTTTGAGAACACAAGAACCAGTTGAATATTGAGACCCTTCCTTAATCAGTCCCTTTGGTCCTCAATCCATAGCGACTAATAGCGTTCGTAGAATATCCGCTTCTTGAAAGCTTCGAACACGTTTGTGGTGTGACACAGCTACAGCGGTGATACTCTCATTGCAGCAAATACGATTCAAGTGTCGGAACTCTTCGATTGTAGGAAAATTTTTCATATCGGTATTTTCACGATTGGTATCCTTGCAATGAAATTTATAGTGTACGATTCCCACTTCATCGATTTTGATTGCAGTGTCTAATACTGGAAGAAATTCGTCACTAGTGCCAACCGTCTCCAGCATGGATTTTCAGTTATGATGAGCAATGTTTATATTTAAATTGACTTTCCAGATCAACTGATATGGCGAGGTTTGCAAAAATATGCAGCAATGGTCAAATATGTCCATAACGAGAAAAGCGGCAGTGGGAGATATCTTAGATTCCATAGTTAGCCCTCGTTTTTATCTGAAACATTTTCTTTCATAATTAATGGAGTGAATTATTTTTAATGAAAGTTAGCATATCGAGTGTCGTCAACATGCATTACCCATATCATCTGAAGAAAACTTATCTCTCAGCGACCTACTTATTATTTCCACGGCATCTTGAGCATGAATATTTGTGTACAAGCTTTTATTCAATAATACTTCTTTTCTTTTTTTACTTTGTTTTTTTTACAATGGATAGGTAGGACTTATTTTCCAGATGCGCTGCTACATTCATTAGAAGATGCTTCTGCAATTGTTGATTAAACCATGACGTTTTTTTACAAGGGCACCCAACTCTTGATGCAATAGTTTTGATACTCATGACAGCTAATGGGTTTTCGGCAGACAGGGAATTTGAGAAACCCGAGTCCGCAAATATTTGAGTTTCTGGGCGACACGCCTCTGCACTAAATAATACATCGGCCTTCCTCCACGATTCATTTATCTGCTCTTTCTGTACTAGCAGGACCTTCTCCAATAATTCACATGTTCTAACATCCTGAAGATGTTCCACAGCTAGTATTTGGCAATGACTCCATCACAGCCATTTCAACGCCTTTATCACTGGTTAGATTAACGAGATTGCTTCATCCCATTGATCCTTTTTTCGTCAGAAATCGATGTCTAGTATTACACGTCAGATCGCCATTTAGCGCTAACTCGTTTGAGACAGAAGATCTAAGACACGTCGCAAATTACATCCAAATTTGGGTAGATTGATCTTATGACTCCGTTTTGACAAATGTAGATATTTCAACATGACTAAATCCATGCGGTTAGAGACTGCCATCAACATTAGCTGCAACGCAATGAACTCGAATTGACATTGCATAAATTGAAGAGGTTTTCAGTTTCACTTAGTAGCAGTCTAATCTAACAATCATGAACACATCGTGAATACTACATATTGCACCGTTTACACCACCCGAGTATGCTCATCGCAGCAAATCGATCATTTAGCGGCTTGGTAGAATAACACACCTAAGAAATAACACGACCATTAATTTAAAAAACGATTACGTACAGGTTTTTCAAGTCGAAACAGTAGTCTTTGCGAAAATTTAAATGGTAAATATTCGAGGAACTGTATAACAATGACAATTGAATTGCATATTTACTTTTCTGCAAATATTTGTGAATGATTACAATAAGGAATGAAATAAGTGAAAACAGTGTGATCTTTTAATCAACATGCAGCTGTGACGCTGTTGCTCATTTGTCGAGATAGTAATCCATGTCTCTAGTCACAGATCCATGTTTCAAAATCATTCTACGATCAATGCTTTCCATACATGGAGGTGAATTTGATCTATAAGGCTTTCGCAGAGATGCACTACGAATGCTTCACAATTTCAAAAATCTATGAAGCTCTGATTCTAATTTGTGACTGGCTGCTTTTGTTGGACAACTGAATTTTCACGAGATTCGCAGTTCAGTACATCCGATTGTTCAAAGTGGAAATTTCTACAATTAGAAAATGTTCACCAATATTCACCCAGCTGTTCCCATGTACAACATTCCATTATCGGTACAGGCACAGGGATATCCATGGGATCGGCCGACGCCCTAAAAGCCATGCTGTGTCCGCGACACCAGGAAAATCAGTTACTAACACCAAAGTTCAGAGCGGCAAGCTAAAGACACACTTCAAAGCCTAACCTCTTTGTTTTACATATCTTAGTTTTAATTTCTCCACATGTTAAAAAAATTACGCGGCTATCGGCTGTTTTATGTCACGTTTACAACTCATTCATCGTATTCCTTGCATCGCATTCAGTTCGTCGCCTCTTGATAAGAGGTAAGCAGCGACCAATCACAACTTTATATTTTGTAAAGAATTTAAATTTAGTTTTCATTCTATTTCACGTGCTTTGCACGTTACTTTATCAGTTTTCTACATTCTCACGGTTAACCGTAAAAGGTTAACTGTAAAATGTGCCAGTAGCCAAATTCGAAAAACTGCCAGTTGCCATAACTTCTTTATTTTTCTATATTTCACTTAGTTCTTTTCAGACACTGGAGAATGTTAGATGTTCTACACGCCTGCACAGCTTCACAGCGATATTCTTTCTTTAACTCTTCTTTAATCCGCATTTATAGGCCCGGTCACTAACTTTTTGACATGCCAGTAGCCAAAACTTCTTCATTTCAACTCCGATCTACCTGAACTACCCATACAACCTCTCTCCAGTCCTAACCAAGTGGCCGGTGTAGTTTCAGCCCAATCGCCCAACTCTAGAGCCCAATCGCCCAACTCTAGCCCTGGTCCAACCTCTGATTTCTCTCATTATAGGCCCGGTCACTAACTTTTTGACATGCCAGTAGCCAAAACTTCTTCATTTCAACTCCGATCTACCTGAACTACCCATACAACCTCTCTCCAGTCCTAACCAAGTGGCCGGTGTAGTTTCAGCCCAATCGCCCAACTCTAGCCCTGGTCCAACCTCTGATTTCTCTCATTATAGGCCCGGTCACTAACTTTTTGACATGCCAGTAGCCAAAACTTCTTCATTTCAACTCCGATCTACCTGAACTACCCATACAACCTCTCTCCAGTCCTAACCAAGTGGCCGGTGTAGTTTCAGCCCAATCGCCCAACTCTAGCCCTGGTCCAACCTCTGATTTCTCTCATTATAGGCCCGGTCACTAACTTTTTGACATGCCAGTAGCCAAAACTTCTTCATTTCAACTCCGATCTACCTGAACTACCCATACAACCTCTCTCCAGTCCTAACCAAGTGGCCGGTGTAGTTTCAGCCCAATCGCCCAACTCTAGCCCTGGTCCAACTTCTGATTTCTCTCATTATAGGCCCGGTCACTAACTTTTTGACATGCCAGTAGCCAAAACTTCTTCATTTCAACTCCGATCTACCTGAACTACCCATACAACCTCTCTCCAGTCCTAACCAAGTGGCCGGTGTAGTTTCAGCCCAATCGCCCAACTCTAGCCCTGGTCCAACCTCTGATTTCTCTCATTATAGGCCCGGTCACTAACTTTTTGACATGCCAGTAGCCAAAACTTCTTCATTTCAACTCCGATCTACCTGAACTACCCATACAACCTCTCTCCAGTCCTAACCAAGTGGCCGGTGTAGTTTCAGCCCAATCGCCCAACTCTAGCCCTGGTCCAACCTCTGATTTCTCTCATTATAGGCCCGGTCACTAACTTTTTGACATGCCAGTAGCCAAAACTTCTTCATTTCAACTCCGATCTACCTGAACTACCCATACAACCTCTCTCCAGTCCTAACCAAGTGGCCGGTGTAGTTTCAGCCCAATCGCCCAACTCTAGCCCTGGTCCAACCTCTGATTTCTCTCATTATAGGCCCGGTCACTAACTTTTTGACATGCCAGTAGCCAAAACTTCTTCATTTCAACTCCGATCTACCTGAACTACCCATACAACCTCTCTCCAGTCCTAACCAAGTGGCCGGTGTAGTTTCAGCCCAATCGCCCAACTCTAGCCCTGGTCCAACCTCTGATTTCTCTCATTATAGGCCCGGTCACTAACTTTTTGACATGCCAGTAGCCAAAACTTCTTCATTTCAACTCCGATCTACCTGAACTACCCATACAACCTCTCTCCAGTCCTAACCAAGTGGCCGGTGTAGTTTCAGCCCAATCGCCCAACTCTAGAGCCCAATCGCCCAACTCTAGCCCTGGTCCAACCTCTGATTTCTCTCATTATAGGCCCGGTCACTAACTTTTTGACATGCCAGTAGCCAAAACTTCTTCATTTCAACTCCGATCTACCTGAACTACCCATACAACCTCTCTCCACTCCCAACCAAGTGGCCGGTGTAGTTTCAGTCCAATCGCCCAACTCTAGCCCTGGTCCAACCTCTGATTTCTCTCATTATAGGCCCGGTCACTAACTTTTTCACATGCCAGTAGCCAAAACTTCTTCATTTCAAATCAGATGAAGTGGTGTATTAGGTTAAAGTAGATTCGCCATACAACCTGAAAAAGTTGAAAGTAGCGATACATATTAGGGAAACTGAGACGCAGTTGCGCAGGGGACGATGTCTCATCTGATGCTGTCTACGACTCCTACCAACTGCACGTCGGTCGGAGGAGGTATTTTGCCTAACATAAATTTGTTGGATTATAAGGCAGCACTGGTTTACAGTGGAGACATTGCGATGTGTTTTTTCTAAACACTATTTAGTTTTTTCACTCCAGATTCAATTATGATTTATTTGAAGGCATCTGCCTATCATGCTCTATTGTATAAGTAGCTTTTCGAAACAAATTAACGAAGTGCAGGTGTGTGGAGACATCTTTCCGGAGAGATGGTACATATTTATTCAAATTTGTATGACATTCTATGTCATTACACGTACATGTGAGTGTCATACTATTAAAAAATAGAAATTTTAAATGACAATTACTACTACTACTGATATGAAAGAGACGCTTCCTGAGAAAACCATTCAGATATATATATATATATATATATATAACAAGAAAAATATTAATAACCATACTCAGCAACAGGAGAAAAACATAATGAAATTGAAGACACGACTTTTACTTATTTGTAATATTATTATGAGTAATTATTATTACTCAATATACTTTTATATTGAAAGAGCTAAGTAGATACTGGAATCAGAACAATATTTTAATTGATTGCATGTAACTCAAAGTTTCACGGAATGTAATAAGATTATAACCCAGACCTGCCAACCTTGAAACATGAAAATCCGGGAAAAATTTTATTACCGTAAGTACCCGCGTATAGGACGATACCATGTATAGGACGCAGTGGATATTTGACCCCAAAAGCGATGGAAAGACTGTGTGCCTGCGTATAGGACGCATCCTAATTTAATCCTTAATTTCCATTATTTTTTATAGAAACGGTGTCATTAAGTTACGTCATCTCCATTCAATTGCTACAATTGCAGTGTGTGCTGATTCATGACTCACTCATCCTGTCAGTCAAAAATATTGATATATTGATAAATATTAACAAATATTGCAAGTATGAAATGTTTATAGGAAATTTTTGATTTTTGATAAATGCATTATTTTTATAATAAATGTGTCCATGGATAAGACGCACCTGGGCTTTTAGGTCAACTTATGAAGAAAAAAGTGCGCCCTATATGCGGGTATTTACGGTATTACAAAATGGTCGAGTAGCAATCCCATTTCATCAGCTTTTCAACTCCATTTATGATTTGTAATCAAATGTAGAAAAATATCACTTATAAATGATAAATACGTATGTTTCATAACAGCAAGGCAACTGTGGACCATAAAAAAATGTTAAACTAAAGGTCTACAAGACTTGGCGAATTTTGTCGATTATGATGGCAAATGATCGAATGAATAAACATTTCGATATAGAGCAACTCTTGAAATCCTAACAATTAAATCTCTGTCGTTGGTTAAATTCAGATTCCTACCCATAGGTTCGAGAAACCAAACTCTAAGATCAAGGCTACGGACGCTTTTATCCAGGATGCCGTGCAATGAATTCAAAAACCTGTTCAAATGTAAAGCCTTTCTGACATGAGACTTTACTGACATATCTGCCAGTATTGCTATGTCTCGAATTCTGTGAGAAATTCCTCAAAGTATTTGGCTTGATCATGTACTGCAAATTTCACAACGAAAGCAACAAAATAAGCTGAAAAGATTTTATTACTGTACACGCAACAACGCAAAACAATTAAACAAAATGCGATTTGTTTATTCTAATCAGAATGGAAGTGGTGAACATAAGTGGTAAATTACCTTAATAAAAGATAACAAAACTATTGAGATACATCTATCTGGACAAATCAAAGCATATACATATTTAACAAAATATTATATTTAATCTGAGGACAAAAAGTCTAAGAGGCTAAGAGAGTCTAAGAGTCGAAAAGTCTCCGGTGATCACTTCCTCAAAAAGTCCACTGTTGCCTTTTTGCACTTCGTCAAAACAGAATCAGTTAATTGTACATCGACTCCCATCTTATTTATCAGAAGCGCTTCGAGGGTAGGTATGGACATTGAAGCTCGGGATTCAGTCCTAACTTTTCTGACCATACTGAAAATTCGCTCTGAATCAGCATTACTGTGGAAAATGGAAAGAATTCCCAGCATGACACAAGCCAAGTCATGATATGGATAAGTGCCAAAAGACAATGCCACTAAGAAATCCACAAACTTCATCATGCATGTTTCCTTATCTTAGGATTGCGCGCGCAGCGCAAATTTTTGAAATATGCGTTCTTAAACGATCTAGAATTCATCTTAGGTTAATAAATTCAAAATCCGGGACAGGATTTTAACTTTTCCGGGACATCCGGGACAGTTCCAAAATCCGGGACTGTCCCGGAAAATCCGGGACAGTTGGCAGGTCTGTTATTAACCGATCATCAGACATCAAGAATTTCAAAGTAGAAGTAATATTATGCATGACATGGAATTCAAAAAGCATAGCTGAGAGTAAAAACTTTCTCCGAGGTCAACATGTGGAAATTATTTCATTTTTCTTATTGATCAATGTCTCAGATTTTGCCACAGCGATATCATATTTTTCACTAGCTGAAAAATATCATAATAATTTTCGAGTTCCTTCCATTGAACCTTGTATGTTATTTCTTCTTTATCAATGTAATATATACTATCTTGCCTCCTTTCAGAAAAGCAGTTGGCAAACATAACAAAGAACGTGAAGGGGGACCGCCATGGACGGAAGCCCCATTTGCCGCCACTTCGTCGGGTGCAGCCGTCGGCACCAATTTCAACGGACGCTGCCGTAGATGTCCCAAGTTTTTTATCAATAATGAGGACTTCTACCTTCTTCCGACTCCCCAAGTCGATCGGAAGTGTGCCGCATGTCATGAGGACATTTTATTCAAGACAGTCGACCTGGTGATACTAAAGCATCACGAGCGCTTCCAGTATCCCGCAAGCAAAGGTCCAAAAGGAGAGTGGCTGGACATACGAACATCTAGGCACCAGAAAAGACCAATATACTATCATGTCTCCAGCGCGTGCATTTATAGACGGTTCCCTCTTGACTATTTTGACAAGTCAAAAATTCATATCCACCCAGCAACTGAAAACCTAAGCTTTGAGCGCTCCGGGTTCACCCACCCGAACTTCCAATGATTCGAAGTTCATCTATAAATCAAATGTAAGTAACATGTGTGATGTACGCTTAACAAAACAAAAACAAATGACACACCTTGACATCAATGACAAACGTTCACACCGACTCGAAGCATGAAGGTCAAACTCTGTACGAGACGAAAAAATGTTGTTACTTCATGACTCATCATGTTACTTCATGATTATTTTTCACGACAAAGAATTTATATAACAATTGCATATTTTCTCGCAACACTGGCAAATGGGGCTAGAAACTCGAACTATGAACAAATCAGCTCCAACTTTGCAAACACACTCATTAGATGTAGAGTGATAGAGTATGACTGACTCAGGTTCCATCTCTGTCTCATAAAATACTTGTGACTGATTATAAAGGCCTATTTTAGGGGAATTCATGTTCGGGACCCCTTTACAGTCCCCCACAACCAGAGACTTTAACCGATTGAGCTCCAACTTTTCAAACACACTCATTAGATGTAGAGTGATAAAGTATGACTGACTCAGGTTCCATCTCTGTCTCATAAAATACTTGTGACTGATTATAAAGGCCTATTTTAGGGGAATTCATGTTCGGGACCCCTTTACAGTCCCCCACAACCAGAGACTTTAACCGATTGAGCTCCAACTTTTCAAACACACTCATTAGATGTAGAGTGATAAAGTATGACTGACTCAGGTTCCATCTCTGTCTCATAAAATACTTGTGACTGATTATAAAGGCCTATTTTAGGGGAATTCATGTTCGGGACCCCTTTACAGTCCCCCACAACCAGAGACTTTAACCGATTGAGCTCCAACTTTGCAAACACACTCATTAGATGTAGAGTGATAAAGTGTGACTGACTCAGGTTCCATCTCTGTCTCATAAAATACTTGTGACTGATTATAATTCAGACATTTTGAAATTTATTACTTTATTTGATCTTGCTGAGGTAATTATTTGACTGAATGACTAAAGTCGTGCATGGTCAGTAGATAAAGCATCAAAGATAACCTGTACAGTTGAAAATGCAATCCTTTCATTAGCTCAAAAAAGGAGTTAAGTTTATCTCAATTTGCCGAATTTTGGAATAACTCGAACAACTGTAGGTCTAAATGAATGATGTTTGTTGATTTAGTACTGTTGACATTTGCATATTGTTCTTTCAATTTTCAGGTTGTCTCGGAGTCACTCATAAATGGTGAGTTACCATATCTCATGTAGCAGTTAAATGAATGAGGTGATCCTCCAGCTATCACTGCCCTTCGATTGAAGCAATTTGCACTTCCTTCATGCACTTCTCACACCCGAAAGCCCGAATACCAAAACGTTGGGCCAGAATGCTCGAATGTCTGACCTTCTTCAGAAAGACGCCCGAATGCCTTAACGTTTTCTTTTTCTTCTGAAAACTGTCCGAATGCCCGAAAATAATATCAAATAGTTTGAAGGATTTGACTTTTGCGTGTACTTCGATCGCAATAGTATCTCATCGATCCTTTCCCTCATCTTATAAATTAATGGCCCTCACACACGTTTGTAAAGATTAGCATCCTGTGATGTCGAGTTTTATTTGTTGCTGGAACGTTAACCATAGTTATCATGCGACAATGAGATTATATCAATTTCCGCACCATGCGTCCACTTTGCCTGTTGTTCAGTCTAAATGTTGCAAATAGATGAATTTTGATATAACAAGCAACATCTTTTTTTCAAGTGGTCAATCAAAATTTGTGTTGAATGCATGCATGAGACCAGGGCATAGGACCAAATCAGAGGTTGGACCAGGGCGACACATGTACATGTAAATGTCGAATTTCAGTGATATTTGACATTTTGAATACGATGAAAGTCTCCTCATGACAGCGATAAGACGAGGAAAGCCGCTTTGAGTGTGGAGCATGCATCTGTGGACATGTACGGATAACATCCGATAGCAAGGGGACCAGTCCTCGTATGATATAGGTCCTCAAGGCGACACATGTACATGTAAATGTCGAATTTCAGTGATATTTGACATTTTGAATACAATGAAAGTCTCCTCATGACAGCGATAAGACGAGGAAAGCCGCTTTGAGTGTGGAGCATGCATCTGTGGACACGTACGGATAACATCCGATAGCAAGGGGACCAGTCCTCGTATGATATAGGTCCTCAAGGCGACACATGTACATGTAAATGTCGAATTTCAGTGATATTTGACATTTTGAATACAATGAAAGTCTCCTCATGACAGCGATAAGACGAGGAAAGCCGCTTTGAGTGTGGAGCATGCATCTGTGGACATGTACGGATAACATCCGATAGCAAGGGGACCAGTCCTCGTATGATATAGGTCCTCAGGGCGACACATGTACATGTAAATGTCGAATTTCAGTGATATTTGACATTTTGAATACGATGAAAGTCTCCTCATGACAGCGATAAGACGAGGAAAGCCGCTTTGAGTGTGGAGCATGCATCTGTGGACATGTACGGATAACATCCGATAGCAAGGGGACCAGTCCTCGTATGATATAGGTCCTCAAGGCGACACATGTACATGTAAATGTCGAATTTCAATGATATTTGACATTTTGAATACGATGAAAGTCTCCTCATGACAGCGATAAGACGAGGAAAGCCGCTTTGAGTGTGGAGCATGCATCTGTGGACATGTACGGATAACATCCGATAGCAAGGGGACCAGTCCTCGTATGATATAGGTCCTCAAGGCCAGGGTTTCGGAGTCGGAGTCGGAGTCCCCCGGAGTCCTATCATTTGGCCGGAGTCGGAGTCGGAGTCCTATCAAATGATAGGACTCCGGACTCCGACTTAGTAGTAAAATTGTTGTAGCCTCAATAAAAGATAGCATTTTCAAAAATATATTTTCCATCATTTTATCTTCCGAGTTTCTCTAGCGACATTAATCTACATTCTAGACAAATATCTTTATTATATTTAATCATTTGATCATTTTATACAATTAATATAACTTACTTTATACATAACTTAACAAGTTGATTAGCCTACATCAAACATTCTAGCTACTACTATACACAATTTGTTATCCTCCAATTGATTTGATATAGACGTATAGCTATGAATTGAAGTGAAAATTTGATGCTCAAAGTTATTTCTTATTAAGCCTATGGCGCACGCGCAGTATTGGTCATTTAATATGAGAATGTCTGTCAATTGTTCATTTTGCATGGTTGGTGGGACTATTCCTCTGGGGATGATTAAGAGTAGATTACAATGATACTATGGAAGATGTGGAGGCCATTCAAGTGGCTCGTGACGCAGACATGTAAAAATGTCATTTACATAAATGAAGTTTATAGTTGCATAACTTAGAGCCAAAATTGTGAGTTGAGAAGACTGGAGAATCTTCGGTGCCCGGAGTCGGAGTCGGAGTCCTTAAGATTTAGTCGGAGTCCTTAAACTTTGAAAACCCGGAGTCGGAGTCGGAGTCCTATCAAAATTTTAGGACTCCGAAACCCTGCTCAAGGCGACACATGTACATGTAAATGTCGAATTTCAGTGATATTTGACATTTTGAATACGATGAAAGTCTCCTCATGACAGCGATAAGACGAGGAAAGCCGCTTTGAGTGTGGAGCATGCATCTGTGGACATGTACGGATAACATCCGATAGCAAGGGGACCAGTCCTCGATTGATATAGGTCCTATTTAACTAATATGTTTTAAAACTATCAAACATCGGACCAGTCCTCGGATGAAGTAGGTCCCATTTAACTAATAATAAGCCGGAGGAGCTACTCTTCATAATGTTAATGCAAAATTGATTTATTGAAATATATTAATGAATAAGAATAGGTTTTGTTTAAACATGTAGAAGTGTATTCTAATGAACTTTAGAAAATGACGTCATAAACTGTAGCGAATGAGGATGCGAGGATTGATTGACGAATTACAATCCGAGGATTTGCATCCGATGAAGGAGTTGTATACGTGTACAATCCTGTACAACGGTATACTCGCTTTCAAATCAGTGATTCATTCTACGTTGTGTTTTATGCAGCATGGGACGTACAAAGTTAGCTGATACAAAAAAGGCTCGCGCTTTGACATTGATAGGAGTGCCGGTCGCTGAAGTTGCCACCGATTTGAGGACCTCAAGGCAGACCATGTACAACCTCAAAAAGGCGGCCAAGTCCTTGCCGACAGGCAGTATTCCACGGAGAAAAAAGGCTCAGGTGGCAGAAGAAAGACTTCAAGCAGGACTGACGCTGTATTAAAGCGCGCAGTGTTCTCTGACCCATCAGTAACAGCAGCTGCTTTGAAGAAGACATCCGGACTTGCTCGCGAATGTCTCTGTCCGCACCATACACCATCGACTACAGAGAGTTCAGTCTTCCATGCAGGCGTGCTGCAAAGAAGCCACTTCTGACTCAAAAGGATAAAGAAGCGGCTGCAATTCTGCAGACAGTACCGCAATTAGACGTCAAATGATTGGAGAAGAGTTATGTTTTCTGACGAAAGCACTTTCCGCTTGGTAAGAGCACAATACAGGGTAGTCAGAAGGCCAAGGCATGTACCACGGCATGATTCCAAGTACACTGTGAAGACGGTGAAGCACCCCGACACCGTCATGGTGTGGGGCGCTTTTACTGGCTCTAGGGGTAGAGGAGAATTGTACTTCCTTCCAAAGAATGTAACAATGAAAGGTAGTAACTCTATACATGTATCTCGAAGTTCTGAAGGAGCACATGCTGCCATTCTGGGTGATCCATCACCCTACCCATTTTATGCATGATGGAGCCCCTTCTCACACGACTAAAGAGCGTCTCCAAGTGGTTGGGAGACAATCAAATTGAAGTGATCGATTGGCCCGGCAACTCACCGGACCTAAATCCTATAGAAAACGCGTGGTGCATCATGAAAAATCGAGTGCAAGAAGCTCAACCGGCCAATATCCATCAGCTCCAGGATGTCCTCAAAAAGCTATGGGTTAGCATGGACCACGATTACTTCGTCAAATTGGCCGATTCCATGCCCACGAGGTTACAAACAGTCTTGAAAGCAAAGGGAGACATGTCGAAATATTGACAGAGTGATTTCGGAAGAACCAGCGACTTCCTTCCATTTACTTTCGTTTTAAAATAGAATTTCATTCAGTAATCTTCCATTTTTTCTTTTGTAAAGATTTCAATTGCGCCCATTGTACAGTGTTCTAGGTAGCAATATTCTACAGTAACCACTAAAATAAGTGTTCAATAATAAAGGGTGTGTTGAAACTCACACTCGACTAGTAGAACACTATTCCACCGGCTAGAGCACTGTACAAACTCATTTTCCTTGTAGCACCAATTGATTTGTTCATAAATGGGCAGTAGTCTAGTGGTTACTGTAGAATAACCGGTATTTACCGGTCGTAGGAGTGCTGGAGTGTCGGAGAAGTGTGTGTTCAGACTCGACTAGTAGAACACTATTCCACCGGCTAGAGCACTGTACAAACTCATTTTCCATGTAGCACCAAGTGTTTTTCTGGAAATCTCATCATTTTTTTGAAAAAGTTGTTTTTTGGCTGTTTTTACCGGTTGTTCGTGTAGGGAAGGTGCTGGAAGTTGCTGTACAAACTCAGTTTTTTGTGCTTGTATCTAAATTTTTCCATCGGAATGCTGTACAAACTCGCTAACTAAGTAGCACCAATACTTGCACCAATTTTTCGAATTCAAATTTGAATTTTGAAGGTGAAGGAGTTCGAATTTTGGAAAAAATTTTGTCTGCACAAACTCTGCGTCATTAAAAGTACCTGTACATGTGGTTCTCTATTCTGTACAAGCTCTATTCAAAAAGGTGGTGTTGAAGTTGGTGCTAACTTCATCGACATAACTTCCAGTACTTTTTCAGAATCCAGTTCCTCTCATCGAAGGTTAATCTGATACGTGAAGATAGCAATGTGATACATGATGATAAGCAATGAATGAGACAATGACTTGGTTCGTATTAGGGATTCCAAAATCCCGAAAAATCTCAATCCCGGGATTGAGTAGAATCGTAAATATCCTATTGCAAAGCACAGATATATACTAATAGCGTGGGATACCGGTAGGAATTGCAATCCAGGGATTAGTGCCGGAGTGTCTCGCTTGAGCATTGGTCAGCCTTCATGTTTGTCGAGATCGCTGGTTAAAAGTACTGGGTCTTCATCTAGTGTCTGACAGGTCGGATGCGTTGATTACTGGATTATATTTGACTCCAAGTGTCCTTACTAAACCGTCCTTGTCATTCTGTCGTGATCATGTTGCAAAAAATGTTGCCAGTGCAACAGACGAAGCTAGCCTGCGACTTAAAGAAGCAACAATGATTCAGCGCCATAATCGTGCCATCAATAATAAGCAAGAATGTGAGGAATATAGATGCTTCTTGATTGACTAGAACCCTTCATTTACTTCACCTTTCATACTCTTTTAATTATGTCGTGATTTAAAGAATTTATAAATAATTTATACTTTATATAAGTCTCATGATCGTGTTTATAATTCTGCAGTTAATGATTTAGTCAGATCAATGTTTTTTGCAATTGGTACCATGTAACCCAGTTTCATGACCGTGATCGGCGGTAAATCCGATCCTATATCTTTTTATTTTTAGCTTCAGAAACACTCACATGTTATTGCCGTATAATCGCATAACTATGATTTCCCAAAGACACAGCCCAGTGCTAAAAATATCTATTTTTGCATCTTCACCTTTTCAAATTTTGAGCTCATGTTGTTGAATAGTTTCTTTTAATGTTATGTGTCCTGATGATAAAGACGCTTAGTCGCTGAAATATACTGCCTGACATAAAAAATGCTCCACTCAAATATATGAACTTTTATTCCACTCACACTCATGAATTATAAGATAGCATTTTATACAAAACATTATATTTGAATAAATGGGAGACATTAGTACCGAGTATGTCCTCCCCGCACTGAAATGCAGCTTTGAAGTCTCATCGGCATCGAGTCGCAAAGATGATCAAGCCGTTCCTGATCCAGCAATGACCATTGATCGATGAGTCTCTCTGAAAGAGATGTCAGTGTTGATGGCGGATGATCATATGCATCTCTCACTTTCCGACCAAGTTCCATCCCAAGCATGTTCGATCGGAGACAGGTCGGGGGAGCGTGAAGGCCAATAGAGGATGCGAATTCCAGATCTCACTGTCGCTGTTGTTACACAATGAGCTCTGTGTGGTCGAGCGTTGTCATCCTGGAATATGAGGTTGAGTTCATTTACCGTTGGGATGACGATTGGAGATATGATATTCGATAAACATCGCTCTCCGTTCAAGTTCCCATTCACAATGACTGCGACAGTTCGACCTCCGTACCAGATGCCGGCCCAGATCATCACGCTACCACCACCATAGCGGTCATGCTCAGATATGCAGCAGGGTGAATACCTCTCACCAACCATTCGATGCACTCTAATGCGACCATCGTGAAAATCCAAAGTGAAACGGGATTCATATCCGTCCACATCACTTGACGCCATTCCTCTGTGCTCCACGACAGATGCTGCTCACACCATTCCACACGCTTTCGCTTGTGTTCGAGAACTGCGAAGAAAAAAATTGGCAGTGAAACAATGTCATTGTGTGAAATTCTCGCATTACTTGCTTAGAGGAATTCTTACAGCAGGTCGGTATGACCTCAGGCCCGCTTCTGCTAGACGGCGATATGCTGTTCGTATGCTGCATGCAAATCCTGCTGCAGCTTTCCAGCTGATGGCCAGTCGAGGAACACTCTTAAAGCGATCGCGCTTTGCTGAGATAACCAACTTCCTATCGGTAGCATTGTTTGTCAATCTCGGTCTCCCTGATCCTTTCCTTCTTTTAACATTTCCATCATTGTTCCATCGACTCCACCACCTGCTCACAGTGGAGTGTGACACACCCAACTTCCGTCCAACAAACCTACAACTCTTTCCACATCGTAGCATTCCAACAGCCATTCCTTTTACAAACTCTGATTGCGATATTTTTGCCTCAAAATTTAGTCAGAAAGAATTGCTTGATAGTGATAAAAGGTCATATTTGAAATGCATCAACTATGCCAAAGATATCGACAATGGACAGCTGCTTTATGTTAGCATGACAAATTTGATGCATAGACATCCTAGTCAGTGCAGTATGAAATAAAAGTCGTCCACTTTCATTGAGATTTTCTATATCAAGTGGATCGTTTTTAATGTCATAGAGTATATATTGGCGTAAGATATATATTATAATATAACAACAGCATAACTTCAATTTCCCACCTTCAAAAATGTCGCGATCATGGTTGGTGGACGCTAGCCGAAAACGTTCGACAACTTGAAGATGTTGTTCCATCTTGCAATAAAAAGAAAGATCAGTAACGCCTGAGTCCTTCCACTTTTGGAAAAGTAGTTAGCAGTGATTCGGTCTCTGTTTGGATAATGCAATATGCGTTTGACAGTTTTAAGAAGAAAAGTTAATCCAAATTCCAAATTATTCTTCCAGTTGCGCCAAATCCGGTGTGGTGTGATATTTTCAGAGTGACCTCAGTTATATTACACAATTTCAGCAAAACGTCGAGAAAAGACTAGAACTAGAAGCATATGAGTGATCACTGCTGGCGATAAGCAATAGATGGAATTACAACATATGTCCTTTAGTGACAGGGACATCGCTAATTATATTTGTAGCAATATCCGCCCACTTCAATCATCAAAAGTCCGGTGAAAGTCCCGTTACCAAGCGAATGATCATACGATCTGTTCGAAAACTTGTCTGTTTTCCGACCTGATCCAGCTTTTCTGAAGAGGGAGAAAAAATTAGTTTTCCACCTTTGGAGGTTGGTCTTTGGGATGCCTACTTTTCGGCTAACTTGCCGTTCGGACAGTCCACTTGACACAAGAGCAGAGACTTTGCCATCCAAGAGCAGTTTCACAAGCTTCGAATCAGTCATCATGACATTAGATGAAATCAAAACTGAATGAAAATTTTGTTTACAACTTATCTAGGTCAACAGTTTGATCTGGCTATGCAGACGTCTAGATATTGGGTTAATGAATTTTTACTTTAGAGCCAAAATAAATAACATCACGACAAATAGAACACATTGAGCCACAACTTCTACACATCTTTGTGGAAAACGCAATAGAGCCAAACTTATAGCTCTACAGTACCTCACTCACCTTCAAGTAAAGTTTCATCAAAATCCATGCAATACTCTGTCCTACATAGCCCTCACAATATGGCAAAAATGGCATAATTTCAATCCTAAGAACACACAACTAGCCACAACTTCTGCGCATCTTTGCGGAAAACGCAATAGAGCCAAACTTAAGCTCTACAGTACCTCACTCACCTTCAAGTAAAGTTTCATCAAAATCCATGCAATACTCTGTCCTACACAGCATTCACAAGTTTGAAAATGTGGCCTATTCAGCGACATTTCAAATCTTCAAACACACATGCAGCCACAACTTCTGCGCATCTTTGTGGATGTCTCACATACATACTTTCCTGATGAATCTATTTTTGAATAATATTTGATGGCTTCTCTTGCTTCCGTACTTTTCCAAATTCCAAGCCATGATGTTGAAAGATGTAACGCAGTTTTGCCTGATGAAGCCATAGAAATGTTTGCTGTCTTCTTAGCTTTTTGGACTGTCCTGTCTCTTTCACATAAAATTTCGCAATGAAAGGTCAGTGCGAACTAGGGACTGCAATCCCGTAGTCCCGGGATTCGACAGTGTCTGATGATATCGAATAAATAACTTTGATAATGCTGTTTTTGGCACAGTAATGATGACCGTGTGCAATTGCAGTGTAATATCAGGGTGAGTCAAAATTAGCCGTGAATGATAATAACAACTTTATTATTGTTCAACTGGTCTCTATATTCATGAAACTTTCTTATTTGAAAAATCTGTGTAGGGCCTATATACATGAAATAATTTTTCAACTAGCAAATAATTATAACAATCTTTAGCCTTCAAATAAACTACCATTGGCTGACAAGCACTTTTGCAACCGTTTCGGGAAATCTCTGAAAGAGTCTCGGAACATTTTGAGAGGAATTGCCGTCATTTCCATTTGGATTCTATTTGTCAGTTCTATCACAGAAGGGAAGATCACATTCTGAGGATGATATACTCGACTTCGAAGATAGGACCAGAAGCAGTAGTCACATGTCGTGAGGTCAGGTGACCGTGCCGGCCACTCAATAAAGCCTCGCCTACCGATCGATCCACTGTTGGGGCATTTCTTGATCCAAAATTTGGCGGGCGTTCACACAGTAATGGCTGCTAGCCCCATCCTGTTGGTAAATCGTCTGCTTGTTTCTGTTGAAATAAGGAACAACTTTTTCACAGAGAATTTCACAATATCTTTCCCCATTCATTGTGCGAGTGTCAATGTTTGTGTCAATAATTCCATTGAAGGAAATACAGGCCCAAGCGGTAACTGAGGGTGCTTGCCCTGGATCTCTGAATCTGATGTGAGGATTATCCGTCGACCAGAAGTGAACATTATGTTTATTAACTTGTCCGTTCAGATGAAACACACATTCGTCTGAAAAAGTCAGCTTTCTCAGAAACGATGGATCATTGGTGAACCTGTTTTGCATTACTTCGCAAAACTGGCGCCTTCGGTCGTCATCTCCATCGACAAGCTCCTGGCAATACAGTGGCTTATAAGGATGAAATTCATTCTTCTTTAGTATTCTAAAGACGTTGGACTGAGACAATTCTAGTTCTTCAGAGAGACGAGTGGATGTTGTCGGATCTCTCTGAACTGCACCCAAAACTCGCTCTTCGTTTTCCTGGCTTTCTGCGGACTTTGGTCTTCCTTGACCTGGTCTCTGATGTACAAGAGAACCTGTTTCTAACAGTTTGGTTTTCCAATCAATCAGGGTTTGTCGAGGTGGTGCTTCTTTGTTGAATTCAATGCGAAATCGTCGCTTACAGTCCTCTACAGAACAGTTGCCTGTTGCAGCAATTACCCAAGAGGTAATCAGAACTCGCTCTTTAATGGTGTATTCCATCTCTTATCACACTACATTAGAAATGAAAAATTGTTGGACAGATTGACTTACTTTCAATACGAATCGATCACGCAGTCATGGGAATGATGATTCATCTCTGTTTACAACTGTTAGTGATGCAAAACTTGCTAAGCATGAAAGAAAACCTTTGTTTTTTGTTCACGGCTAATTTTGACTCACCAGTATACATGAGATTATAAAATTTGTAATTTGAATCGCAAATTTCGTATCTTATTAATTGCCAGGAAGATGCGCCAGGAAGATATTTATTTTCAGACATATCATTTCACGGAGAGCTTATAAGGCGATGAAATTATCTTTACACTAGGGATTCTAATCCCGGAATCCCGAAATCTCGGGATTGGGGTCTAATCCCGGGACTGTCAATCCCGTGATTAGAGGGTAAAAATCCGGGGATTGAGAAATCAACAATATAGCTCTATTCCGTCTGAAGTAAGATATACTTACTGGCATTACTGGGATTGACAGTCCCGGGATTAGACCCCAATCCCGAGATTTCGGGATTCCGGGATTAGAATCCCTAGTGTAAAGATAATTTCATCGCCTTATAAGCTCTCCGTGAAATTGGCGACTGATATAACTACCAGAAATCCATTCACTATAGATACGGAGGCTCTTCACACTTCAGACTAATCATCAGCTTCAGGCCTACGTTTTAAATAATCCATCGATGAGGCATTTTGAGTAAAAGTCGAGACTTAAATTCGAAGTTGTCATTTGCCAAAGCTAGCAATATTTGAAAGCAAGACCAATTTGAAGATGAGCATTGGCGAAGTAGGCCTACACATTACCGGGACTAGGAATCGAGCTATCCCTCGGGATTGAGATCTTTAGGAGGCAAATTGGCAAATTGATCAACAGACCACAGTTTTGCTCACATTATTTATTGGCCTCTGCTCACGTCAATCTCGGAATTAATGATTTGCCATTTTGCATGTAGCTACAACTGATATGCTGGTATTTTGCCAATCTCGATCCCGGGTCAGAGCTTGTAATCCCGAATCCCGGGATCAAGAAAAGTCGGGATTTTGTAGGCAGGCTCAACATCCCGGGTATTCACTCTACCAATCCCGAATCTCAGGAAATTGAAGATTAAAAGTTCAGACATCAGAAATTCGCAGCTGTTCCCGTTTACTCTCAACGTTGCCGTTATCAATGTGTGCATAAAGCGGAATAAATTCTAAGTCGATTGCCATGTTATCAGTAAACCGACTTTGGTCAATTTCGATTCTCTGCCATTACCACATCCCAGCATCCCATAAAATCAAAACACATGTGTTTTGTCATAGCATATTTACTAAGCTTATTCCACTCAATCACGGAATCCCTTGACCGAGATCTTCTTCGATTGTGGAATCTCTCTCTACCCTCTACATAGAAAACATAGAAGGCGCAATTATATAATCACATATATAAAAGCATACTGACAAAACTGAAACATAAAGGCCACAATATTGAAACAGTAATTCGAAGAAATTTAAGTAACTAATTTAAGAAAGGGATCGAAAAGTGATGGAAAATCTATTCGGTTTCCATTAGCGAAGCAGTAAAATACCTGTAAATCACTACCAAAATAACAGCTGAATTAATAAATCATTCCTGGGATTTCGGGATTCGCACAAATACACAGAATCCCGGGATTGCAATCCCTGTCGGTATCCCATGCTATTTACATATGTCTATGCTTTGTAATAGGATATATACGATTCTACTCAGTCCCGGGATATTGGAATTCCTACTTTACACCGGTACGCTACAAATTCAATTTATAAGCAAATCATAAAGCAATGCACTATACGATAGGCATGTACTGTACGTAATAACAGGTAGCTAGGAATGCACACATTTTTCTATTACTTGTTGCAATCTGTCTTGTGAAATTCAGACAGGAATCTTTATACACGGCGCGCCGGAAATGCAAAGCCAGGTAAAATGTAACGATTTAGTCTGCGCTCGCGCCGAAGGATTCAACTTTTAGAAAAATGGGAATGTCTGGGTGCCCCGACGCGCCGGATCAATCCGGTAAAGTATGTAACGATTCTAGTCTGGAGTGAAATTGCGTTACTATCCGTGCACTTCCGCATTTCCAGCCTATTTCCAAGTTGTGCACGTAAAGTTTACATATAATTAGAATTTAAAGCATTTGAGATTGATACTTAAAGAGAGCTTCAAGTGAATACGAGTAAATTGCACGATTTGTTGCATCTAAGATTCTAATTTGGGCCTGTACAAAAATGTTTAGGAACCCCTGCTAATTAGGGAATTTGTTTCGGAATCCCGTAATCACATTTTCGTGATCCTAAAATTCCGGTAATGAGTCTTATAATCCCGAGATCCCGGCCCCCGGGGTTTCGAAAAGTCCATGGGATTGAAATTCCTAGCAAATGTTCTCGTGAATCTTGATCAATCAATTTGATCATTCAGCATGTGCGACTGTGCATGAAATTCAGTGGTTTGACTTTTTCTTCTCATTTGACTGTGAAATCTTTTCGATCCATTTATCGGACAATATTCACAACAACACCAGCCAGATGCATCTGACAAGACGGTGTGAATAAAATGCTATTGTTTGTCAACACGTGCAGCCTGCCGACAATCCCTCTTCGGCAGATCAGTAAGATTTGAATCGTCTGGGGTCAGTGATCATTGCTATCATTTTTAGGGTTGCACTGGGCAAGAAGTAGCAACCATAGAGATCAGATATCTATGCTATTGGTAGCAACTTGAGTTTCTCAGAGAAAGGCCAGCATCAACTTTGGCGTCAGTCATTCTGGCACGAGGGTTTGACTGACGTACAGGTTCCCACACAGCTAATTTTAATCAGGATCATCTTCCGGTTCTCAAAATGATAAGAATTTAGAATGGACAAGATTTGTAAGATGGGGTCTATAACACTTCTCAGTGAATGAAAAAATATTAGGTACTTCCATTCTCATCCCCCATATTTTCCATTTTTCATAATTCATCAAATTTTGTTAAACTTAGTCACATTGGATTGAAAATACACTTATCTGTCACTGAGTGATAGTACAACACCGTACATACCACTAAAAAGTCTTACTTGAGCACTGCGATGAGAGCTTTGGCTACTCAGCTAGAACATTGGATTCAAAAATCCCGGATAATCTATATCCCGGGATTTAGTAGAATCATAAATCTACTATTACAAAACATGTGGAGGAGTGGCATCGATGGCTATGGCCATGCTATGGCAATGAAACTGATAGTGTGGATGTTGAATGGTGTGATGAGCTTACGTTTGACTTTTTTCGGTAATCGGTGCAGTAGCGCAGAAGATTTTGGCTTTTTTGGATTTGAGTGACGAAATGTGGACTGATTTTGTGGATATGAATTGCTGTGGAGGTGAGACATCGATAGCTATGGTAATGAAACTTATAGTGTGGATGTAAAATGGTGTGATGAGCTTACGTTTGACTTTTTTGAGTAATCGGCTGGATTCTGTGGCTTTTTTGGCTCTTTTGTGATTTTGGCTTTTTGGGTCATATTGGCTCTTTTGGAAATGATCATTAATCGCAACGATGAATGGTTAATTGCATAACATGGTATTCAGCTTCCTTTTCAATAATGGATTCCATTGAAGTCCTGATCTCAGTTCATTGTTGTTCGTCTTGATGGACGTCATCTAAAAATACACAAGAGCTGCTTTGACTTGGGGTGTGATCTATGCTGAAGATATCGCCATTATGACCCATATTAAAGCTCCACTTTCCACAGAAATGACTGAAAGGAAGTAGTAAGAAAACGGCGAACACCAGATAGCGCAAGATGGCCGCCATCGCTGAGTCCCCCCCCCTCTGGTCCACCAGTGTCGTGATGTGCCGTCGAGGTTCTGCTGCCGTCCCCCCCCCCTCTGGTCCGCCAGTGTGTGAGTCTCGGGTGTCTGTGTCCGACCGCCTGGTGGACTTGGGCGACCGTCTAGGTTGACGTGGGCGACCGTCTAGGTTGTCTTGGTTAAACTGTGGTATGTTTTGGTGTGTAGTGTCGAAACGCGGCCTCGGATGTGAAAACGGAGGTCAGATTCGGATTCAGCGTGAAATTCTGCATCTGTATGGTGAATTTGAAAGCAATCGGAGATAAAAATTTTCCGCTGACGTCCCCCCCCCCCTTTGATCTAACTTTGGTTCTAGTGGACGGATTTTGTTCGTTCGACTTGCATTGGAAAGAGGATGAAACACTGCTCGACCGCATTTTTCGTTGCGAGTCAATCGGAGCAGCCGTTCAAAAGTTAGAGCGGTTACAAGATTTTAGGTCGGAGCTCACCTGAAAAAATCCTAAGTGTCAGAGTGACTTTGTATGGGAAAAATTAAAAATTTTCCAAAGTGTGGAATTTCGACCTGGGACCTTTACCAAAGTTTGTTTCATCAAATTTCGCTGACTCCCCCCCCCCCTTTGATCTAACTTTGGTTCTAGTGGACGGATTTTGTTCGTTCGACTTGCATTGGAAAGAGGATGAAACACTGCTCGACCGCATTTTTCGTTGCGAGTCAATCGGAGCAGCCGTTCAAAAGTTAGAGCGGTTACAAGATTTTAGGTCGGAGCTCACCTGAAAAAATCCTAAGTGTCAGAGTGAGCTCCGACCTAAAATCTTGTAACCGCTCTAACTTTTGAACGGCTGCTCCGATTGACTCGCAACGAAA
Source organism: Prostheceraeus crozeri (assembly GCA_907163375.1). Taxonomy (NCBI): domain Eukaryota; kingdom Metazoa; phylum Platyhelminthes; order Polycladida; family Euryleptidae; genus Prostheceraeus; species Prostheceraeus crozeri. The sequence goes on along the minus strand of CAJQUW010006399.1, from coordinate 129,004 downwards.
AATGCGGTCGAGCAGTGTTTCATCCTCTTTCCAATGCAAGTCGAACGAACAAAATCCGTCCACTAGAACCAAAGTTAGATCAAAGGGGGGGGGAGTCAGCGAAATTTGATGAAACAAACTTTGGTAAAGGTCCCAGGTCGAAATTCCACACTTTGGAAAATTTTTAATTTTTCCCATACAAAGTCACTCTGACACTTAGGATTTTTTCAGGTGAGCTCCGACCTAAAATCTTGTAACCGCTCTAACTTTTGAACGGCTGCTCCGATTGACTCGCAACGAAAAATGCGGTCGAGCAGTGTTTCATCCTCTTTCCAATGCAAGTCGAACGAACAAAATCCGTCCACTAGAACCAAAGTTAGATCAAAGGGGGGGGGAGTCAGCGAAATTTGATGAAACAAACTTTGGTAAAGGTCCCAGGTCGAAATTCCACACTTTGGAAAATTTTTAATTTTTCCCATACAAAGTCACTCTGACACTTAGGATTTTTTCAGGTGAGCTCCGACCTAAAATCTTAAATGGCGTCTCACATGTAAACGAAGACAGATAGGAACAAGCCGATTCTTTCACTGAATTTGTCTCACTCTTAGCTTTCAAATGACACCTCACTCGACAAAATCCGTCCACTGGAAGCCAAGATCGAAGCAAGCTGTCCAGAGGGGGGGGGGACGTCAGCGAAATTTGATGGAAAATGTTTTGGTAAAGGTCCCAGGTCAAAATTCGGAAGTTTTAAATTTTTCAAAATTTTCACCACACTGGAGCTCCCACACTTAGGAATTTTTTCACTTGTGGCATGTTACATGGTCATGTGCTGACACACCAACTTCCCGTGGTCATATGAGAATGGTTGAGGTGTCATATTGTAAAGAATGATGAGACAAATCGTTTGCAACAAACCGCATGTCGCTACGATGAATACTTTCGGAGATAGAGCCATTTTAAGTTTTCTTCCGAGCATATATAAACCCCCGACAACGCAAGTCTGATCACTTCATCGAAAGACGAGGTAAGCGACGGTCGTCGCTCTGAGCTCCCGATATCGGGTTGCAAAGGACTCTATCTTTTGAAGTAGGCAAGCTATCTTCTTACTTCAAAGTTTGTGTGATAGAGTTTGATAGTGTCTTTACTACTGATAAAATTTTTTAAAAGTAGTATGAGTAGTAAAATGCGGAATTTTTTAAAAATTCTTAATTTTCAGTTTTTTCAAAGTTTTAACATGTAGACTAAGGTTTTCAAGTATGCTGAGTTCAAATCTGCTATCAGATTTGAAATGTAACTAAGTCTAAGGCAGCTTTGAGGGGTTGGATCCCAGCTACTGATCACTACCTTTGACTCGGCGTTCCTGTTACCACTTCGGGGCAGTGACAATGATGTCTTCAGCTGTAAAGAGCGGGTATCGGGGAAGATCTCTCACTTCCCTAGTGATCAGTACAAGGCCTTCGGGCTGTCGACGGGATCTAGTGCCACTCACTACACTCAAATCTATCATTCCTCACTAAGTGTAAAATCATTCTTTTCCGTTTGCTATCAAACGTTTACGGAATTATAATCATTGTTTTCCCCTTTTCACTTCAGAAAATGGTTAACTACAACAACGCAAAGACGGCTTTTAAGCTTTGCGTCTGCTCAAAGATTTTTCGTAGCGATGCCTTTAAGAAGCATTCTTGTGCACATAAGCGAATGGTAGGGGGCATTCGATACTTTTGTAGCAGCCATAATGCATCTCGCCTTGTCGAGACGCTACCGGAGTGGCATGCCAAGCATAGCAGCTGCAGTCAACCAGAGCTGACTGAGGAGGCGAAGCAAAGTCTCTTCAGCTCAGAGTTGAAAGCTCTGGAGACTCAGTGTGCTATCGAGGCTATCACGTCAGCAAAGCCTCCCTCATCTTGTGCACCAGCAAAGGCTCTCTCGCCCACCCCGATTCTAGAGGCTCAGTCTGCTGTCGAGTCTATCACGACAGCAGAGGCTCCATCTTCTAGCATGCCAGCAAAGGCTCTCTCACCCACTCCGATTGAGTCTTCTCCGAAGTCGAGTAAATCCTCCTCCTCCTCCTCCTCTAGCGATGAGTCGGCTACAAGTAGCAGCGACAGTGAGGAAGAGGAGGAGGATAAAGGCTCGACGAAGGTTGACCTAGTCGAGAGTGTCTACCTCGATAGCGAGGTAGAGGCGGTGAGGGACGTTGACCTCGATAGCGAGGTGCAGCCGGCTAAGTTATCAACCAGTGGTGGGATTGCGGCTCAATGTCGCAACTTCATTATGCGCCCACCACTGGTTGATAACTATGACAAGCTGAAGAATGAGTTGGAGGTGTGGAAGAGGGACTGCTTCTTCTATAAAGCGAGTTCCGAGAACCTCTCGCGAGTCACTCAGGAGCTCAAGAAGACTCAAGCTAGTCTTTTTGAGAAAGAAGGAGAGCTCGATCGCGAGAGGTTCTCGCACCTCGCTAGTAAGGCTAAAGAAGAGCAGCTCCTCATCGAGAGAGAGAGTCAGGAGAAGGAGTTAAGAAAGATGAGGGAGGAGGTGGAAGGGCTGCGAAAGCAGTTGGGGAAGGTGGTGGCGACTAATCAGGAGCTGCACCAGCAAGTAATGAGTAGCAGTACTCGACGATCAAGTCGCCTCCACATTCCCCTTGACAAGAAAGGACGTGTGCCCGCAAGACCGCTCCTCTGTGAACGTGGCAGAGACGAGATGTGTTATAGCAGGGCTAAAAAAGGTATCGAATGCCTTCACTTTACATTCGACCACAAGGAGGCGATCACAGGATTCCTGTTCGAGCCACGTCCTGAGAAGATCTGTAAGTTTAAAACAAGTAACTTAGAGTTCAAGATAATAACTAACAACTTCTTTCTTTACAGATATCAAAGAGAAGCGACCACCTGCTTCCGTGAACGAGCCGGAGGCGAAGCGGCAAGCTTGAGTCCTTAAATTATCCCGAGAATGAACCATCGGCTCTCTTAAGGGCCACCATGGGGCAAGACATGATAGAACCTCCACGCGGTTTGCCCTGGGCAGTCTTCGGACTGGCGAATACTATCATTAAGTTGAATCTGCTATCAGTCAACTTGAACGTTGCAAATGAAGTTCGGTGTAATACTTCCTTTCGACGGGCGTTCCTGTAAAGGGCGGCGGTGAAACCCGTAGCTATGTATACCGCAAGGGACATTCGGCAATGGTCAATCTTGTTAAACCTCTCTGCGTCATGTTTGCAAGTGATTGCCTCTGTCTCAACGTAGTATGCATTCGCGCCAGGGCGACATTTAGCCAACTGTCGAAGGTTGCCTAAAACTTTCCATTGCATACGTTATGAGAGCCATGAGTTCTACCTGTCTCTATCAATGAGACGAATTGATGAATGGAATGAAAGGGAGGATACTCACGCAACATAACACACTTCTCTCTTCCGTAGTCTAACAAGCTCTTTACACATGGATCGCAGTCGATTGCTATCCCTGAAGCATTCTGATTCGCTGTTGAGCAATTCATTGTTGAAAACCCTATATAAGCTAGAAGATTGTAGCGCTTCTCATTCAATTTGAAGTCACGATGGAAGCCACATCTGCCGACAACATTCCCGTCTTCATTGATGAAGATAACGCCATTCCCGAGTTCGTCATCCTCGACGAGTGGGATGAGGATGAGAAGAAGGGGAAGATCAAGAGGATCATTTGGACGGATGAGGTGTGGACTCCAAATACCACCCGCATCCGAAAGGTGCCGGATGCACCAGTACGACCTCGGCGGTATAGGGTTTATGACAATCTAAGCGTCATACCCCTTGACTATTCAAGTCAATAGTCAACCTAATCCCGAGAATGAACCATCGGCTCTCTTAAGGGCCACCATGGGGCAAGACATGATAGAACCTCCACGCGGTTTGCCCTGGGCAGTCTTCGGACTGGCGAATACTATCATTAAGTTGAATCTGCTATCAGTCAACTTGAACGTTGCAAATGAAGTTCGGTGTAATACTTCCTTTCGACGGGCGTTCCTGTAAAGGGCGGCGGTGAAACCCGTAGCTATGTATACCGCAAGGGACATTCGGCAATGGTCAATCTTGTTAAACCTCTCTGCGTCATGTTTGCAAGTGATTGCCTCTGTCTCAACGTAGTATGCATTCGCGCCAGGGCGACATTTAGCCAACTGTCGAAGGTTGCCTAAAACTTTCCATTGCATACGTTATGAGAGCCATGAGTTCTACCTGTCTCTATCAATGAGACGAATTGATGAATGGAATGAAAGGGAGGACACTCACGCGCCACACGCAACATAACACACTTCTCTCTTCCATAGTCTAACAAGCTCTTTACACATGGATCGCAGTCGATTGCTATCCCAGAATCATGTAAGCTATCTTAATTTTATTTAACACTATTTCATCTACCATTATCACCCATATGAAATGTTATAAGATTTGCAAGTTAAACTAAGCGTGCTACTATTTCCAAATGAAAAAGTATACATGGTTAAATTATTCACTAAAGCCCCATTCAAGTAAGTCAGTATGAAAGCAAAGATAATACGAAATAAACATTTATTATGGCATGTATTTTAAAAGGTCTTCATCGTCAATATCGTCCCAGAGTCTGACTTCACATAGATCACAAAAACAGTTGAGCTGCTTTAAACGTTCTTCTGCAGCGTCCCTCACGTTGTCAATGTACGCCCACTCCGCCACGGTTCGCGGTTGGGAGTTAGGGGTGTACCACTCCCATATTTGATGCAACTGCGACTTGCTGGTCATCTCCATCACCCCTTCGACATCATATTGTAAATATTTCCACCGTATGCCTGTTAGGTCGGGCAACTCCTCTTCATCGTCCTCCGATAACTTTCGTATATTGTCGAGATTGTATGTCTTCTCCACCTTCGCCTTTCTTGGTGCATTTGGTGTAACGAGCACCTTTGCTGATGTGCATGGAGAGGAGAACTCCAATGCGGCATTTGGTGTTGTTGGAGGACTTGTCATGTTGTCTTTGAAATGCTGACTTTGAAGAATGATAACTTTAACATTTTTCTAATTCTTAAGTATCAACAAGCAACCAATCAGAATGAACAGCCAATGAATGATGAGCATGAAAGGATATAAGCAAAGTGACATCCGTGTCATTTCACTCTGTCTTTGAGACGTATAAGTGAAGTATTCTCTAGCGAATTCTGCTATTATTTGAGGTGTACAAGTGAATTCCAAATTTGAGACATATTAATTGAGTGAAGTCTCTATCTTATTGAAGCATCAACCTTAAACTTGATTTCATTGAAATGGTAAGTTGAAGATTTCCTCTCTCATCTCCCTCAAACGTGTGGTTCATAGCATCTTCCTCAATTTCAGGCATCAACTTCATCACCAACGCCCTCCCTTCTCGAGGAAAGTTTAGAGTTATTGAGTCAAGGTAGGTTGCAACAATACACTGAGGCTTGAACAGAGATGATAGAATGATTTCTCTTTCAGGCGATGTGAGTTCCAGCTCAGAACTGTCGCGACATGGTAACGAGTGGGAATGTGCTGACTGTGGGCACATCTTCACGAGGAAATGGGATCTCACCCGACACATCAAGCGAGGTGTTTGTCGACCTAAGCCGGCATCAATCTCCGGAGGTGGGGATGATTCTGTTAACGTCGTCTCCTTTTCTTGCGACTTGTGCGCTCAGTCTTTCGAGACACGTTTTGAACTATCTTCGCACAGACTTCAACATACACACACGAACGATAGCTACACCAACGGTACCTCCTCTATCCAACTCACTGAAGTGTCCATAAATAATTTAGTGAGGAACTACCAGATGGACTCCTCAGAAACCATTGCTAACTTTGAGGAATGGTTTCATCAAAATTCATCATTGATAGAAGCGCTCTTCAACAATTTAGACAATTTTAGGATGAAGGCGCTCATCTATCTTAAAATAAAATATGTAAAAATCGATCACCATACTGGACAAATAATAGAGAGGTTGGAGTTTCACATACCCTCCTCTCCTGCAACCGAGGTTGTAGACTATGAGTCTTGGATAAATTTTCACATCCAAGGATTAAAATTAAATATTGATAAATTTAACGAGCGCGATAGCGGTCTCATTTTTGACGGCATTGAGTCCGCCTTATTTAAAATCAGTTTATTAGGAAATCATAGTGGTCGAGGCTCCTTTAAACTTCCAAAAAATTTAAAAAACAAAACAGCAGTCATCAATGTCGATTGCGAATCGCAATGTTTTAAATATGCTGTCCTCTCCATTCTCCACTATAATGACATCAATGCGAATCGAAATCGTACATATAGCTATAGGCAGTGGGAGAATGAATTAAACTTCGATGACTGTAATAGTGACGATATGAAAATTAAAGATATAGAAAAATTTGAAAAATTGAACAACATTAAAATAGTTCTCCATGTTTGGGAAAAGGGATTGAAGGGTGTGCGCTACAACTCGCGTTCGAGTTGTTATGATCATGTTGTCAACCTTTTATTAGTAAGACAGGATGATAGTGAGGAATGGCACTACTGCGGCATTCCCAAAATCTCTCGCTTATACCACCACTTAAGAAATTCTACCTCATCAGAGATTTATTACTGTGACAGATGCATTCGGAACTTTAGGAGTAAAAACAAATTTGAAACTCATTATGAGTGGTGTAAGCGAGGTAAACTGCAAATGGAACGCATGCCCAAAGATAAGGAGTTTTCATATAGAGAGAATGGTGATGAACTAAGTCCTCTTCGTGTCATCTATGCTGACATCGAATGTTATATCGATGATAACATCCATCGACCAGCAGCCATTTCCTGCTATGAAGTATGGCATGACCATTTCCAAAATAGAAAAAATAAAATGCACGTCTGGCAAGGTGAGGATTGTATTTACCAATTCCTACAATTCCTCGAACAGGCTGTAAAATTTCAACAAAAGTATGATGGTGAACTCTATCGCAGATCATTGCATATGACAGCAGATGATCAAGCAAAATTTGATAGTTGCAACGTTTGCCCCAAATGTAGGAAAACATTTGACGATGATAAGATTAAGAAAGTGCGCGACCATGACCACATCACTGGTAAATTTAGAAACGCACTCTGTTCAAAATGTAATTTTTCGCTGAGGATGAAGCGGCGTACATTACCCGTCATTTTCCATAATTTCAAGGGCTACGACAGCCATATGATAATAAAAGGAGGTTTAGGTCAAATGAAAGAGTGGAAGCTTGATGTAATAGCACAAACGAGAGAGAAGTTTATGGCCATGACAGCAAAAGTGCCTGTCGATAAAACTAAAGAAAATAAGACGGTCTATTTTGATATAAAATTTTTAGATTCCTACCAATTTATGACTGCATCACTGGCCTCTCTCGTGCAAAATCTAAAGTCTCTTCCACTAACACAAAATCTTAAGAAACAATATCCAAATCTAACCGATGAAGTCATCACACGGAAAGGAGTCTTTCCATATGCATATTTTGATGCAATTAGTAAACTCGGCGAGACTTCTCTTCCGCCCATAGATAAATTTAAAAATGATTTGACCGGCGCAGAATGTAAGACCGAAGATTATGATCATGCACAAGATGCATGGATAAAATTTGACTGCCATACATTTGGTGAATATATGATTGCCTACCTTAAGTTAGATGTATTTTTGCTGGCTGATGTATTTCAGGAGTTTCGACGAGTGGCATTAGAAGAAGATAAGTTAGATCCCGTCCACTTTGTCAGTCTGCCAGCCATGTCATTTAAGTCTGCTTTTAAAATGACTGGTGAGACCATTCATCTCTTACAAGATCCAGAGATGTATAATTTATTTGAGCGAGGAATTCGCGGTGGTCTCACATTTGTAAATAAACATAGGTTAAAATCAAAAATAGTAGGTAATGACCAGACTCATCTGAAGTATTATGACCAAAATAATTTGTATGGTAGTTCATTATCCAAACCGCTACCTCACTCTGAGTTTAGCTGGTTAGATGATAGTGAAATTCAACATTTCTCCAACCCTTCCAACATACTAGCAATTCCAGATGAAGGTGAATGGGGATATTATTTTGAGATAGATCTAATCTATCCAAATAATATTAAACATAAAACCGTAGATTTTCCACTCGCACCCGAATCAGGTGAAGTGAGTAAAGATATGTTTTCCGACTTTATGAAACAATTTCATAAAGATTTAGAATCATGTGGACAACCCAAGTATAAGCCTTGTCGCAAACTTTTACTCACTCAATATGATAAGGAAAACTATCTAGTCCACTTTAGCATCTTAAAATTTTATTTAGAAATGGGCATGATTTTAAAAAGAGTTCACCGCATTATTAAATTTAGACAGAAAGCCTTCCTCAAACCCTACATAGATAGTAACAGTCAGAAACGTGCACTAGCCCAAAATAATTTTGAAAAAGATTTTTATAAATATAAGAACAACAGTCTATTTGGTAAGACGATGGAGGATGTTAGAAAGCGCGTAAACTACAAACTAGTTAATGATGATCAAAAGTATCACAAATTGATCTCATCACCTCTATTCATCGATAGAGACATAATCGATGAGGATCTTGTAGGTATTAAAATGATAAAATCTGAAGTTGAGTTGTGCAAACCCATCTATATTGGTCAAGCTGTTCTAGATTACTCCAAGCTTGAAATGTATCAACTCTTCTATAAAATACTAAAACCGTGTCCTCTCGTAAAAGAGGTTCGTTTGTTGGGTGGTGACACAGATAGTTTCTTTTTAGGTATTACCACTCAAAAAGATTTAAATTTTAATGAAGTAGGAAAATCTTTAGAAAGATATTTTGATACATCAAATTATCCTGCTAATCATCCACTATACTCCATCAAAAATAAGGCAAAACTTGGCTGCTTTAAGGATGAGACAGCAGGGAAGGAGATAGCTGAAATGATTCTCCTCCGCCCTAAAATGTATTCTATGAAATTAAAGGATAGTGATGATAGCATTAAGCGCGCTAAAGGCATATCAAGATCATTGGTCTCTAACATGAAACATAAGAATTTCAGGAAAGCCTATAGAAATAAAAATATAACGTTTGTCAATATGACAATCTTAAAATCTAAGTCGCATGAGATCAAAACTCATACTTTTAGGAAACGGGCGCTTTCAGCATGGGAGGATAAGAGGTGCTGGCTAGAACACAACATATCTCTTCCACATGGACATCCTGACACAAACATACCACCACCCAAAAGAATTAAACTCACACTACCACATTCAGGAGACGTCTTAGCATAATCATCCTTAACTTAGTATTTTGATGTTGATTTCTGTAGATAAACATTGTTGTTTTATGTATCGCATGAGATTGTTTTTTCCTTGTGAATATGTGTCCACATCTGTACATTCCCCATGTGATGACTTTTCCACTGAAAGACATTTTTCCTATCCCTGTATATTTCCACCCTTCACGAAGTAAAAAGACTTTTTGTATATAGCAATGTTTATTGAAGTGCGCTCATGTATATATTTTCAGTGGATGTTGTATAAAGTCTATTCCTTCACATTCATGTACATATTTCAATAAATGTTGTATAAAGACTTCACTTTGTTTTCCGAAACACTAACGTTATGAGGGATTTAGTATCTTTCACATGGATGCACTCTTGTAAACCATTGGTAATTTTGATAGCAATAGAGGGTATAGTTTGTTTGACGACGGGATGATAGAAAATAGATTCAAACATCTTCTCGACTATTCCATATGAAGCGTCTTTATCATGAATGAAATCACGTAAAATGTATTCTTTTTTCTCGCCAACAGAAATAGGTAGAATCAAATCACTTTGAATGTAAAGGTGCTGTTCATGTTTATCAAGTGTCATTGGTGTTTCTATACCAATCGTATGCGCAGCAGCAAACACAGTTTGTAGCATTGAAAAACCAAAGAGTTTTTTCAAATTTTTACTCAATTGACATTGAATGTCATCACCCAGTCTCAGAACAACGCGTTGATTTTCAATTGAAAACGAAATGTGGTGTGTCTTTACATCATATTTACTTTTCATCACATGCTTCAACTTCTGTTGTATATAAGGATTTACTACATGAATGAAGCTTTCAACTGTATGATATAGACGCGGCATTATATTGATAGCAACTTTAGATTCTTCATAAGACTGGTAAATTTTCTTGATGCGATCGCCATAGATGTCCACCCACCATTCATCATTAACTGAATCAGCTTTAGTGTGATATTCATGAGAAGCATATACCACACCGCTTCCAATAATAGGTGTATAATGTCTTACAAAATGACGCAAGGTTGGAGAGAAATAAACTGTAAGTTTGTCATTATATTTCTGAATAACCAACTTATTTTTGTCCGCCATAATTTTCTCTCCATACTTCTTACCCACAGTCTCATTCCATCGTTTTACTAACTCAATAAGTGATAAAGGTTGAACACCACGCTTTTTCAAAATGATGCGTTCTTCGCATTCTACAACATCTTCATCAAATATTTTAAATCTATAATGAAATTTGTTGATTCGATTTGAATAAACTTTTCTAACATTTGCAGTAGCAATTGACGTTAGATGTAGTCCATGACCAAAACCGAGATGCGGATAGAATTCACTATCCAACCTCAGCGTAAGACCTTTAGTAAAAGAATGAAAGCGGAGGAACTGTCTCCCACTCCAATGATAGATAGTAAACTCATAAGCTTTCTGATTTTTATTCTTCATGATGGAAGTATTACCACTGTTGAATGCCTTAATAATTTTCTCATTCCCAAATGGCTCATAAGAATCTGATTTTATCTGAATCCATTCATAGTTCCACTTTCCATCTGATGTTAAATTGTATGGGAACTGAAATGCATTATTCATCGTTATTCCATCATGGGTGCGAGGAGTCAATATCATTTCTTCCAAATCATTCACATTCTGAATATTGCTATCATAGCAAATACTAGAAACGCCAACCTCCCATTCACCTTCTAAATGCAGTGGGCGATTTAATTCTACTCGATAGTCTGATGGTTTATTTTTGGGAAATTTATTCATAGAAGCATTACTGGGCAAGTAGATTAGAAACGAGTCCTTATTTTCACTTTCCATATTATTCACATTGGAAAAATATATTAGCATACGTTTGCATTAACTCTTCATTCGGAAATGGAGTGTGATACTTGTCACAGCATCTTTATGAAAAGGAATCAACGCACCAGCATCGTCATAAATGGCAATATCAATTTGTGGGATGTAGTTTGATTTCAGCTTTGTATAATGCACTTTCTTGAAAGTATGCTCAGATAAAATACTGCAGCTCTTTGGCTGGTATGGTATCATTGCTAACAATGGAGCTTCAACATCTCCCACACGTACATCTTCACCAATATTGGAATATATCTGAAAATAGTTAATACGACGCGATAGCGACATGTCTGCGCTAGCTTTGGTTACAGTACCACTTTTAAAGATATTTTGGTCAAAACCCAAAATGTCCATTAGAGTTTTATCCATAATTAGTTCAATACCTTTTCCACTTATAGTGAGAGACAAAGTACCTTCTTTTTCAGAAAATGAAATATGTTGGTCATTAATCACTTCATTTAAATAATCTACAACCAATTTAACTGAAGTAATGATGCGAGGCATCAGCACTCTTGTTTCATGTAAGATACCACCGAAAGGCTCTACACACTTTCTGTATAAAGATACACTCCATTCTGTATCAAATTGATTTGACCTTTCACATGGTAAATGTTGCATATTAAATTTTCCATGAACAGCTGCAGAATGATGTCGCAAGAACTGATGAAAATCTTTTGAACAAATTAATACTAGATCATCATCATTTAATTTACTTATTGCAATATGATTAGATGATTTAATATAAGTCAATGTTGCCACTTGTTTACCATCAACTCGAAGGAGATAATTAAATTTCTTCAATAATGTTTCAGGAGTCATGTTTGTCTTTCTTGGCTTAATCACAATCTTCTTCACCAACGTCTTCTCATTTTTTGGAATAAGATCTACATAATAAGCTTCCTCTCGATATATTAACTGTTTATGAGCACTTATGTGGTAATTAACGTTAAAATTATCATAGCTTGTCAAGGCGCTAGCGAGGTAACCTAAATCATTTCTTAAACTTGGACTTAAACCAACAATCCAATCTTTCTCAACTACATGATGTATATAAGTATAATCATCATTGTGTGGAGTAAATTGGGCAATATGTTTACACGCTTTATTCAAGAAATCATATATAAACTTTTTACATGATAAGAGATCTTTCTTTGACCACTGTGGAATGTATACTCGACAGCCCTTTTCACATTGGTAAGCAGCTGTACGTCTCATATTAATAGTCATCACCTCATGATCAAAAGTATAGACACAGTTGCTATAAACAAGTTGAGTGACACCCACTTCCCAATTCCCATTTAGCTGTTGTGCATGATCAATGGGAGTAGAAAAGACTGCGGCTCGATTACTAGTAAATCTCTTTGTAGCCGCATTGCTAAGCAAAATATGATAAAACGACATTTTTATATTGCTAATCTGCAACTTTGCATAACATCATGAAGACTTGGATTTTGGACTCTCTACAATATATCAGAGTTGATCGTGATGGAAACGTACATTTCAAAAATTCTCATGGTCATACATCAAGAGGAATTACATTAACATGGCGACAATTTGTCAACCTCAATGATATCATGAGGGATTTGGAATATTTTGAAACATTAAGATTCATCTCCCTGGGTGATCAAGTTTGGCTTCAACATTACAGAAATGAAATTCAAATCTACCATTCTCATTCCGCAAACTGTTTCTCATTTCGCAAATACAATTGGGAGAAGTATAGAAGATACATACATCGCTCCATCATGACATTTATTCGTCGTGAGTTCATCGCCCTACTATGCAAATCTTAATCAGACATGACTATCACGCACCATGAGTTGGAAATTAGATTCCCTACAACGTATTGAAACGGATCATGATCGAAACGTCTATTTCAAAGATTCAACTGGAAATGTGAGAAGAGAGTTTGCTTTATCTTATCGCCATTTTCAATCTCTACATCATATCATGAAGGATTTAAAATACTTCTATATGAAAAGACATTCACGTATTGGAAATCGCATCTGGTTGCGCGTCAACAATCGGCGAATTCAACTCTATCATTCCCAACTTCATACTAACTTCACATTTCATCAAGGTAGTTGGGAAAAGTATAAAAGGAAGGTACATCGCTCAATTTACTCATTCTTTCATCATGAAGCGCCATCGCTACACCATCGTCAACATTCTCCGTCGCTTCAGACTCTACACCAAAATCGATCTCACAACATTACACCAACAGCTTCCAAACAGCAAGTATTACCCGGGTCGTCCTCAAATGTTAGTGGTGAAGATGAACAATTCACGGAATCTTCAACTCTTCCCAAATGGGACTGTACAGATTCTCGGCGCCCTTTCTCATTCATCGGCGCAGTCAATGCGCTTAGAGCTACAAAGACTACTACGTCGGATATGGAAGAGGGAGAGGTGTGTGATGTCGAATCTGACTGTGGACAATATGGTGATCTCTACTCAATTGAGTGACAGTCTATCATTTTTGAAGATTCGTACCAGCAGTTACAGTTTGTGTTATGAACCCGAACTTTTTCCTGCAGCTCTCATTAGTTGTTGGTTACCTGTGCATGTGGCAATCTTTCATAATAGTAAAGTGATCATTACTGGACTAAAATCTCATGTACAAGCAAATATGATCCTAGACTATCTCATTGAGTATGTACGTACCCAGCGGATTGTAAAATAAAAAACAATTTTTCCAACATGATGTTTTTATTTCAAATCATGATAGAACTTACAAATCATTTTTTCATTAGAGGATGGATTACATGAAAAGTTTTGAATAACAGATACAAATCGAGATACATGTAAACGTCTTAAGATGAAGTACAGTACAAAAGCACCACACGTTGATGAAAGTGGATGTTGTAGTATGCGTTCATTTCGCTGATATTGACGCGTATGTTTTCTCAACCACTGCTGTGTTGGTATATTTGGAGGTTGAGCAAGAGAGTCAAATAGTTCACCACGTCGGTCTTCTCCAATAAAGATCGCTTTCCAATGCTCACCGCCTAAATTCTGTGAATGAGTGTTTAGCACAATAAAGATGGGATAGTGATTTACTGCAGGTGGTAAGGTATCGAGTGAATAGACATTATCGAAAGCTTTCAACGTCGCTTCGTCTGCATTACGCTGCACTTTAGTCTTAATATCGTCAGCAGTCAACCAACTCATTAACGATTATACTGAAGAATCACGTCACGATACTTTGTAATTTCAATATTTGAATCGAAGACTGCATAAATTAATACATTGATCGTCTCAGGTAGTGTTCTTTTGAACGTTAAATCCAAACGAATATTATGAGGCACGTTCGCTTGACGATAGGGTGCACTAATATCGCTGTCAGCAGTCAAATCAAATGCATAAATAGTATATCCACTCTTAAACTCTTTCATAGTCAGTCCGTTGGTGTCATCCGTATTGTAAAAGCCAAAAACATCCATAAAATCAACATAACTGCGCATAAATTGATCTGAAGCAAAATCTGGTTTGTAGGGTGGACCAGGATGACTCACACCATTTACACGTAAAGCAATTTCACTTAACTGATTGTGTTTAAAATTGAAAGGATTCTTCTTTATATTACCATTAAATGCATCATTTTCAACCATTGCCACCATGAGGAGCTTCGGTGCTTCCGATGGAAAGAGGCCATCTTTCATGAAACTCTTTTGATCTTTCGGAATTGTAAAGGTGAGAAGCTTTGTATGCTGAATGGGGTAAATGGCATTTTGGCGGTTAAGGCCTTCAGCATGCCCTCTAATGACACTTGGATTCGGTACTACTCGACGAATGTAAAGTGCAATATCTTCCACATGAATTCTAAAATTGTCAACTTTAGCAAATGCATTCAGCGCAAATTCAGGCTTATTCAATGTCAGCTTGAGTCGCATGCTGGTATTACACAGTAAAAACTTTGACTGTCTAAAGAAGTCTAAATTCAGCGGACCATATAGCTGACATACTCTACTATCTTTAATCATAGCAGATCGCTTTACAAAGCCACTGTTTGTTTCAACATCAAATTTTCCTGCTTCATCTCTGTACCATCCCATGGCTTCCATATGACTTTTTTGTGCTGCTGGATGAAACTGTGATACATGATTGAAATATGATTTATAGGGATAATCGCTTTGACCACCTTCCACTTGCTGCTCTCCAATCGTTAGAGAAACATCACGAAGTAATGTAGTCAATGGTAAATTGTTCAGTCCAACTTTATGTGCATCGTCAATAGCAGTTCCATCTGCTTGCTGAATTCTAAACCTCAAATCAAGCATCGCATAACTCAAATCTATGTAGTCATCACTACCACCAGGAATAACAAATTCAATGGGGCCAGCATTCTCAGCTGTTCGAGGATGATAATCTACAATACTTGAACTAAGAATATCTGTCTGTATGGCTTGTTGATCGAACAAACAAAAACCGGAAGTTTTACACTCCATGATTAGAAGTTATAGCAGCGTCGTCGTTTAGCGCCTGATGAATGATTAGAGCCTCTGCGACGTTTGCGTGAATGCCTTTTGACTGAAGATCGCACCTTACCAGCTCCGCGATGTTTCCTCCTTCCTTTATTCATTCGTTTAGGTGATTTCTTTCCTTGAGTAACACCAGCAATGGTCTGCTTCAATGTTTTTAAACCGCGTTCCTTCCCACGATTCAACAAACTGCTCTTAAAACTTCTACCTCTGGAAAGATCACTAGCAACATCACCAGCAAAGCCAACGGCATTACTTAAAACATTTCGTTTTAAAGATCTACCGACATTGGATATGAGAGGTGCTACAACAGATTTCAGTGCACCAAGTATGCTACCTCCACGTTGGCGGCGAGCACCGATGTAAATTTGTCCTCCGCCACTTACATAGGAGGGTCGTGAATAAAATGAGGCAGTTGGATTCATAGCTCAAACCCTAAACATTGTTAGTTACAACTTTGCATGAATCACTGTCGATCACTTAGATGAAAGATGTCGGCACGACGCATCCAAGAGTTCATACTTGAAGGATAACCAGTCCATTTAACAAGACACCATTCTTCACCTTGCCGTTTTTTACATCGAATGATTTTCTCTACCAAATATGTTTCACTTTCAGTGACTACCTCAATCTCATCGCGGTAAAAGCTACCCTCAATTTCTTCATTATCGTAATCTTTCAACTTGTAGGTGGTCGGAGAGTCTTTTTGATTAATCCTTGATACTGTAAATACCTCCTCTGTCCAATTCGGAAGGTACCCTTTAGCAAAAACACTTTTCACTTTTGAGATACGAACTTTATCGCCAATTTTCACATCACTTTTCACATGAGTGCGTTTACGTTGGAATGATTCGCGCACTTTATCTACATTGTCAGCATTTACATCTACTGGTCTGAGTCCAATAGAACGATGGATAGAGTGATTGTAGGCATGGAGTGTATCTTGTAGAACCTTTGTCCAATTTTGTGTCAAGTTGGCAGTAAAATGTCGCCACAAGCGATTTTTTAATGTGCGATTAAAACGTTCAACGAGTGCAGCTTTATAAGCGCTCTTTACACTAAACAACTCAATGTCATGCCTCTCAAATAATCTTGTCACATGCTGATTTTCAAACTCTTTTCCTTGATCACTCTGAATTCTTTTTGGAATGCGACCTTCTCGAAAAATTGTTTGGAATGCTTTTGCTACTCCTTTCCCTTCTTTAGTTTTTAAAGGTTGAGCCCACGCATAACGCGAGAAAATATCAATGACGGTTAAAATAAAATTATTACCCGAGTTATGTTTTGAAATGGAGGCAACATCGCACAAATCTGCTTGCCACTGTTCATCGATGTCATGAACAATATAATGGCGGGTGCGGTACTTCTTTTTCGCTTGTTTGTGGAGTGTATAGGTAGCCTGACCCTTTAACCATCGTTTCACTTGTGATTGTGGAAGACCACTCGCTTTTGATAATTTCTTGATAGATGCAAATCCTGCCGGATGTTTTACATCATAATAGATTGACTTCAAACGTTCAGTCGATGACGGCTGACTCTTTTTCCTCCTTCTCATCTTTTTTCTTTCTTGCCTTTCTACATTTACAACAACTGCAGCATTTAGCTTTAGCGGTTTTGCGATCGTGTTCACATTGCTTAGGGGTTTCATTATGAGAGCTGGCGCAGCAAGTGCAAGTGACAACGACATTCACCTCTGGCGGCTCATTACATGGCAAGCAACACATCTGCTTCATATTAATAGTCTGAGAACATGTATTTCCTAGGAGGAGCTGTTTTACGTTTTCCTTTTACCAGTTTTAGTGGCGATGTAGATCTACGTCGAGTTCTTCCTCTTGTTTGCTTAGTGAGTGTGGGAGGGGATGTAGCAGGTGACGTCTTAAACCAATTTGTTGGCATTTTCATCACCTGAAGCATTGGAGTAGTAGCCACTGTTGAATCAAGTTCTTTCAATGTCTCATTATTTAAAGCAAATTTTGGCACATTATGCTTTTTCAATAGTTTAAGAAAGTATGACCAACCAGGTGGAACATAGCCCTGACGGCGCTTTCTACGTGTCGCATACTGAATCAAGTCTTCATAACGTGAAGCATCAATCACTTTATTTTCATCTGTAATGATTTCTCCTCTATCATTTACATTGAGATGGGGTTCAATACTGTTGAAAAGAGATATGGCATGTGCGCGAGATGCTAAAGGTGTAGCAGTCGATACAGAGTCACGCATCTTATTCTTCAAGTTTTTCAATTGCTCAACAGTTTCCGATTGTAATAATACAGCACGATGTGGATCTTTGATGTGAACATTTTGCTGATAATCTATTTCTTTCCTATACATTTGATTTGCAAGAGGTTGCTTTACTTGCTGCATGGCAGTCAATTGTACATATTCATCCTGAGGAATAACAATCATGCGAGAATAAGAACTCATAGTTTGTAGATAATCATGGGAGTTTTCAAAATATCACTTCGAAATCTAAATTCTTCCGGACACTCTTGCGTAAAGTCAATGAATAAGTAACCGTATGGTTTTTCAGTAGCTGCTTGAAAAATTTCAATTAAGGCTTTTGATCCTCTGGGTGCAACTTGTCGCGCTAAAATTTCAAATTGACTTTTATCTCGCGGATTCTTGAAAATAGCATAATAGTGTGTATTCAGGTTTCGTGTACGAGCTTCTTTTCCATCAGGAAACAAATTTTGTGTGATATAGATGATAAAGCACCTTTTATGATGTGCTGCGCGAGTGAACATATCTGTAACATCTTTTGAATTCTTACTTTCTTTTAATAAATCATCCAATACAACAACATCATTAGACTGAAGTTTATCCACTGCAATAATTCCTTCATGTCGAATAAAGTTGCGACTTTGCAATTCCTGAAACAGCGACGGTTGATAAATACCATAACACCAAATCACTCGATTGATAGGTTCCCTAAACAACTCCCTTCTTTTATCCAATAAATTCAGCGTGAAAACAGTTTTACCTGCATGAGATGGACCTGATACAGTCAGAACTTTATCGCATTGAAGTCTGAAATCCATTTTATTACTTTGAAACTCAACATTTGCATAATTAACGCTTAGAGCCAAAGATATTTCCCAATAGGTTGCCCACGGCAGGAGCTATCATTGGAAGTATTGCTGAAAGGAAACCGCCCTTTTGTGTTAGAGTTTTCCTCTTTCTTTGAAGGGCGACTTTAGGATTGGAGATGAAACGCAATTTTGTAGCATATCGCTTAAGTAACTTTCGTTGTTTTGGTGCTAATTTCTTCGTCCTCAACTTTCTCACATGAGAAATAATTTCACAAATGAATTTATCGTTAGCATGTCGTATAGCATTGTATCGCTGATTTGCTTTCATTCGTCGGAGAGCTTGAATGGCTGAAGAAAACTTTTGACTTTTACGTTTCGTCATTTTACGTTTCGCCATTTTCCGTGTTAGTCTTTGCTAAAACCTATCTTTACCACATTTGCATAGGTACTAACTATTGCGGCATAAGTGACACTCGAAATGAGCAATATCACAGTGGTTACATTGGCAAAGTTGAATGCAATTACGTATGAAACAGCGTTGACAAAAAGCATGCTTACATCTCTTGAAGATGCGCTTTTCATTTCCATCCTTTCGTTTACATACATCGCAACACATAGTTTCACCGTTACTGATGTCTATAGCAAGTCTTTTTGAAGATATGAATTTGCTAGCCTTTTCTAAATAATAGACGCATGTACAGAAGGAATATACTTCGAGAGTGAGCAGACATAGCTCGAAAACCAGTTGTGCTACAATCAAGTACCACTGCATTTTTAATTTTTGTTTATGGAAAGTTGAATGTGAATATCTGAAATCGCTTCAATCACTAGACTGCTACCATGATGGTTAAATGCGTTAAGACGTTCAGCAATTTTTATCATATGTCTTTTAAAAAATTCTTCGGGGTGATCTACCACTTCCATTGAATAAGAAGTAAAATGGAAAGAGCGAGTTTCCACCTCTTCCTTTCCAAAATGACTAAACTTAATTTTCGCAACTAATCGCGCCATGACAATGCTATCAGAGAATGTATTCATTAACTCTAGAAATAGAGTGCTAGCATCATCGAGCACTGCTTCGATGTCAGTCTCATCTTTATGAAAATTTATCACATAATCTTGAACAGCTCCTTTTAAACTTTGCCTATGAAAACGTAATGTTCCGCAGTCGTTTGAGAAAGACATGATCGCCCTTTATCTAACCCATCCATTGCATGAAAACAACAACTCTTCTCATAGTAACATTTATTGAATAACGGTAACAAGCATGCATTATAAATCAATGGTTTGAAAGAGATAAAATAGATACAGCTGATAACTATCATACAGCGAGCAATGATAACCATACAGGACTTTGGCAGTGTTGAGGTAAGGAGGAAAGAAGCATTGGTTATGAACGTAGCTACTACAACGAACAGACAAAATAGGAACACACAAATCCTTAAAACGTTTCGTGACTTCATGATAATGTTGATTCACTCTACTATCCCAAGGCGGGAGCAAAATATCATCAATGATTAGATTGGGAAATACTTTCCTCTCCTTACCAGGATTATTACAAAAGATGCGTATAACATTGAAAGCAGCTAACCATCGTTTAAAGTCAATAAGAAGAGCACTCTCACAAGAAAAGCCATAGTCTTGCAAATATTTCAGATTAAGTCCATGAATGTGTTTTCTCGCCCATTGATCAACATTGGGATCGCAGTTGGCATGTTGATGATAGACACTGACAATCTGATATGTCCAATTGTTCATAGCAATAGCACTGAGCTCCTGTACAGGTTCACCCTCACAATCCATAAAAATGATGATAGAAGCCTAAAACGGAAATTTACACATCTAAGGAAGCGTTCTATAACATATTACAAAATGAAGAATTACATCGATGCTTTTCACGACAAAATACACAAATGATATGATGGCAACGAAGAAGTAAAATGTATCTAATAAGACCACGTCTACGACACTCAAAGCACATAAGCGAATTGTCATAGGGTAGAGTTAGGAAAGGACTAGTAATTCTCCTTCTTTGATTTGCGTTTTGATGTAGCATTCTTCTCCGACTTGCGCTTCGTACCACTGCTGTTGAGGATTTGATCAATTATGTCATCTACGCTGGCTGCTTTTGGAATATATAGGATGGATTCCATATGCATGGAGAGAGAGGCTATTTTATTATCTTTGTGCTGACCATAATATAGTCCATTCACTTTGAAAAGGATATCCCAAGTACCTTCTCCGAGCTCGTCGCATGTGATGATTGTTGAATGATCTCCCTCCTTCTTATAGTAAGTACACCAATGTGATACCGGTAGGCAAATTTGATTACCATCCCAAATCTTTCTATAGGGAGTATCCTTGTCATCTCTCGCTTTCCACTCTTGAGCAAGAGGAGTAGGAATGTCCATATTTAATGTCACGTACTCCTCAATAATATCAAGTTGGCGGCGAATGTACGGACTCACGGGGATCAGTATGTAGTCCCCATACTGATTGTGCATTATCTTGACATCCGTGGAAGGGAGCATTCCCGTTTGGAGTACTACGCTATGATCATCATAACGCAAGACTTGTTTAAATTTACGCTGTAGCGGTGTAGGATTATGTACCTTGGTTGTTTCTTCCACTGGCCTCAGTTGTAGATGATCTGATCGGAGCGAACCTTGTAACGTTTGACCGTCATTTTGTCCTACTAGTGCAGCAGATGGAGTAGATGCCTGAAAATGAAAAAAGATTGTATTAAGTTTACGTTCAAGGGAGGAGAGGGAAGTAGCGACTTACCATTTTAGTTGGATAATAGAACAGGGAACTAGAGAGAGAGAAAATGTGCGTCCGTCACTCGTGTGATTCAACGATGGAATGATTCTCACTGTGGAAGGCTCGCTATTTATAAAGAAATGCTTGATTCTCATTGGATGATGATCCTCATTGGACAATAACATTAAGCTGATTCGAAATCTAACTCCGTCGTTTTTCGCCAATGTCCCAAAATCGTAAATGGCGTCTCACATCTAAACGAAGGCAGATAGGAACAAGCCGATTGTTTCACTGAATTTGTCTCACTCTTAGCTTTCAAACGAGCTATCGCACGACAAAAACCGTCCACTGGAAGCCAAAATCGAAGCAAGCTGTCCAGAGGGGGGGGGGACGTCAGTGAAATTTCAAAGTTTGATGAAACAAACTTTGGTAAAGGTCCCAGGTCGAAATTCCACACTTTGGAAAATTTTTAATTTTTCCCATACAAAGTCACTCTGACACTTAGGATTTTTTCAGGTGAGCTCCGACCTAAAATCTTGTAACCGCTCTAACTTTTGAACGGCTGCTCCGATTGACTCGCAACGAAAAATGCGGTCGAGCAGTGTTTCATCCTCTTTCCAATGCAAGTCGAACGAACAAAATCCGTCCACTAGAACCAAAGTTAGATCAAAGGGGGGGGGGACGTCAGCGGAAAATTTTTATCTCCGATTGCTTTCAAATTCACCATACAGATGCAGAATTTCACGCTGAATCCGAATCTGACCTCCGTTTTCACATCCGAGGCCGCGTTTCGACACTACACACCAAAACATACCACAGTTTAACCAAGACAACCTAGACGGTCGCCCACGTCAACCTAGACGGTCGCCCAAGTCCACCAGGCGGTCGGACACAGACACCCGAGACTCACACACTGGCGGACCAGAGGGGGGGGGACGGCAGCAGAACCTCGACGGCACATCACGACACTGGTGGACCAGAGGGGGGGGGACTCAGCGATGGCGGCCATCTTGCGCTATCTGGTGTTCGCCGTTTTCTTACTACTAAAGGAAATTGTCCGAGAATTGTGTCTTTCAAGTGCTGACATGAAAGATGGATGACAGACAATGTCGAGTGAATCTGCTGCCGCTGATTTCAGGCAGAATGGTCTCAGCAGACCAACCAGATCAACGTTGGTGCTATGCAAATCATGATATTGAGAGATATCAATCAAACCTACGAAGTTGGAGAGACGGACGATAGGCGCATAAGTATAAGGAAGCACGCAAGCCAACTGGAAGGCCTAAAAAACCTACAAAATCATCCACTTATACACACAGCTGTCCCAGCGTTCCACGCACATACCTTCGGGACACATGGTTATAAGTGTGCGGAACCTGGATCTTCTGGTAATTATCTTCAGTTGTCGGAAACCAACTCATAAATGGATAATATGTGCATGCATCTTGAACATATTTGCCAAAAGTTATTCAAGTAACAAAGGGTCCATTTTTGGCAACGCAATGTGCTAATAGGCTCGTCGTGAAAATGCACATACCTACTTCAGTTCGCTTCTAGTCTCATCTGTCCATTGCTCTTCTCGTCCACAGTGTCTCGAAGCCCCTAGCGCAGTCGTCACTCCACCTTGTTCGTGGTCGTCCTCTTGCCCTCGTCCACGGGCGCGGTGTCCATTCCGTAATGCTCCTCGTCCAATGGTTGTCTTCGAGGTGGAAGATGTGGCCTCCTCATTGGGCCTTTGATTTGTCTATACACGAAAGGATCATCTCGACCTGGGTTTGCTCCCGGATCCATCTGGTCGTTTTTCGGTCTCGCGAAGAGAGATTCCTAGCATGATTCTTTCCATTTTTCTCTTAGCAACTGACTATGTTCCTCATCGTGTTGTTTAGGGCCCATGTTTCGCTGCCATATGTCATGACCGGCAGGATGTGCTCATTGCAAGCTTTAAATTTGATCTTTATGCTGGCCTTCCTGCTTCTCATTATGTCACTTAGGTTACCAATTGCTCTCCAAACCCAGTAAGATGCGTCATCTTATTTCAGGAAGGAGATCGTGGTCTTTACTCAATGTCTGGCCCAGGCAGACAAACTTTTCAACTTCTTCTATTTCATTGCCATTGATGAAAAATGATGAGCTTGTTGCATTCTCGTTGATCATGATCTTATTCTTATTTAGATTAATTTTTAGCCAAGTTGGTCAGCCAAGGTTGTTGATGTCGAGTTGATGCAGCTCTTGAGGGGTGTGTGCAACAAGGACAATGTCATCAGCATAAATCAAGTGAGAAAGAAGCTTTCCATTGATGTCTATGCCTTCATCTTTCCAGTCAGTCTTGTTGAGAATGGCGTCTTGTAGACAGGATGTGAATAATTTTGGTGATAGGTTGCCACCTAGACGTAGGCCTACTCCTCGTTTAATTTCAATCTTTCCGCTATTTGTGTAAGAGTTGAGTGTTGGGGTCGCTGTTACTCCATCGCAGAGATCAATTAGAAGCTGTATATGATTTGGATGTATACCGTTGCTCGTAAGTGCGGAAAGAAAGGTTGATGTTCAATGGAGTCAAAAGCCTTTTCGTAATCAACGAAGGCCAGGCAGACTGGTACCTTATATTCTCTGGCTTTCTCTTGTAGTTGAGTGATGGTTTGTAGATGATCGACGGTAGAGAAACTGGATCTAAATCCTGCTTCCTCCTTTGGTTGTTGCTGATTCAATGTGTTCGACATGGGTTTGAGAACATGTGAGAAGACTTTATGCATGAAATAAATTAGACTGATTGGTCTGTAATTTTTTAGATCTCTCTTGTCTCCCTTCTTATGAAAGATGATCATGATGGCGTTCTTCCATGCCTGAGGCATTTTATTTTGGTTCAAGCATTCGTTGAATAATCTGGCAATCACACTGACAACTGGCTCCCCTACATCCTTGAGTATGTCTGCAGTTGTGCAATTTTTGCCTTGCTCTTTACCTGGTTTCACTTTCTTGATGGCGCCCGTATCTCTGACAGAAGGATCCAGCAGGGAGGGTCGTCGACGCCGACAGTGTTACTTGGAACATTTTTCACTTGTGATACTTGTTGTCTTAGCTGTAGAATTCTCCGTAATACTCTTCCACCCGTTTCAACATTCTAGCCTTGTCCTTTATGACATCGCCGTCATGTTCCTTGATTGATGTAATTTGGCTTTGTCCGAGATTTTGATTTTGTTTTGCTAGTTTTAAACTCTTGTTGTTCTCGAGTGTCTTGATTTGTTGATCCTCTCCAAACTTCTTGATGTCTTCCGCTATTTTGCGTTTTGTGGTTTTACACAGTTCGACACATTCAATGTGTTTAGAGTGCATGTTGGTGCTCGTCAGTTTTCGGCGCTTTTCCAGAAGATATTTCGCTTCCCCTGACAGTTTATCCTTTTTTCATTCTTGTGTCTTTCCGAAATACTGACTGCCGATTCTCGTATGGTCGCTGACTTTTTCGCGAAAACCATTAATATCAAATTTCGTTATCTAGTTCCGTGGTCTCAAACCTATTTGTGACAGACAGTTGGTATTCTTCCTTGTGGGTTGATAGTTTAGCGACATCTGCCTTTTGAGGTTTCCGTATTATCCTTGGTCTCTCCATTTTCGTGTTGAAACGCACCGAAGCCAGTGTTGAAGCGATTCAGGACGTTGACATCTTAAATGATATGATGTATGCTTGACAGGATGTAGTCGATCTCATTATTCGTGGGTCCGTTTGAAGAGATCCAGGTCTATTTCCTCGAAGACTTCTTCTTGAAATAGTTGCTCATTATCTTAAGTCCATGTTGTTCGGCAAAATGAACCATCCGGTGTCCTGTCATTTCTAGTTCCTATGCCGGGAATCGAAATCTCTTCCGGAAAAGCGCCGAAAACTGAAGAGAACCAACCGACCATGCTTGTAGGTAGATATAGCTATATGCAATTCAAGTGGTAATTCTTATTGATCCTTGGGCTACTTTTTCACTTACTCCATTGAAGCTAGTTACTTTGTCCGCAATCTTCTTATCTACTAGGAAGCCTACTCCGTTTCGATGCAACTTACCGACTTTGTAGTATAACATGTGACCGCTTCTTCTGAGTTTTTGACAACCTTCTTCTTTCATGTGAGTTTCACAGATACAGTAATATCGAAATTTATTTTGCTTACTTCTTCCAATTCTGCGACGCGGGTGAGCATCTGAGTGAGCATCGTACGTTTCAATATTCAGATGTAGGGATGCTTGAGGCAGAGTTTTCGCACCTAGTGATTCTTAGCACCCTCCGCTCCTTTCCCGTTTTGACTGCTGCCGTGGTCAAGGGGTCTATTGTTGCTGGGAACTGAGGACCATAGATTATTAGTGACTTGCATGCGGCTCAAAGGAAGTGCCTTACTAGCCACGCTTGGCACCGCGGGTTTGCGAGGGGTCTTCTCTTAGGGCCACCTTCCCATAGACGGTCAGCTGTACCAAGCTGACGGCTTCCGTCAACCCGGTTTTTCATTCGGAGTTTTCCTCCTCCTAGACGGGCTGCCTACATGGTTTACGAACCCTATCTGCCCTGGCAAGGGTTATTTTATACTTTTAGACTGGCGCCCCTCACTCGCCGGTGACCCGCTGCTGCTACAGTCACCCAGGGAAGACCACAAAGAGGCAACAGTTGGCTGATGACCCCAGCACAATGTGACCACATCTAGAGACTGCAAGCGCCACCCTGCAGTCCAGTCGCCATCAGCCAAGGACATTCCCTAGGCTACTCATTATGAAATAAATCTTTTACCTGCATTGAAACATAAATGTAATGCTTTGTAAGCGAGAGCTCATGAAACTTGGTGTGGCGGCTGGAGAGGTACTGTAGAGCTTAAGTTTGGCTCTATTGCGTTTTCCGAAAAGATGCGCAGAAGTTGTGGCTCGATGTGTATTTGAAGATTTGAAATGTCGCTGAATAGGCCATATTTTCAAACTTGTGAATGGTGTGTAGGACAGAGTATTGCATGGATTTTGATGAAACTTTACTTGAAGGTGAGTGAGGTACTGTAGAGCTTAAGTTTGGCTCTACTGCGTTTTCCGCAAAGATGCGCAGAAGTTGTGGCTAGTTGTGTGTTCTTAGGATTGAAATCATGTCATTTTTGCCATATTGTGAGGGCTATGTAGGACAGAGTATTGCATGGATTTTGATGAAACTTTACTTGAAGGTGAGTGAGGTACTGTAGAGCTTAAGTTTGGCTCTATTGCGTTTTCCACAAAGATGTGTAGAAGTTGTGGCTCGATGTGTTCTTTTTGTCGTGATGTTATTTATTTTGGCTCTATAGTAGAATCATTAAAATAGTATTAAATCATTAGTATCTTGACAACCAGACATGACCTTGTTAACGCCAGAAGATATCAACAACTTTTCAGCAATCAACAGAAACAAAAAATTATGCAATGAATTTGAGACATCATAACTTCTCTAATAGTGCACCGATTTCGACGAACAATACATTAAAAGAATGCTCAGAGAAAGCCCTTTCACTTTGTGTTTGAGTCATGGTTATACTCACATGTTTTCACATTGAAAATTTGAGATTTCTAAAAGTGGCGATTTTCACATTTTGACCTCTGTCCACCTTATAGTCCGGGAGCTAGCGTGAAGTTGTGCAGGGAACGAGGTAGTACATAAAACTTTCACATAGCATAGTACAACTCTAACCTACTGAAAAACTTCGCGTCTGCCGGATCAGATCATTTGCTTTTCAGAAATAGAGAGGATAACACAATCCTATGTATTTCCAGTGGTAAAATTGTGACATTTTAGGTGTTGACTCCATTTTTTCGAATTTTTGCTCATAAAAGTTACACAAATTGGTATTTTGTTGAACTGGTTATTATAGAAATCATCTACAGATCATGATCTTTCAAATGAGTTATCATTCAGTGACAGAGGATGAAGTAAAGTGTACAAACAGACACTTTTCGTTGGTGTAACTGCAAATTTTAACATAGAAATTTCAGGAAAATTGTTGATATACTTTAACGAAAAGTGTCTGTTTGTACACTTTACTTCATCCTCTGTCACTGAATGATAACTCATTTGAAAGATCATGATCTGTAGATGATTTCTATAATAACCAGTTCAACAAAATACCAATTTGTGTAACTTTTATGAGCAAAAATTCGAAAAAATGGAGTCAACACCTTAAATGTCACAATTTTACTAATGGAGATACATAGGATTGTGTTATCCTCTCTATTTCTGAAAAGCAAATGATCTGATCCGGCAGACGCGAAGTTTTTCAGTAGGTTAGAGGTGTACTATGCTATGTGAAAGTTTTATGTACTACCTCGTTCCCTGCACAACTTCACGCTAGCTCCCGGACTATTATGCAATGACTGACACAAGTGCACAATGACTCATTGAAAAGCTTAGAACATAAGCTCCTATGTAGTGTATAGCTTGTCAATGTAAAATGTGATTTGATTTAGTTTGACATAGATTCGATTGATGTTTGACACAATTTAGGTGGTTCGTTTTTTATGATCAACTCTGTTCGTTAACTTTTAGTTTATGATCAACTTTTAGTTCATGGCTATGATTTGGGGACTTCGAGAATAGATTATC
Source organism: Prostheceraeus crozeri (assembly GCA_907163375.1). Taxonomy (NCBI): domain Eukaryota; kingdom Metazoa; phylum Platyhelminthes; order Polycladida; family Euryleptidae; genus Prostheceraeus; species Prostheceraeus crozeri. Next base: position 101,059 of record CAJQUW010006399.1, on the reverse strand, counting down.
CCACCTAACGGATATAATATTGATAAAAGTTGCAGTCGAATGAGCAATTGTGACCTTTTGAACACTTGACAAAATAATCTGACGCTATTAAACAGTGTAAGACAATTAATTCTCCGTTAAATATTCCGGCATACTGTGCCAATCATAGTTGGATAGTAAGTGTATACGGGGATCACCGGTAATATAACCCAGGGTTTCTCAACGGGGGCGTACTGCCCCCCCCCCCAGTGTAACTCACTGTGATCGACGTAACTGAAATGAAAGGGTAATTGATGTCACTATGTCAGACATCTTTTCTATTGTTGGATGTGTGTTTCTATTGACACAGCACTGGGTGCTTTCTCCACGATTCATTGCGAGAGACTCGAAAGGATGTCGCCTACCTGGCTGATATATTTCAGAAATTGAACGACCTGAGACATCACCTTCAAGGAGAAGACATAAAACCACATCGCGAGTTTCATGACCAAGTTATCCTTGCTGAAGAAAAGTATCCAGAGGGGTGAATTACACCAGCACAGCTTCCCCGTCTAAAGAAAATGCACTGAAGATGCGGAAGTGCATGCCGATCACATCAACATGTTGATCGAAGACTTTGAGTTGAGATTTGATGATTTACTCCAAATAGACATACGCCGATGGGTAATTGATCCCTTTTCATTTGAAGTGGAATTAGCGGAACCCTCTTTACAAGAGGGCATGATTGATTTGCAGCACGATTCTGAAGCAAATGCATGTTCTGAAAGCAATGGCTATATCAAATTCTGGTCATCACTTGGAAGAATCAGGTAGCCAAACTATTTGGCGAAGCTGAACAGTTGCTTACAGCTTTCCCATCGTCATACCTTGTGGAATCAAACTTCAGCTCCGTTGATTATATTTCGTCGAAATCAAGAAGCAGACTCAACGTTTGTGACAGAGGCGATTAAAACTGTCCAGTATCGAGTCGAATGTCACGGTCCTTGTGTCACGGCACCAACCTCAAGGAAGCCATTAATATCACACAAACAGACTATGCTATAAACAAGCTAAGTAGGCCTGCATGTAAGCTTACATACGGTATTTGATATCCTTGCTTTATTGATTATGTCAGTTATTCTGTAAGATTCTGCCTTCTGCTTTTTGCCTTCAGCCTTGGCTAAAGCAAGGTGGCTAGCCCGGCTGCTGATGGTTGTAGTCCTCTTCTCTATTCCATACAGCAGAAATTCCTGTCTGGGGGTGGGTGCTGTGCCTAGCGCTGCAGTAGCTAAGTTCAGACAGAAACCAATTGTTTCGGGTACATCGCATCATACGACCGAAGATCAACGGCGTCAACGCTGGAGAAATGAAGTGCAACTTCTTCAACGGCGAAGACGGCGGAAGAGTCCAATCGGGGAAGTCACGACCACAAACTCAACGGTAATCAACGGCATCTTCGGTGGAAGAAGGTCACTCATCAACGGCAGGGTGTACTACTACAACATCTGATGACCTGATTAGCCGATTGATTACGTAGACGAACATCCAAGCATGAACATCCAACACCTTACTGACCAGTCGTACAACCAAAGAAGGCTTTGCTGTTTCGCATTTAGGCTTTTGAGCAAGAAACCATGGGAGGAAACCCAAACAGAAATTCCCCAAGTTCAAGGTGTATTCCACGTGCCGAGGAACTGAATGTGTGATAGGAGATCAGTATCTAACGTGGGGCGGTCTGGTTCGAAGAGGGGGCGGCACCAGGCCGATGGACTCGACCTTAATAGGAACGACATCATCTGCTGTAGAAGAATGATGTATATTGCTTAGTTGTTTATCTGTACCACTAGGGAGTCAAGCGGTTATTATAAATTACCCGGTTAACCGACGAGAAATTAACCGGTTAACCGGTTAACCGATGTAATACTAGTAATAGACGTTTTTCAATTCCATGTGACTATACAAGGCTTATATAGTCGCACTGAGTATAGTGTATGAGTATATGCATGCTTGCCTGCTATACCAGTTGAGTAAGCTCGCTTACTTTATGGACATAAACATTTTCTACTGATTGCTTGTAGGTCTACTTCCTTAATATTTTATTTTCAAGAATACTGTTATGTTTTAGTATACCCTCGTGAATATTTGAGTTTATTCCGTCTGGCTAACTTGAACCTAAAATCAATTTCACGGAATGTGCCTAATTCCATGTTAATTATTCAAAATAATAAATTATAAAATCTAAATCCACTAATGATAATAATAATGTATATTTTACCATAAAATCTGTACAAAACATTCAATGTGAGGTACCAGTATGGTAATTCACAACTTATATAGGATGTGGCCAGATAATATAAAAACAACGGCTACACAAAACTATCTTTAGGTTACTAATATATCTATGCTATTATTGATACATCAATATTAATATGTTGAATTCCTTGTAGATGGTCATCTGTAGAAGACTGATATCAATTAGAATTACTTTTTTACTGTTTACTTTCACTTGATATTCCTCTACTTTTAAAATACTTATAATGAGCCAAGACTTATCACAATTGATGTGGTTAGGTAACACATCACAAGTAACAATATACCCGGTAGGCTACATCATTATTCTCTATTGCTAATAAATAATTGGAATTAAAAACTTCCTTGTTATCATAATGGAATGGATCTTGGATGATCAGATATCAACTATTGTAACAACAAAATATACGTATAATCAGGTAGAGTTATTGTGATGCAGAAAAACGATGGCTTCTGCTGTTTCGAGTCTCACTCCATTTCCAGGAAATTATTATTTGGCAATAGCTTACATCAGCAATGAGATATTATCGAAATTGGAAAATGAAAACTAAAGCAATGTAGTTGCAATGTAGCAGAAAAGTTGGAAAAGCGTCGGTTAACCGATTAATTATTTTTTTAACCGGTAAAATTTAATTAACCGGTTAAACGGAACCGCTTGACTCCCTATGTACCACTGATAGTGGATTGCAGAATTGTTTGTATATTGGTCTATTTGATTTGTCAATATAGACACTATCGTTCTCGCCACGCACGCTGGTTTTCCCTTGCCGACTCAGGGGCTATAAGATATTACTACACTGTGGCAGCGGTAAACGTGGATGTGAACTGAACAATGATCGAAGATAAACCTGCGGGATCTTTCGGAAATCCATCTGGAATTCCATTGCCTGATCCATTGCCCCAATCCACTATTACACAAGCTGAAGTATGGCCAACATGGCGCAGACGGTTTAAAAGGTATAGAATTGCTTCTCAACTGAACCTAAAACCGGAAAATGAACAAGTGAGCACACAATTGTACGCCGTAGGCAATTCTGCTGACGATATTCTGTCTACTCTCAATGTTGATGAGACTGTCGCAACATTCGAGGACATGATAGATGCCTTCGACTCGTATTTTGAAGCGCGAAAAAACACAATAGTTCTTAGAGCAAAGTTCAATAAACGCAGCCAGAGAGATGGGAAAACGATTGATGATTTTATACATGATTTATTCAAATTAGCTGCAGAGTGTAAATATGGTGCACTACGAGAAGAGTTGATACGCGACAGGATAGTTGTCGGGGTAAATGACGAGAGTTTGTCTGATCGGCTCCAAGGAAAATCTCATTTGACTCTCGAAGAAGCAGTTACCTTAAGCCGCCAACATGAATCGAGGAAACTAAATCGCGAAGTAGTTCGGGGTAATAAAGAATCTGTTGATTTTGTCAAACAGTGCAAGCAAAATGTAAACCAAAGTTTCGCAAACAGACGCTTTACCAACAGTTTACTATCGAACAGAGGTCCTACAACCAGTGGTAGCACTAGCTATACAAAATTATGCCGCTTTTGTGCTATGAAGTATCATGAACGAGAAAACTGTCCTGCTAAGAACGCTATTCGTCATCACTGCTCAAACAGAGGACATTTTGTAAAAGCCTGCAGATTGCGAATGAGATCCCCAAATCTAGCTTCTAAAGTCAATGAGTTAAACATACCTGAGGGAACGGAAAGGAACAATGAGTGGTATGACGAAAGTACAGTTTTGGGCGAAACAGTGGACTGCAATTCCAATAGCAGTAGCAATCGCGTGGCAGAACAAAGCACAGTGCGGTGCAGTCATCATGCTGACTCAGCCCCCCCCCTCTGGAGAGGAAGGACATGGCCAAGGATGCGTTGGGAGGAATCGGTCCGTGAGGAGGTAACCGCGTTCCCTCCCCCCTCTGGAACGAGACTTCCAACTTTGGTTCTACAGATCGTAGAAAGTCGTGTGATAGCTCATTTGAAAGCTAAGAGTGAGACAAATGCAGTGGAAAGCTCAGTTTGGTCCTATTTTCCTGGGTTTAGAGAGGAAAATGGCAGGAAAACGTTAGAGTTAGAAAGGCAGGTTTTGGATGTTTTGGGATGAGAAAGTCCATTTTTCGACATGAAGGAGGCCTCGCATGGGAAAACGGAGGGCAAATTCGGACTTTTTGGCCAATTTTGGGTTTAGGGACTTGTTTCCAGCTCAATCGGAGAGAAAATGTTCTGACCTCCACCCCCTCTGGAAGAGACTTTCAACTTCGATTCTAGAGATCGTAGGAAGTCGTACAATAGCTCATTTGAAAGCTAAGAGTGAGACAAATTCAGTGGAAGAAACGGCTTGTTCAGATCTGTCTTCGTTTAGATGTGAGAGTTACTTCAAGACTTTTGTCCATCACCGAAAAACGACAGAGTTAGAATTTTATGAAAATGTCTGTAGCGGCTAAACGAAGTTTCGTGCGTGAAAATGGAACGCGGATTTGGACTTTTTGGCCAATTTTGGGTCTACGGACTTGTTTCCAGCTCAATCGGAGAGAAAAGTCCTGACCCCCCCCCCCTCTGGAACGAGACTTCCAACTTTGGTTCTAGAGATCGTAGAAAGTCGTGTGATAGCTCATTTGAAAGCTAAGAGTGAGAAAAATGCAGTGAAAGAAACGGCTTGTTCATATCTACCTTCATATAGATGTGAGACACCATTGAAAATTTTGGAAATTTGCGAAAAAACGACAGAGTTAGAATTTTTACGAAAATGGCTCTAGCGAGTGAACGAAGCCTCGGACGGAAAAACAGAGACCAGATTTGGAATCAGCGTGCCATTCTGCATCTAGAGGGTGAGTTTCAAGTGAATCGGAGAGAAAAAGTTGAAAATTTTCTTCACACTGGGTCTCCACACGGGATTTTTCCTGAAAATGTTAAATTGTGGCCACCTTTGGCGATGAATAGCGGAGGATTGGAAGTGAATGAAGAGCTCGAGTTTCTTTTAGGAGCAAGACCGCGCTTTGTTCTCTAGGATCCTATCTTTTCAGATGCGTGGAAGGTTTCGTTTCTAAATGAGAGCATGTTGAAAATCGAATTTTTGCGCATTTTCCAAGATTTTGGAACTTTTAAAAAAACGACAGAGTTTTTTCAGCTCGGCTTCTGGTCATCGTAGAGAGTCGAGAGATGGCTTAAATGAAAGGTGAGAGCGAGAAAACGTGACGGTCAAAATTGGAAGTCAATCGGAGCACTAGAACCGGAGATGGACGTGTTTAAAGTTTTTGAATGATGGAGATAACGTCATCAGCTGATCGCCACAAACTATATAAGTGGAGTCTCTACTTGTGGAAATCAGTTCTCCCGACTGGGTTGGGGTAGGTGAACTCCGGAGCTCTGATGATAGCATCGGACATTCCAAATTTCATTGCTGATATCAGCTAAGGCGTCAGACTTAAAGGTTGGCCAGGAGATGGCCTTGGTCTCCAGGCCATAAAAGACTCCAAAACTTTAAAGGCTTGCAACTTTGCTTCTACGAGTTCGTTTGACTTGATTCAAAAAAGGTTCGATTGCTATTAATCAGACCTATATTGACAGACTACTTATAAAATTTCATAGGTAGTACTAAATGCTGAAAAATTTAAATTCATTATTTTTGGAGGTTTTCTGGGGTTTTCGACCTTGCTGAAGTCAATGAAGGCATGGTTAAGTGTGTACAAGCCAGTCTTTACATGATACAAGCGGCTTTTCACTGAAAGCGAGCATGACACGGAGAATTTTGCTGTAATATTCCACTGACAGGGTGTTTCTTCGGGACGGCGGATGATGCCGTAGTGATAAGTGTGGCAAGGGAGTCTGTCATATTTTAGACCGAAACCGCTGGGACAACTCATGTTGGGCATTTGACACAGTTCCCAACGTAGCACTTTGAACGCCAATGGGTTGAGTCTTAGCTATCTTGTCATGGGTGGCATCTAAACATCTCCATCGCAAAACGCTTGTGAATCACGGCTTGCTATCCCTCTCTACGGCTTGCTATCAAGCTGATCAAAGCAACGACTTGGAATGTTTCCTCTTGTAAATAACTCCACCGGTTTTCATGTCTGGCTATCAAGTCATTGACGGTGCAAGTCACGGAGATTTTCGGTGTGATACTTCCTGTGGGCGGGCGTTCTTTCGAGACAGCGGTGAAGTCCGTAGCGATGAGTACTGCACACGACGTGGGCAATGGTAATCCTTGTGAAACCTCTCTGCGTCATGTTTGCAAGTGGTTGCCTTTCGTCTCAACGTTGTACTCTGACCGCCAGGGCGACATTTAGCTATCTGCCACAGGTTACCTCATAAAATCTCCATTGCACTTGTCTCCCGACAGTTGCCCAAGTATGTGAGAATGAACCATGCGTTTTGCTTGTCTCTATCACGGAGACGAAATGATGAATGGAATGAAAGGGGCATTCATGCGCCACACGCAACCACAAGCTCATTTCTCTCTTCGCTAGTGAACAAGCTCTTGTTAGTGTAGTCAGAAAGTATATCATGTTGTACAAAAGTTCTACTGCAACACAGGTTGATGTATAGTTAGAAAGTTTGATCATGACGTTTTATGAAACACAAATGTCATAAAATGTAAGCATTAGTGTAGTCAAAAAGTTTTACCGCGACACACGTTTGTGAAAGTAAAGCTAGATCATCGAAGTTTTATTCGTGAGTGTCGTTAGAAAGTGTATCATGGTTTGCAAAAGCAAAGTTTAGTGTAGTCAAATAGTTATACCGTGACGCACGTTTGTGAAAGTAAAGTTTGATCATTGAAGTTTTGTGACTGACTGAACTCACCACAGCATTAGAAAGTTTAGCACAACACAAGTGTCATGAAAAAATACTTTATTTGGTATTTGATTTAACATCATTGAAACCCACTTTACTAATAGCAATGACAATATAGTTTATTTTATTCAGAAGCAAATGATCGCCGTAACCATGAAAGTTGTCCATCCGAGAAATAATCTTCCGCAGATGTCGTGTATAAAACACAGAAGCATCAGTAGCACATTCTTGTCCGTAGGAACGAAATTGAAAGTCAACACTTTCCGTTGCTTCACCTTGTGGAAAATGAGTGTAATTGACATGTGCAATTAAGTGAGCCTTGATGAGACTGTCTTTGAAATAAGATATCAACTCCGTAAATATTTCTCGTGTGTAGTCTAGACATGCTTCCAATTCTGTCTCCTCCCTTTGAAACTCAAGGATGTAATCTTGTATTAAGCCTCCGAAGCACTCTTGATGAAAACGAATCGAGCAATCATCATGTTTCAAGGTATTGACTTCAGGTGCCATGGTTGAGTCTATTGCTAAACATCATTTTGCCTAGGACGATTTCAATAACGCGTTACAAATGTGCGTGCGCACATCAGGAACTCTAGCTTGTCTGTGATTGGACGAGAGGTCTCATCCATTCACCGCTTAGGAAAATCTTATAAAAGGCAGTGCACCAGCTCTGCTCTTCACATTTATCTTTCACAAGGTGAGTATCGGTGAGCTCCTGCTATCAGGTTGTTTTGACTTGCTATCAAGTTGAATAGTCTCTTGCTATCAAGAGATTCACTTCTGCTCATAAAACATATCATCGCTGTAATACCTCCTTTGCTCGAGCGTTCCTTCGGGACGGTGGGTACTGCCGTAGAGGGATTACGTTGCACGGGCTGTTCGTCGTTTGTTAAACCGAAACCTCTGAGCCGTTGCTCATGTTGGGCGTTCGACTTCATACTCAACGTGATGCTTTCTCTCGCCAGGTCAGAGTACTTCAGCCATTCGACAAAGGTTAGTCTTTATGATATGGAGTAGAGTGAAATGTAATTCATCAGATGTCACTTCAATGATTGTTCCCATGATAAACGTTGACTAGGCAAATGAAACGATTCTCATTTTCCTTTTCAGTGATTGAAGTAATTTTTCAGTGATTCAATTAATCAACTACATCCGAACAAGAAAATGGAATTCAACAAAATTGAGAATTACCGCATTGCTGCTGAGATGGAGAAGGCCACCATCGAGCAATGTAAGTATTTGTATCAAGGTTGACTCACTCTATTACTAACATCATTAGGGTGCACATCCTAATTAAAATCAAGACTCCCTCCCTTATTTTGTTCATGTTTAAACCGAATTCAAATTTTACCTCTGCTTATCTTTGCTGTCATTCTTTTTCAGTGCATGAATGTATTCGTAATGGGAAACCCGTCCCCTAAGGAGTAATCGCGGAATCCTATGAGCGGCTTGGCAAGTGTAAGTATCTTCAACATCTCATGTTTAGGCTGTCTCAGATCCTCTGCATCATCCTTGTCTCATTATCTAATCTCTCTTTCCTCTCTACAGACTTGGTCAAGATGAAGAAGTGGGAGGAAGCCGCGAGGCGGAAATACCGCGAGGAATTTCCGGCCCTACCTTCCCACCCGTCTACCGCCGCTCAAGGTCCAACTCCTTTCTCGGGCATTGTCATCGCCCCACCTCCACCGCCTGCTCCGATCCCTGCACCAGTCACCGCTCCTCGTCACCACGTCCCTCCAACACCGAAGCCCAGGATCCTTCCACCCTCGGCTCGTATCCCACTCCTGCCTCCTCCGCCTCCATCGGTGTTGCCGGAGATCAATTTATTAGATGGTAAGTAACCATGATTGGGAAATAGGGGGAAAAGACTTCAAACTTGAAATTATGATCATGTTACTAATCTCCTTTCTCTTTTTTCTCAACAGATCTGGCGACGGTTCTCCTGGACGGTGACGCTCCCTCCCGCCCCATCATCATCGCCACCACCACCTGCAGCAAACGACCTCCCTCTCCTCTCCGTTCAGTCGGTGGAGAGATTGCTGGAGGACCAGGAGTTAGAGATAGTCGGAGAGGAGATCGCAATCGAGGAAGGTGTCAGGGAGAGAGAAGGACCTATGGCTCGACAGCTCAGCTGTACAGACTGTGGGCAGGTCTTCGCGAGGCCATTCTGCCTTCGACGACACCGGCATTCTCGCTGCCCAAAAGCGAAAGGAGATCTGGAGAAGGTGCGCCGACCGATCCCTCAACGACCCAAGTGTGAAGGTTGTGGACGCACGTTCTACAACTTCACCAACTTACAACGTCACATCGAAGGCGGTTCCTGTGGCAGTGTGAGGCAACCACCGACAACAACAGGTAGGAAGCATCCTTCATCGCACGTCGGCTTTTCCTGTTCTTCGTGTCAGAAGACCTTTCCTACAGAGTTTGTTCTTTCTTCGCACACACTCTGTCACACACATTCCACTGAGCTTTACACTGATAACAACGTCACTCTAAGGCTGAGCAAGTTTTCCCTTGAGAGGCTCGTTCGCGACTATGAGTTAGAAAGCTCTGAACCTGCATAAGATATTCATCCTTTCTTGATGAATAGTGTATGTTTAATTCATCAAATGTTGACGAGTTTGGATAGATTTTTGCTCAAAGGCATGTTATATCTCACTGCTCGTTTCAATAAGGTAGACAGTAGCACGGGAGAAGTAGAGTCCACTGTGACCATTGGGATGGCCTCCTGTGCTGTCGATCTCATAGGTGATGTAAACGAGTGGATAGAGAGACATGCGACCTATCTCGTCAGCATCTCGTCAGGTCTGGTCTTTGATGGCATAGAGAAAATAGACATTAAAATCAATCTTTTAGAAAATTTGCAAGGGAGTGGTTGTTTCACCCTCCCCAAAACACTGGCTGACAAAAAGGCTGTCATCAATGTAGAGTGCCAGTCCCAGTGTTTCAAGTATGCCGTCCTCTACATTCTTCACTATAATGATATAGATAGGAATCGTCAAAGAGTCACTAAATATTGTGAATGGGAGGATGAGCTTAAGTTTGATGGGTTAGATGTCAACACATTAGATATTAAAAGCATCGCCCAATTTGAAAAATTGAATGAAATTAAGATCGTCGTCCATCTCTGGGAAAAAGGTCTGAAGGGTGTTAGGTATAATAATCGCCAAAGTAACTTCGACCGGGTTGTCAATCTTCTCCTAGTGTATAGCGACAACCACCCAGAATGGCATTATTGTGGCATTCCTAAAATTTCAAAGTTATACCATCATCAAACTGCATATAGGAACAGTTTCTACTACTGTGATCGCTGCACACGACGCTTTAGGTCAAAACCATTTTTTGAACAGCATTACGAGTGGTGCTCTCGGGGTAAGCTTCAAATGGAAGTCATGCCCAAAGATAAATTGTATAGGTATGAGGAAAACGGCAATGAGCTCAGTCCCATATGTACCATCTATGCGGACATTGAATGTTACATTGAACAAGAAGATCTAAGTCATGAGCCAGCAGCCATTGCCTGTTATGAAGTTTGGCATCCATATTATGGGAACCAAAATAAAATGCATGTGTGGCAAGGCGAGGAGTGGGTTGAAAACTTCCTCAACTTTTTAGATAGGAAGGCCCGTTTTCATCAACGGTATGAAACGGAGCTGACTAGGAAACCCATGTGCTTCACAGAAGCCGATAAATTCAAGTTTGATAAGACCACGGAATGTCCCCGCTGCTGTTCATCCTTTGATGATCAGCAACATAAGAAAGTGAGGGACCATTGCCATCTCAGTGGTAAATTTAGGTCTGCCTTATACAGTAAATGTAATATGAAACTTAGGCTCTAACGGCGAACGCTCTCCGTCATCTTCCATAACTTTAAATGTTATGATGCTCACATCATCATTCGCCATGGATTTGATAAAATGAAATCCTGGTCATCCAAAGTGATTGCACAAAGTAAGAAAAAATTTATGTGCATCACTGCCAAAGTACAAGTCGATAGGACGAAGGAGGGGAAGCCTGTCTTTTATGACATAAAGTTTCTAGATAGTTTTCAATTTATGTCTTCAACCTTTGCCGCGTTGGCTGATAATTTAGAAACACTTCCCCTCACTCAACATTCAAAGAAAGACTATCCCAACATAAGTGACAGTCTCATGCGACGGAAAGGGGTGTTTCCTTATAGTTATTTTAGTTCAATGGACACATTGAAAGAAACATCCCTTCCGTCCATCGATAAATTTAAAAATGATTTGACGGGTGAGGACTGTTCGCTGGATGACTGTAGGCATGCAGAGCAAGCATGGTTAGAATTTAGGTGTCGCACTTTTGGTGACTACATGCTTGCCTACTTAAAATTAGACGTCTATCTGTTGGCTGACGTGTTTGAGACTTTTAGGAAAGTCACATTAGAACAGAACGCCTTAGACCCCGTCCATTTTGATAGTTTACCGGGTCTGTCCTATCAGTCAGCCTTCAAGATGACGAAAGAGAGAATACATTTACTGCAAGATGCAGAAATTTACACGTTATTTGAACGTCGTATTAGGGGTGGCTCAACATTTGTCAACAAACATCTTGTCAACAGCACCCAAGACATAGGATCGACCACGCATTTAATGCACATAGACCAAAATAATTTGTATGGCTGTGCATTCCAAGCCTTTGCCACAGTCTGACTTCCAATGGGTAGAGCCCCATGACATTGAATACTTCTCCAATCCAGCACACATCATGGCACTGGGAGATGAGGCCGACATAGGTTATTTATTTGAAGTCGACCTCATCTATCCAGAATGTATTAAGAATAGAACAGTTGATTTTCCTCTCGCACCCGAATCTGGCATAGTCAGTCTCCCTTTATGGAAGAACACAATAAGCAATATGAGGCGGAAAATGACTTAAAATATAAACCCACTAGGAAGTTGTTGCTCACCCAATTGAACAAGCAGCATTACATCGTGCACTATTCCATCCTCAAATTCTATCTAGGTATGGGATGCAACTTGACAAAGTCCATGGCGCTATCGAGTTTAGGCAGAAGCCCTTTCTAAAACCGTATATAGAATTTAATAGTAAGAAACGGCTGAATCCAAGAATCCTTTCGAAAGGACTTCTTTAAATTTAAGAATAATGCCCTCTTTGGTAAAACCATGGAGGATGTAAGAAAGCGCATGGACTATCGTATCGTGACTGATCCGGAAACGAGTATCAAATTATGCCGCTCACCGTTTTTGTCACTATGATGTCATTTCCGAAGACATCACTGGTTTTAAAATGTTAAAATCCAAAGTAGAACTTTGCAAGCCCATTTATGTCGGTCAAGCTGTCTTGGATCACTCCAAGTTAGAAATGTACAAGTTGTTTCACCACACCTTTAAAACTTGTCCATTAATCCAGCATGTGGAATTAGTTGGAGGCGATACAGACAGCTTCTTTCTAGCTTTGACAACCACTAGCCAAGTAAAGCAGGAAGACATTTTAAAATATTTAGCACCCAAGTTTGAGAGTTCCAACCATCCCACTGACCATCCGCTTTACTCTACCACAAGTAAAGCGAAGCTTGCCTGCTTCCAGGATGAGTGTGCCGGCAAACAGTTAGAGGAGATGATCTTGCTCCGCCCCAAGATGTACTCCATGAAGCTAAAATCCTCAGAGCTTTCTATTAAACGGGCGAAGGGCATCTCGAAGTCAATCGTTAGAAAAATGACACATAGGGACTATCAAGATGCTTTAGATTCACTTAAAATTAAAAAGGTAGAAATGACCATTTTAAAATCACAGTCGCATCAAGTCAGAACAACGACGTTTAGGAAGCGAGGTCTCTCAGCTTGGAAAGACAAGCGATACTGGATGAGTCCTAACCACTCATTACCGTACGGCCATCCAGACACTCATCTACCTCCACCCAAGAGACAGAAACTTTCTCTTCCTCCGTCCGGCGATGTATGATGATGAATGCTTCCTCTCTGTTGTGGTTGATGTCTTGCTTTTTCACTCCATGGCGTTTTCTATGGGGTGTTGTGAGTGAGTGCCTTGTAACATGCGTCCAACTCTTGATCACAGCATATCATCGATGGGGTATCCAGTGCTTTTGCTGACTTTGTTTTGTCCCTGTACAGTTTCCGACACATCAGTGACTTTGTTTTCTCCCTGCACATGAGTGACTTTGTTTTCTCCGTCTATAGTATTAACTATGTGTGACTGTGATGAAATGTCTTTCATTCAATAACATATCATGTACAGACTGTCGCGTTTTTCTTTTGACTTAAAGTTGCGGGTCAAATAGGTGGGACTGACTTGGTAATAATGTCATAACCATGTCACTGTTTGTAAGATAGGTGAAATATAAATGAAGTCAGAATCATTTCACTGTTTGCAAAGTTAGAAATAAAGTTGACGTTTGTAAAGTTTGAAATAAAGTTGATGATTGTAAAGTTTGAATTAATGTTAGAATAATTTCAGAGTTTGCAAGATAGGTAAAGTATAAAATAAAGTGCCCGGTGGTAAAAATTGATCGGAAAATGCTCGGATTCAAAGCGTTTTCTCGATTCAGCATCGAGAAATCGTTCAATCGTGAAATCGTGCAATTTCCGATCAATTCATAATCGAAAAGTGAGCGATTTGTAGTCCATCGACCGATATCGAATTGTCGCCCTATTTCCGATGCTTCTCATATCGATATTATGTCTATAAGTCGTTCATTTGCCGATATCGAATTGTCGCCCTATTTCCGATGCTTCTCATATCGATATCATGTCTATAAGTCGTTCATTTGCCGATATCGAATTGTCGCCCTATTTCCGATGCTTCTCATATCGATATTATGTCTATAAGTCGTTCATTTGCCGATATCGAATTGTCGCTTAATTTCCGATGATATATCGATATCAAGTCTCACAGTGAAAAACGTACATGGTAACAGTGAGGTCCCATCATTGCTCATGGATATTGCATGGGCGATCGTCATCCCACCATTAGACCATATGGGCGTTTGATGGGATCTGACATGGAATTCCCATATCATTTGCCCATCATTTTATCATCTTATCCCACTTAAATTCATAAATGTCTAGTAATGTCTCGATAATGCGATTGGTCTCTTTCCAAACTCAAAATTCATAGGTTTAATTTGTATGACGGAAAATTCACTCATTCTCTCATCAATTAATCTCCTCTTCCTATTCCCATTGTCTTCATAAATCCCAACTCAGACATCCCAGTTCCTTCTGCTGCTATCCCAATTTCTTTCATCTCTATTCTCCAGTTCCACGATCCTCTCCTCTCGATCCCCTTTTCTCTTTTCTTTCACTCCGTGTCTTTTTTATTTTCCACTTATTCTTCTTCATATCCCTCTCCTTTTCCCCTTGTTCGCTCTAATCTCTCTTATATTCTCATCTATGCATTTGGATACATTCGATGCGATGTAAAAAAATGTAGTCTCAAAAAAAACGACAGTGTGTTTTTGCATTGCAAACTGTCACTTAAATCTCACAAGAAAGAAATTCGCATTTCACAATTAAGTCTTCAAATGAAATAAATTATCTTTTTGTATGCTTGCGTGTTTTTCTATCAACTCTGCAGCTTTCCCTTTCCGAATGATTTCATTACCTTGGATGACAACCTAAGTAACCAATTATAAAAGATATTCATTTTGCTTTCAGTAGTATACTTCGTATCTGAAATCTGCGCAAGTGATGTGATTTTGAAAGCTTTTACACAGACAGGTTCCGTTGCGCAATCTCCCCGCCTTTCTCGCTTTAGCAGACTAATTCCATCCCGCTCCATGCTTCGGCAGCATTTGTCTTTGTCCGGGTTCGCCTGCCGACAGCTACAGATGGATCGATGACGCTGACTCTCACTTGCAGTCACACAAGCGAGCAACGCACATGATGATATGATGCTGCGTCAAATATAGCAGTGATCCGGCACTAATGTTGTAGACTTTACGCACGCCACTGCTATCCTTCATCTGTCTTCAGAGACCAGCGTGTCTCAGTATTGCCTATTTTATCGTGCACAATATCAAATTTAGTGACACATGGATTAAATTATGCAACATGGTAAAGAATTCCTTGAAAGAATGCAACCTTTCATCCGATAGCTTCAATTGGAGATTGATACATCTATCAAGTGAAAATCGGGAGAAATCAGCAGAGCAGAACAATCTGTATTATCTCCATAGTCAATGTCGTTTGGTTTCTCAACTTAGTGTTTCGAGTTCAATGCTTCTCATGTTCTTGTGTCGATTACTTTCGTCGCAACATGTAAGTATCAGCATGCTAATTCATATTTTAATATGTGATTAAATGAAATAAGAACTTTATGCATACCGGTACGAGTATCGTCAAAAGAATTCATTCAGATGTTTACAATCGAAAATCCCTAGAATCATTGCTGTCATCTTCGTAAAGTTGATGATTTGCATCAGCTCAACATATTTCAGTAACTCAGCGCAAGGAGCAAGGGATTTCAAAAATATTCATGAAAGTGATTCAAAATGTACAAAGAAATCAGAAATCACGCATATAGAATAACACTATTATTTTGGATCACTACCATAAACATTCTTGTAATCCTTTGCTCCTGAAGATAGCGCTGAGCTATTGAAATATATCGAGCTGATGTAAAATAGATCAACTTGACTTTTCCCAAAACAACACTAAAGCAGTCAATGCACCTAGAATGATTAATTTAGGTGTAATGTGAATTTCTTTCTTTGTTCAGTTGTCATCAAGATAAGAATTATGGTCTAATGTATTTCTAATTTGAAATGCTGTGATGCAGTAGCTTAATTGAATGCGTTGTCGATCTAAATCACATATTAAAGAGAACTTTTGAAAAAGCACAGACTCCTTCCATGTATTCCATAGGCCTACAAAATTCGGAGGTTTAAACCTATCATACATCGTGATATTACAAATGTTGTTCCCTAGCACATATGTTCTGTGATTTTCTTGACGATTTAACTGAAACTAATTTCACCAATTATAATGGATTGACAATTTTTTATTTTGCATATATCAATAATAGTTTTCATGCACTCTTACCTAATTGCTATATAGGCCTACAATGTACATGCATTTTTATTTATTCACAATTAATGATATGTTAAAACATGAAAATAAATATCTTATATTCCTCATTCAATTACGAGTACATACCACCGGCTGTTGCCATTTTAGATTGATCAATTTGTGCGGAGTATCTTCGAGGCTTGTGCCTGAATATGCTTGAACATCGAGTTTGGCAGGCGGTTGTTTCTGGACTAGGAAAACCAGACAAAGTAAGTAAAACTTTCGGCTAGATTGTGTGAATTATTCTTAACTTAAACATCATGCATCAAATCAAATTTTCTCCACTCTTTTTACTGGATTCTTCATTAATTAATTTTACATTTTTTCCAAAGATGTGTAGGCTATACATAAATTGACTTCAGGCATGCGAAGGATGTGATTGCATGGGTAGTAGGTCTACTCAAACCAATTTTTAAATAAAAATACTATACAATAGAAAAATGATTTGATAATTAGATAGCCTAATTTCCTTTCTCTTCAATTGTAATTGCGAAGTATTTTTTAATATTTCTGCTATAGAAATGAAAACTAAAGATGTATGCCTTCATTTATTTGCGAAATGGAAATTGCAGCATTTAGATAACATTTTATATTATGAAATAATGTGATAAACATTTTGATTTGCCCTAGGGTTCAGACTTAAATAACAGGGCTTTTTGATGGCTTCATCATGTATCCAAACATAAAAAATGTGTATTCTATGTTTCAACACCATTTATCACATAATTCACATGATGAGAGATTTTCAAGGATATCTTGAAGAAAAGTTATTCGTAGCTAGAAAATCCTAATTTTTCTAAAAAAAATACCTATGACTTTCACAAGAATAAAGAACACGAAATTTTTGACTCAACGTTGATACTGTGATGTGACATATTACTACTCCCAAGATTTGGTTGTTTTGATTGGCCTTGTGCATATTCTATGACATTCTACATTGCATTTTCACATGTACAGTGTATACGGTACATGTCTATATTCTCGTTACCAATATTAGGTTTAAACAATCTTGATATTTTTGTAAATGTTGCTTTGTCAGTCTCGCTAAAGAATCTCGACAGGTTGCGTCAAAAATCTCGCATTTTTTTAGTTCCTGTAAAAGCCAGAGGCTATTTCAAAAATAATAAAAAGTGCAAATGAAATATTATTTGAAACTCTCGATTCTGTGATGGTCTACGTGATCAATGATAAATGTAGGCCTATTATTTATGTTATAAATATAATTAGTCAATCATATTCATAAATTCAAGATAAGTAATTTCCAAATAATTGAAAATAAAGAAGTCACTCCCTTCTATTTACGACTTTTTATTCCAATAAGTTAAAAAGAAGCACCCGACGCGTTTCGTCCGAAGACAGTCTCAAGGGTGGCGTACAAATGTAGAAGGATCCTTAAATACGTGATTAGGCATAGTTGTGGCAACTCATTAAACTTGTTCATGACGTCTATTAAGTTTTGGCATTTTCATCGCTATGAAGCGTGCTTCAGCCATTAATCGCATTAAATTGTTGAATAAGGATCTCACAACTAAAGTCAGTTATTCCCATCTCTCTATCAGCATGAAATTTTAGATGATGCTCGCTCAAAGCACTTTTAGAATCTCTGTTGCGAATACTACGTTCGTGTTCTTGATAGCGCAACTTGAAAGGTCGACAACTTTGTCCAACATGGAGGTCATTGCACCAAAAGTAATTAAAACAATATACTATCTGCTTTTGCAGTTGTATTTAGGACCAATGGCGCTACACACATACATCAGAACTGCGATCATCAATGTATTTTATACTGTTTTTGAGAAAATTATTTTTTACTATATTTGGAAGCCAACTATCTCTATGTAGAGTTATGCCTGAATGACATGTCTCACTAAACCATTTGTATTTAAGGTTGCCATTCACTGATATGCTTAGGTCTAGAAAGTTAATATAATTATCCCTAGGGACTTCTATAGTGAACTGAATGTTCTTGTCAATCGAGTTAAACACTTCAATTATGTTAGAAAATATTTTCACATCCTTGTAAAACGGATCCATGATGATATCATCAATGTACCGCTTGTAGCATTCTTGTAATCAGCTTTGTAATATTCTTTTTGTTAATTGTTAATTATAATAAAGTCTGAAAATTCAATGCAAAGTAAAAACACAGTACATTATAAATTTAAGTGATATAATTGCATAATTTGCAAAAATGATGTGATATAAATATAATGCAACGATGATATACTAGTAATTATAATATGCAATACAATAACTAAAATATGTTATAATCATGTTATATAAGTACACGTATGTAATGTAATTTGATAATTTCGATGATTTAATGAATATTATAGCATATCATTACTATCATTCAATATATGGCATATATTTGAAAATTGACACCGCACAGATCCGTCATCTGCCGACTAAGTCTCCCTGCTGTGATTGAGTAGGAAGATAGACGTGTTTGAGAGTAAGATGAAGACAAAGTTATGAAATTCTGACAAGGACGCATGGTTCGTTCTCTACAGATGTTAAGAATCATTCAAAAGTTCAGCAAAACGTGTCTAAGAACTCGGAAGGAACTCGACCAGGATTCGCGTTTCGGCCCCTAAATCCTGAACGCTCAGACCTGTTTGAGTGGGGCCCTGCGCATCCATCATGTAGGCTACAGACTCAATGACACTGACTCTAAATGCTAATGCAAGTGAAACAGTAAATAAAATGTACGATGAAAATGAAAGAAAATTAATTATAAATAGCGGTAACTATTCTGACTGAAGAAAAATCACATAATAAATAATTAAATTGAAAATAAATAAGTAATTACGATGATAATGAACCAATAGCGGAAAAAAATCAGAATAAAGGAAAATGACATGATAAAAGATAACGTCTTTTCATGTCATAAGGCTTGATATGGATTAAGTTTATTCAAATATTTAATAAGTTAAAAAAATTAAATTGCCTAAGCTCTATATTCAATGCCTTGAACTGATGAAAAAAGATCGATAAATCTCGTTACGATATTTACATTCTGAAACAAGTTGTAAAAAAATAGTACTCAAACAATATTTCTGTTTCAGAATGCATTGAACCTCCGATAAATAGTAGTCATGAACTGGACAGTTGCCCAATCATAAGTGAAATTTTTAAGTCCTGTTCACTCCTGATCTGTATTAAATGTTAGTGTTTATGTGTACGCATTCGTGCCATGTAGCATCGCCCTCTCAAGGCCGAAGTACTGGTTATTGCTTCTATTGTAAATTATCGACCATAAAAATAAAACGGAGCTTGCACATCATGTCTTCTGAAAACATAAATTCGCTCCCGATCAGACTGGTCAACTGAAGTATATATGTATAAGTACCGGTATGTATAATGAATGTTCATCTATTTGTTTAGAAGTTCATGTCATCGCGACGAATTAACAAACATTACAGTAGACCACAAAGTTTCTTTCATCACTGTCACATACGAGTACATGTAATTTTCCGCATGCAGCATTGTTCTTTTTATGATACAAAGCAGCGGTAAGTCTATCGAAGACGCCCCTATCCGCGGGACGGGGTCGGGTAACACCAGCCAGCCCGTCGAAGACATCACTCAGCAGCAAGGCTTATCTAAATGTATTTTCTGTGTTTCCCACTGGAAACAAACATTCGTTACTCATTACCATACACTACTAATTCCTCGCATCTTTATTTTCAGATTCCCTAAGAGAAGAGAAAATTGGGAATGAGAAGACGATTGAAGAGGTGATCGAGAAAATGTTGAAGGATGCAACTGATCGCGGCAGTGGGAGGAGGAGGCGACAGTCCTGGTCGAACAAATTCTCTTTGCCAAAGCCATTGCGGGTGGAAGCAATTGCCTGCTACACCAACGAGCTAGGAGTCGCAGAGCCTGCACTGGAAGGACGAGATGTTCTGGAGGAGAAGTTGAATCGAACAATTTCGCCTAAAATCACATTGGACTTGTTATCCGAACATTTTTAGTTTTAGTATAGAAATCCAGATGATTGTTGATACAGATTGTGTAGTGCGCTATTTCTAGATTTCATACATGTATTTTTTGTAATATGATGTTATTGAATGAATGCTGTCTTCGTTTTCAACGATTGTTAATTGGCCTAGCACAGGTTATAGTTCAGGACTAGGAAAAGCGTGTGTAGTTAGCGGTATAATTTTTATACGAGTGATTCAGATTGTAAATTAATCGGCTTATCGTCTCAAGTCCAATAGCGAATATAGAGGGACAAAGCAGGTGGGATGCCGCATATGTAGCGATTAATCGGCCAAAATCCGATATCGGATATAGAGCGACAAAACAGGTGGGATACCGCATATGTAGCGATTAATCGGCCAAAATCCGATATCGGATATAGAGCGACAAAACAGGTGGGATACCGCATATGTAGCGATTAATCGGCCAAAATCCGATATCGGAAATAGAGCGACAAAACAGGTGGGATACCGCATATGTAGCGATTAATCGGCCAAAATCCGATATCGAAAATAGAGCGGAATATCAGGTGCAATGCCGAGACGAATTCTCGGGCATCGGCAAGGCATCGATTTTATGGGAAATCGACGCCGCGATGCCGAAACGAGATTTCATGCATCGGCCCGATGAAATTTTTACCACCGGGTGACAAGCATTTTACTGTTTGCAAGATAGGTAAAGTATAAAATAAAGTCAAAACCATTTTAGAGTTTCTAAGTTATCATCCTCATCAACGAATGTAACATCATGACAATTTCTTCGCCTTAGGAAACATCAACCACTTTGCTGACTCATGTCTATAAATAGCTCTGACTCATGAAGTGGTAAAGCACCGGTCAGTTAGATAAGAATCTAATCAGTCTTGTTCAACCTTTTTACCGACACGTGTGTGGGCATCATTTCATGTCCATAAATAGCGCTGACTCATCATAAAGCGATGAACCTTGTTGATGACCTTTTCACCGACACGTGTGTGGGTGATAGTTCATTGCGATGACTCATTCAAAACACATCATGTGATTGACACGATTCTGTTAACTGTGACTCATACAGATAACGCACTAGAGATTTAACAATGTCAGCTACTTTACTGATATCACGTAAACCAGTCATGATACAATGTCCGTTGTGAAACACTGCAATATGTACAGGATGCCACTTCCGAATCAGAGCAGCAGGAAAAAGTTCAGTTTCATAAAATATACAATGATTACTGGTTTTAATGTTTGCTAGATTCACTAACATCTTCAATTGAACAGACACTACTATATTCTTCAATGTCAGGGGACTGAGGCGTAGATGAGTCATGAGTGTTCGCATTTTCTTGACGACTTCCTAACACATGGACTGCATCACGAAATGAGAAAGGTTTCCTAGGACTTGGATTTTGCCGCAGCGAAAGATTTGAAAATTTCGACTGTTTCTCATGCGAATGACCAACATTTGTGATAGTTTCTTTCTTGATACGGTGGCCGTTAGGCCTTGGTCTCATAAAGACCGATGGTGCGTTCTTAGTGTGTGGAGAGTGTTACTGTAGTTGATCATCATCAATTTTTAAGGGTTATGGAGACAAGATAGGGATTCAACGTAAACAACCTTCCGTCCCTGCGCAGACCCATGTAGATGGTTTGAATTTTTCGAAGGAGTAGAATCCTTTTCCCAAAATGGGGAGAGGTTTGTAATTGAGTAAGTAGAATTCGCTGCCCTCCTTTACATGTATCGTCTTTCCATGATGTGAACTTGTGGCCGCTTCCCATTGTGTCGAACAATTTCTTTGGGAATGGTGAGATTTTCTTTCAGGAATGTTTCAAGAGTATTGAATTGTAACCGTGTCCAATAGTCTAACGGTACACACACAGCGAGTCCGTACTTTGTTGACATGACCTTTAGATAAGCCATCCGATGACTTGGAGGTTTTATGGTCACGGCTTCTCCATGATGAGTTATCTTTTGATTGAAAGCATTTTTACCCGATGCTTAAGTAAGGGAGTTCAGTGTACCCAGTGCAAGAGCAGAGGAGTTGATGGCTTCGAGCAACTGCATGGTTAGCGCAAGGACGGAAATGATTGCCATGAGCTCAGTTGTCCGTTTTATAACCAGACCTATCTCCAATCACATGCGTTTCCCTTTTCATGTTTTCCCTGTCTTTGTTACGTGACAAAAAGTTATCACACGTGAACTTTTGACTGCGTGGGTGGAAACCTTCCCTATTTATACACATAGTCGTTCTAGTCCTCACAAAGACTTTAGTGACACACCCCTTCTAGCGAATAAAGACGCATTCATTTATCTAACAAAGAGCCTGATAGTGATGCACAAAGCGCAATGACTCATGTTGTGACACGCCCCTTTTCTCGAACAAAGACGCATTCATTTATCTAACAAAGCGCAATGACTCATTTTGTGTCACGCCCCTTTTCTCGAACAAAGACGCATTCATTTATCTAGCGAAACGCAATGACTCATGTTGCTCTATACACCATTACAAAATACTCAGTGAAAAGAAATCTTTATTGCATCTACACAACATGTCGACCATCAAACAAAGTCGTGGATGTAAACACACTCAGTTCAATCATGATATGTTTAGCAACGTACGCATTTCCTTCCATCGTCTGGTCTATTCTCTCTATAATTTTCTCCATATGACGACCATAAAATTGATCACTAAGAGTAATCCATTCTGTGCAATAGGATCCAAAACGAAGTGGTTTTTGCAAATCTTTCAACTCTATATAAGCAACGAGTCTACCCTTCACATCTTGAGGTTGTAAACTCTCCATCAATATTTTTTGAAGAGAGGAAGGCTTTCAGTTAGCACTGCTTTCATGTCATTCATCTTCATCTTAAATGTAAGTTTCCAATCTTGTAAAAATCCATCGAATCCTTGTTGATCAAGTGTCAAAACTCATACCTCGTTACTTAGTGTACGATGCGCCATCATAAACGCTGTCGCCATAGATTTCACATTGCTTCAATGACTTCCACTATGAATAAAACAGAAATAACAATCATGTTCCACTGTAAGTTTATTCAACATCAGTCAAAATTTACAAGTACAGAATACACTTCATAAAATGATCATCATTCATTCACAAGGAGTAAAAATATGTTTTTCATATACCCATGCTGTTGACAATAATATAGATACGGTTCATAAACGTCATAGAGACTACAGTGCCAGCGTGAAGAGAGTTTTGCTATGTAGGTGGCTTTATTTTTAGTATTACAATGGGATGGTGGTCTGTAAAGTTGATGTCTCTCACCGAAACATACAGCCATATCAAAAATAATTTCATCTCTAAACTTCTTTTGATCACAATGCATATGATAGTCTTGTCTTACACGATCTACCCAGCATGGTAATATAAATTATCAATGTGCAACTGAAGTGTTGCTGCTTCTCGTTCAGAATCATTTCCCAATATTTTAACAATATGAAAACCTGACAGCTACCGTTTAAAATCACTTATCAAATGCGTTTCATTTACAAATCCAATATGAATCAAAATAAAAGGATCAAGTCCATGCACGTGACGCCGTGACCATTCGTCTTTGTGTGGAGGACAATGGGCAAATGTATGATATACACTAACAACAGTTTGATCGCTTTCTCTCATTGCAATAGCACTCAATTCCTGCATGGGTGTTCCCTCACTGTCTATGAAAATGACAACACACAATATCAAAAAGACTTAATTACAAGATAATACATTGAGCAGGAACTTTACAAGGATGTCTGTCCTTTACATAACAAAAGATACATACAACATGATTACAATGTTTTAATTGAACATAGCGCGCAAGACCGCGTTTTCCACATTCACTACACACTAACTGATTACAATACTTAAGATTTCTCTATGGTGGTAACACCATCTTTCTTTGATGCGCGACGACGTTTAGGTTTGGTGACAGGTTTTTGACACTCTTTGACACAAGAATCAATGACTTTCTCAATGTGATCAAGTCCTATTAACTCAGGTTGATGATGAATTTGAGCAATGCGCAAATTGAAAGAAATCAAATTACCGTCAGATTGATGAGGTCCCACATAAACAGCAGGCACCTCAATATGAATGGAATAAAAGCCTGCACCTAGCGATGACAAATCTGTTTCAACTGACTATTCAACTGTCACTCCAAGTGACTTTAGTGTCCTCAAGTGACTTCACAATACTTGATTTGCAAAATATAGCAGCGAGTGCCGCGATACAATGGTTTATAATAAGAAGTTTTCTTTTCTGGCCACAACTGTAATAGTTCAGTAGGAATAAGAGCCTTTTGCCTCACAACGTCCTCTAAAATTTCAAGCTGCTGACGCAACCAATTATCAATGGGGATACTCAGGTTTTGACCGCAACGATTTACTTGCGTATCCACTTTTGGTAAGTATACCGCCGGCGTTTGAAGATATAGTCGAACATCGTTGTAGCGCATTTGTTGTTTGTAGGTAGGATAGCCGTGAACTACCTTTTCAATTTTCGGATTCCACAGCTCGAGATGTTGAGGATTCAGTGATGCAGCAGTTGGAGTAGGATTCATGGCAGTCTGTAACGAAAGAATATCACTAAATACATTCATGATCATCAGAGAAAAGAAAATCCTTAGCCTAGCAGTGACATATGAGGTGTCCCTTAAGAGGACCTTTTGGGGCGTTCACATGATTTAAAGCTTATCACCAAAGTCTAAGTCTTCGTCATCGTCCAGTAAATTAAATGTCTTGGGCTTAGGACCCGAATTGAGTTTCAATTCCCTAAAAGATTTAAAGGTAAAGCGTCTAGGTGGTGGAGGTGGCAGTGGTGATGGTTCAACAAAATAAGCTTCTACAATCATCGGCCGCACACTCTCCTGCATCTCTCTTCTAAAATGTTGGTATGGTTTAGGCCACACAGTCATGACACTCACTTGTAAATTTGCAAACAGGATTGATCAGACAAAGTTGAGAGGGGAGAATGGCTTCAGCAAGTCACACACGCTTTCCAAGTCAAGAGAATGAAATGAAGAGAAAATGGGGAGACGTCTGCCCTTATAGTCTCCTGCGAATCCACATTTGACACTATGAGAGCCAATCAGAGACCTCCGTTTCTCCCATGACTTCGTTGCGGCAGGGAAAAGGAGGCACGCGGACGACTGAATCATGACTGCTTTTCCCAAATCTTGTAGTCAAATCTAGTTTAGCACATTGAGTTGAATATGAATGAGTCTTATGCGGCATAAGAGCAAGTTGGATCCATGCTCATGAAATGAATCTAGTCGAGATGCAATTTTCGCCATGTGTCGCTGATAGAAATCTTTTGGATCATGTATCGTCTCTGCAGAACAGGATGCAAAATTAAACACTACACGTTCACCTGCATGCTCATCAGTCACTTTCTCAAATTTAATCTCTGCAACTAATCGTCCTTTCACATCTTTATTCATCAAACTGTCCATGAGCAGTTGGAAAACGAAGCAACCCCTAGCCATAGCAAATTCTAAGTCTGCCTTTTCATGATGAAATGAGATAATGTAGTCCCTAATCACACCACGAAGACTTTGTCGATGAAAACGTAGTGAACAAAATTCATTCGTAAACTGTACTGCATCTGTCATCATTCTTCCTTTCACTTCGGAGACACAGCATGAATGACATTCAGGTGTAAAATGTCACGCTGATTCCAAATCTGTTTTCCCGTCCGAGGCTTCGTTCACTCGCTAGAGCCATTTTCATAAAAATTCTAACTGTGTCGTGTTTTCGCCAGTTTCCCAAATTTTCAATGGCGTCTCACATCTAAACGAAGGTAGATATGAACAAGCCGTTTCTTTCACTGCATTTTCTCACTCTTAGCTTTCAAATGAGCTATTGTACGACTTCCTACGATCTCTAGAATCGAAGTTGAAAGTCTCTTCCAGAGGGGGTGGAGGTCAGAACATTTTCTCTCCGATTGAGCTGGAAACAAGTCCCTAAACCCAAAATTGGCCAAAAAGTCCGAATTTGCCCTCCGTTTTCCCATCCGAGGCCTCCTTCATGTCGAAAAATGGACTTTCTCATCCCAAAACATCCAAAACCTGCCTTTTCTAACTCTAACGTTTTCCTGCCATTTTCCTCTCTAAACCCAGGAAAATAGGACCAAACTGAGATTTCCACTGCATTTTTCTCACTCTTAGCTTTGAAATGAGCTATCACACGACTTTCTACGATCTGTAGAACCAAAGTTGGAAGTCTCGTCCAGAGAGGGGAGACGTCCCAAAACTTTTTTCTCTCCGATTTCGCTGGAAACAAGTCCCTAAACCCAAAATTGGCCAAAAAGTCCGAATTTGCCCTCCGTTTTCCCATCCGAGGCCTCCTTCATGTCGAAAAATGGACTTTCTCATCCCAAAACATCCAAAACCTGCCTTTCTAACTCTAACGTTTTCCTGCCATTTTCCTCTCTAAACCCAGGAAAATAGGACCAAACTGAGCTTTCCGCTGCATTTTCCTCACTCTTAGCTTTCAAATGAGCTATTGCACGACTTTCTACCATCTCTGGAACCAACGTTGGAAGTCTGACAGGAAGGGGGGAGGGGACGTCCTCAAAATTTTTCTCTCCGATGTCGCTGGAAACAACCTTCCTAACCCAAAATTTCACGTAGATTCCGAAACTCAACTCCGTTTTCCCATCCGAGACCTCCTTCTGCCCGAAAAACGAAAAACGACCAAAACCACCGAAACCCACCTTTTCTCACTCTATCCTTCCACATACCTACCCTTGCTGCTCCTCCTTCCTTCCTTCCTTCCTTCCACAGGGGGGTGGGGTAGGGAACGGTTTCCTCCTCACGGACCCATTCCTCCCAACACATCCTTGGCGACTTCCTTCCAGAGGGGGGGGCTGAGTCAGCATGATGACTCATCAGCGATGACTCATCGCTGCACCGCACCGTGCTTCGGTCTGCCACGGGATTACTACTAATAGCTTTTGGACCGCAAACGTTCAGGTTAATGGTCGAAAAACGGCATTCAAGTTAGACACAGGTGAGGCGGTCTACATATTGAGTGATACAGTCCCTTGGCTCGACGTAGAATCATTGACACTCACCGATAAATGTCTCCAAGGACCCGGTGGTACAGAATTGAGACCGATCGGAGTTATAGAAGCGACCTTGACCATCGGAGGTAACAGCTGTTCCGAGGTTTTGTACGTTCTCAGAAATCAGAGATACTCTCTCCTGAGTAAAGTGGCCTGCGAAAAACTGAATCTAGTTACTCGGACTGCAGTTAATGAAGTTGTCGGAAGTTCTTTAAAAGATTTCAAAGTGAGATACCCTAATTTATTCAACGGATTAGGAAAGCTGAATACAGAATATCATATCACATTGAGACCCAAATCTAAGCCAATATAAATATTCACACCCAGAAGAATAGCCTACCCACTTTTGCCCGAAGTTAAGATGGAAATACAAAGAATGATGGAACTTGGAGTCATATCGCCGGTTACGGAGCCAGCTGAATGGTGTTCTGGACTCGCATGCATACCGAAAGCCAATAAGAAAGTAAGAATTTGTGTTGATTTGACGAATTTGAACAGATCAGTGGAACGTGAAATTCACTCGATGGCTTCCGTGTATGCCAGCTTAGCAAAACTGGGGAGAAGTACTGTATTTAGCAAACTTGATGCCAACAGTGGATTCTGGCAAATACCTCTTCATGAGGAATCGAAGAATTTAACTACATTTTTGACACCGTTCGGAAGGTATAGATATAACCGCCTGCCATTCGGTATTTCGTCGACGCCAGAAATCTTTCAACGTAGGCCTACCATGTCAGGGATCTTAGAAGGTCTCGAGGGAGTTATTTGTCACATGGACGATATCTTGGTCCACGGTGCCAATCGCAACGAACAAGATTCGCGACTGCATCAAGTTTTAAATAGATTGCAAGAATCCGGTCTAACGCTGAAGTGTGACAAATGTGAATTTTCCAAAAATTCCATAAAGTTTTTAGGAAATATCATCAACGAGCAAGGAATTAGTATTGACCCACAAAAGACTGATGCCATTCGCAAGTTTCCCCCGCCCAGAAATATAGAGGAACTTCAGAGATTCATGGGAATGGTAAACCATCTTGGAAAATTTATCCCTCGACTGTCTCAGATCAATGAACCACTGCGCCAGCTATTGAAAGACGATAATGAATGGACATGGAGCTTCGGCCAAGAGCGAGCATTCGAACAGATAAAAAGAATGTTGACTTCGTCGGAAACATTGGCCTGTTATGACCCACGTAGAGAAACTATTATCTCAGCGGACGCCTCATCAACTGGAATCGGAGCCGTTCTTCTACAGTTACAAGATGGAGCAAGACGACCGGTATGTTTTGCCTCGAGATCCTTAACAGACGCAGAACAGAGGTATGCAGTTATTGAAAAAGAAGCCCTGGCGTCCTGTTGGGCATGTGAAAGAGTTACTGAATACGTCCTTGGTTTGAACTTCCATCTGGAAACCGATCACAAACCGCTCGTTCCTTTACTCAGTACTACGGACTTATCGAAAATTCCCGCTAGAATACAGAGATTCCGACTTAGGATGATGAGGTATTCACCCAATGTCAGATATGTACCAGGAAGCTTTCAATACACTGCTGATACGTTATCACGAGTGTCAAAACCCGACAGTGTCAGAAATTAAATTTATCTTGGAACTTTAGCACTTTGCAAGGCACACAGTTTCGAAACTTCCGGCATCACCTCAGAAACTATCCGAAATTATAACAGCATAGCACAACGACGAGGACATCCAGGAAATCAAGACATACGTTACAGGCGGTTGGCCGAAGTATAGACCAGCAGAACCCCACTTGAATCAGCTCTGGGATGATCGATCACATTTTACAATTATCGACAATATCCTTCTCTACAATGAACGTATTGTTATTCCAAAATGTCTAAGGGATGATGTACTCTCAAGACTGCATGATGGCCATTTAGGGATATCTAAATGTCGTGCCAAAGCAAAAAACGCTGTTTGGTGGCCTAAAATCTCAAAACATATTGCGAACTTTGTTTCAAATTACGCTGTTTGTTTGAAAAACAGGTCTGAAAGGAAGGAGCCTCTAATGCTTTTTGTGTAAGCCTGATTTGATCACTGTTTATAACTGCATGTTGAGATCTTTGCTTGAATATTGTTCTCCTCTCTTTGTTGGCATGCCAAAATATCTGTCTAGTGACCTCAGTAAGTTACAGCGTCGAGCACACAGAGTTATCTGCGGTATGGAGTGCGATTCGTCTTGTCTGGAGAACTTGGATGTCAGGAGACTCAGAGCTTCATTGAATCTGTTTGAAAAGTGCTCATCAGCAACTCATCCCCTGCATGACCTGGTTCCGCTCATCAGCACTCGAAGTGGACGGCCAATTCTATCATTCACAAGCACATCTCGACGACTCAACTCCTTCATTGTATATGTGTCCTCCTTGCCGTACAGACATTTTGCTGACTGCTGATTTCCAATTTTTGAACTACTCACTGACAAGATTCAGACCTCATTTTTTTCTTGATTTGTATGATTTTTATTCAACTGAAAATATATCTTTCTATCTATCTATCTACTGAATTTCCTTCCAATGCATGGCAGAAAGTTGGATCCGACATTTTTGAGCACGCTAGCCGAACTTATGCTCTTGTTGTTGATTACCATTCCCGTTGGATCGAAATCAGAGAAATGAAAAGTTATACGACAGAGCATCTAGTCAACTGTTTGAAAAGCATTTTTGCCTGCCAAGGAATACCAGAAACTGTTATTTCTGATAATGGGCCTCAATACAATTCTGAAGAATTCAGGAAATTCGCTCATATATACTCCTTCAAGCATGAAACCAGTTCCCCAAGGTTCCCTCAAGCTAACGGTGAAGCAGAAAGAGCAGTTAGAACAGTAAAGAACTTACTGAGAAAAAATCCAGACCCTTACATGGCATTATTGGCATACCGAACTGC
Organism: Prostheceraeus crozeri; assembly: GCA_907163375.1. Classification (NCBI taxonomy): domain Eukaryota; kingdom Metazoa; phylum Platyhelminthes; order Polycladida; family Euryleptidae; genus Prostheceraeus; species Prostheceraeus crozeri. Next base: position 70,991 of record CAJQUW010006399.1, on the reverse strand, counting down.
TCCTCTGATCAATGGCAAAGCTCCCTGTCAATTATTGATGAATAGAATGCTTCAAACCAGAATACCTGTGATACCTTCAAAGCTGAAACCGGAAATTGCAAACGAGGATAATTTACGCAAGAAGTAAGAATCCTACCGCATGAACCAAAAAGAAATTTTGACAAACGTTATCGAACTAGCGAACTACCGGAGTTGGGAATTAATGATTCGGTTTGGATTAGAGACTTGAAACGAATGGGACATATTATTGCTCGGGCGGAGCAACCCCGATCTTTTATTGTAGCTTCTGGTAGCAGCCGGATACGTCGAAATCGTTCGGCACTGGTATTGATGATGAAGTCGATGTCAGCGTGTTCTTCGAGAGAAGGAGACGAGTTCAGCGATTCATTCGACCAAGGGCGAAACTCGTGGACGCTTCACGGAGAGTATTCTTCAGCATCATCTCCGGTTCGGTCGGGGGAGGAAGAGAAGACGAGAGAAGATTCATCTGCAATTATCTCGAGAATACCAGACCCTCTCCAGGCTGCAGCATCTCAATCGAATGTGGTGTCAGCAACAGATGACTATTCGCCTCAGACGAACTGTTACGTGACACGATCAGGTCGACCAGTTATTCCGCCTAATCGTTACATCTTTAATAGTGATTAGTGCTTCCTCTGAATTGCATGCCTTGAATTGATTTGCAGTTTAATGTATCATCATGTGATCCGAACTGTTCACACACACGGATGACTGTATACGCCTACTGTGAAATGACAATGTTTGTTAAAAGGGGAGATGTAGAAGAATGATGTACATTGCTTAGTTGTTTATCTGTACCACTGATAGTGGATTGCAGAATTGTTTGTATATTGGTCTATTTGATTTGTCGATATAGACACTATCGTTCTCGCCACGCACGCTGGTTTTCCCTTGCCGACTCAGGGGCTATAAGATATTACTACATCTGCCTCTTCCCGAACATGGAGGCGCTGTTCGGGCGACTGCTGTACCTCCATATTTTTAACACTTTCCATGTAATAATGGCCGAATCCTTTCTGAAATTGTATCCTCGCAGGAGCGACGGCGGACGTGCTCCTTGCCTGAGTAATCCTGAAAATATCAATAAAAGACGACGAGGTGGAAAAAATAGAAAGAGAAGAGCTGGTAGACGAAGACGATTATGGAAGAGTGAAAGACTGGCAATGAAATATCAGCACGCTAGTTGCGACACCCACAACATCAAAGTCATAACGCCCACTAAGCCACCGATGACATGCAGAAAATCTATAAGGAATCGTTCACAATTGACGTCAACCGTGACCAGGGGAGGGGGGTGCCTGAAAGTTGACAAAAGTTGACCAAAACTTAGGTCGGGAGGATCTAATGAAAGATTGATGTCAATTTTTCTGCTAAAAATACTCACCATTACATGCGTATTGACTTCTTCATAATTTTCCCTGTCGATAGTTTTATACATACCTACATTTAAATAGTTAAACTACATCTGTGCCTATAGCACCAGCTCAGATGCACACTAAATATAAATTGTATGGTCGATGATGAATCATATAACTCGTTATGTAAATTCTTACTATGCTGCTCCATCGTAATTGTTTCAGGAAAGATAAGCCATGATAAGCTTGGACATGATCTATAAATCAATGTCCTTTTTTAAGTCGATCGCTCACTAAAGTAGTACAACTTTCTCTTTATTTTGTTGATCAATTGATCGCATAAACAAAAATCATTAACTTTCCATAAGACTGCAGGTCAATTGAACGTAATTTGTTTTAGAAATAGATTTTATCAATAGTTTGACAATCCAATTTCAGTTTTCTAAGAAGTTTTTTGTTTGATAGTGTGAGCCAATATTGTTGATTTTGATATCGTCCAGTTTTCATCAGCTTTCATTTTAAGTTTCGATTTTGCTGTTATGTTTTACCGATTTTGATTGCAATTTTATCAATTGGAAATACAATGTAGATTGTATTTTTTATAGAAAGTGGTTTTTGTTATAAAGTAATTTTCTGTTAGGCCTATCTTTCATGTAGGTTCATCTTGATCCCCACTCAGTTTCACCGTTTGACATTAGATTTCATCGATCCGTTTTGACAGTATCCGCAGTTTTACATGTACATGTATATCTGTCGAGTAAAATTATGCCAAATAAGACTTTGCATAGTCTGGAACAGTAATGATACGATTTCTTATTAATTGCATATTTTTTAAAATTCCTTGTTGAAAGTTAGATCAATTGATTTTTATGCTTGAGAAACTTATTGCATTCTTCCTAAATCATTCCAGTTGTATAGGCCTACAATTATACTACAAGTAAACAATAAAATGAATGAAATTTCAAAGATTCCTTGTACATCAATTGAATTTATACATCTGCAAGATGCGTTCTACAAAAAGGTTGTATACATTATCAATGTATGAGCACCGTCAACGAGGGTAACTTGTGACACGGTCGTTTTTGGACCTTCACTTCCTTCTGGAAGATTTGTAACATTCTGTCTAATGAAAGGAATAGATCAGTACCTCTATACCTGAACCTATGAACTTTGCCGTCGAACTGATTTTGTTGATTTTATCTTGAGCTGTAATTATCAACCGTTTGCTTCTATCTTTTAATTTGCATATAAACCATTTTTCCTTACGCGTATTGTTAATTTGATGAAACCTCCGTTGAAGATGGAATAAGGCATTACGAAACATGTCCGGTTGAAGGAGCATTTGTGTATTTTCTTGAATATAAAGACGCTTGGGCAATTATGCTACAATTCAGAGCGATAATCAGCTCCTTTGTCAGCGGAAACTTTATTCCAATAAAATACATTTATTAAATAATGCTTTTATATTGTGTCGATAAAATATAAGGATGATAAATGATATATGATATAATATATCATATAATATAATATATAATATAATGATAAATCACCAATCAATTCACAGTCGGCTGATAGTCCACACAATTCTGATATCGATTCAGGCGCAAATTTCATCATCGCACTTTGAAGGTCATGGGGTAGGTTAGGACATGCGCACTCCTGTACAATAAAACTAAAATGAAAGTGAAATACATGAAAATGAATTTACAGGTTCAAAATGAGTGGCACAGATCCTTCTCTTTCATGAATTAAATCTTTTGTTTCTTTCAAGCAAATGGTTTCTAGGATCCGGTGCCATTTCGTCACTGCAATCATAGAAAAATTATTTTCAAATACAAGATGGCAATGTTATGTTATCTCCGTTGGGATTGGGTATCCTTTGACATGCTCTTTTACTCGAGTAATAAGGTGCCGCGAAGTTTCCCCGATATAGACGTTTATGCAGTCATCACAAGTAGACACAGTTTGATTTTAAATCCTGAGGATTGCGATCCTTATTGTGGAATAACATGCCGGTTTTGTTAACTTGAAAAACAGGATTATTGGTTAATTAAGTTCTCCGATAATTTTCTATTTAGTTGATGAATTTTCTCCTTGAGAAGTTTTTCTTTTCCTTCTACGTAAGGGAATTTACAACAAATTGTGGTTTTAGTTTATTTTCCATCATTATCCGTGTCTAATTTTGGCTGTTTCAAGTTATCCTCAACTTTTTCCCTTATACAGATATTCACCTGTGGACTATATCCGTTGTCAACAAATACTTTTGCCATAGTCTCACATGAATTTTCAAATAACTCATCATTTGAACATATTCGTTTCGCTCTATAACAAAGTGATCGAATAGCCGCCACTTTGTAAGACCAAGGAGCGTAAGCATCGCTACAAATGTAAGTCCCTGTATTTGTTTCCTTCATCTTCCAAGAAATGGAAATTTTGTGATCGTTGTTGCGATGAATAGTAGGGGAAACCGGGGCATAACGGACCACGTAACGATGAATCTCTTTGAAAATATCATTTTTTATGTTAAGCATTTGATTTGCCTTCAAAAGTATACGACTGTGTATCATGTCTCTTTGAACGAGACCATTTTACACAAAACAAATATTGCGAGAGATTGCAATAAATAAAAAAGTCAACAGTAAAAAAAATACCTAAAAAAACCTTGGGGCATAATGGACCATTGGTGGTCTGATATGCCCCACCTTAGGTTCGGATGTTCCTAGAATCGTAGTTCAGTAGGAGAACAGCAGTTTTCATTGCAAATTGATTAGTTCATCAATAAAAATAATAGACTCGGACAAAAACTGCGTAGGGAACATCATACTATGGACAAAATTGCTTATGGTAGTAATAATTACACTAAAAACTATGCATAATTCAGTTTGAAGTTTAGTTAAAATTCAGTTGCTACATAAATCACATCTAAAGTTAGCCGTTGATTTATCTGTACCGGCGCACAATTCATGTCACCAGTTTTTGCATAATTCACACCCTACCCATGATTCTCCTGATTTTGAACAGGAATAGTTTTCATTACAGTAGAGGCATTCCGTATCATCGCTACCAAGTTTTCGCTTGAGATTTTTGATTTTCTTTTGAGCTGTAGTAGGAGATCTAGACTCAATGAGTTGCCTCTTGTAAGGAGAGCTTGTGAGAACGACTGAGGTGCCTCTCTTTCTTGTTGAAGGGGATCTCATTGGCCTTTGTTTCACTTTAGGAATATTTATTATACGTATGTTCTAGAGAAACAAAAAATCCTTTTGCTAAATTTGTTGATGATACCCTGGAAGAAATTCCTCTAGTTGTCGAGAAAAGATTACTTGTTGATTCACTTGACGCTCCGCAAAAGGAAGCGGAAGGCGCTACACTTGTTGATTCACTTGAGGCTCCGCAGTCGGAAGCGGAATTGGAAGGCGCCACGCTTGATTGTGGCATTCCATTCAGGAGTTAGATCAATTATTTCAATTTCAGTCACATCTGATGCAACGAAGTCCAAATCTGTGAACACATGACGGTTGCAAGGCGCAATGCCGGTTTTCTCAAACCCACGGATAGCGATTGAAGATTGAGACACTCGTAAATAAGCTTCGCCGAACAATCGGCCGATCTGAAACATCGTAACAACGCGTCCAGGGTTATTTCGTAGAAACCCTTCTATGCTTTGTGTATAGCAGGTGTTCAGAGGCTTCATCATGGCCACATCAAGTGGTTGCAGCTTGTGTGTGCAATTTGGTGGCAGTACAAGTAATGTCACATGATTCTTTTCTGCGAGCTCTATCAAAGTCAAATTCTTTGTATAAGTCCTATGACCGTCAAAAATGAAGTTGTCTGTTTGCATCCACTCAGACGGATGACACGCATATCCAGTCCCCGGTGGAGCACCATCCAAAAGTTCAATTTTCATTCTAACACGCGGAAAAATCAGATAAGGGAGCACAAACTGTCCGCTGGCGCTCACAGTCAAGACCTCTGTTGCTAACAAACCACGTTCGGCAGATGTGAGGGTTCCTACCTGAGTTTTGCCTTTCGTTGCCAATACTTTCGACGGTTTCGTCTGCACAGTGGTAACAGCCGTTTCATCGCAATTGAATATTCGATGTCTGGGAAATTTTTGCTTTTCCATAATGTCTTCGAGCAGATCAAAAAATTTGTTAACATTGTGTTTATTAAATGCTCGTGCTCGGGCAGCTGAGGTAGCTTCAGGAATCCGAAGTGATATCTCAGGATGTCGTTCTCGGCAGCAAGCCAGCCAATCTTCTCCAGCAATGCCTAGTTCCTTGTTGAAAGGAAGAGAAATTCCATTACGTTCAGCAAGCTGGAAAGCAATATATCTCTAGTGATGCAAATGGAAAATTTTCCACTAGAAAATTTTGAAATTTATTTTTCGGCGATTGACGTTTTTCCCCTTGTTTTGGAGACTTATTTAGTCGTTTGAAAAGACTATGTAATATTCAAAGACCGAAAACTTCTCTATCATCTCTGTATGTCAACTTTTGTAACCAACTGCACCTTTTCCATGTCTATTTCTGATCTTTCCAAATGAATTTCAGACATCAGATGGATTTCAGATTTCTCTAGCTGAATTTCAGATATCTGTCAGAAGCACAACTTTGAAAAGATCTTAAATTCAACTGGAGATTCATGTGGATCATATCTGAAATTCATTTGGGCAGATCTGAAATCGAATTGGAACTATCTGAACCATCTGAACTAGAAATGGAAGATGTATATCCTCAGCGAAGATGTCGGACAATAGGCCAAAAGTTAGAGGCTATCATAGATATTCTTTTACTCATCACAGATATCTTTTGTGACCAAATATCTAACGAGTTTACAGTCTTTATGTCTTCCAAAATGGTCGCTCATGAATGCTGCTTGGACTGTGTGCTTATGCTTCACTTGTTCATCAACACATGGGGAATTTGCATCACTATGATCAACGCTGCATACTAAATCTTAACTTTCAAGCCAGCAATTAGCAAACTCCAAAATAAAGTACATTATTTTTGCTTCAGATCTTTCACATTGCATGAAATTGTACCCCTATTGTAAAGCAAGATTCACGTCATCCAAAACGGTATCTCTGTGACAATTAAAAATGCTAACAAAATGGCACAAGCCACTGGTGGCAAAGGAATTGTCAAAAATCCGCGGACGGAACTCGCATTGCTACGATCGCTTTAATCGAAATAATGATGAAATTAAGAGTTTTAGACCCAATTTATTGGTACATTTAGCTGCCTCGGCAGTGGAAGCGCTAAAAATTCTAAGGCGTATAAAAAAATCAAAACTTTCAAAATTTTCCAAAATTTTCCATAATTTTCCAATATTTTCCGAAATTTTCCAATTTTTTTCCATAATTTTTCATGGAAAATTTTGATTAAAAATTTTCCGGAAAATTTTCATCACTATATATCTCACATCACGTGTCGTTAAGCCGAAAAATCTACTTTCCATGTCCACGATATGATCGATTATCTGTTGTTTCTGTGTAAACACCGTTGAGAATCCGCCGAACCTCTGTAAATAAATATGACACTTTTTATAAAATGATAGGCTTATATCGCAACAGAATGTTTTCTTACGTTCAAGGACTCGGTCGCTTGATTATTTTGTCCTTTCACACGACGTTTGAGAGTTGTTTTTGACACATTAAATACGTGTACTTTTGAAGCTTTCAAATATCCCATCGAACCTCTCTTACTGCTTTTGATTGCCTTCCGTGCTCCATAGACATCTCTCACTCTTTCTTTTTATATTTTCCTGTCATCTAAAACGATAAATGCACATTCCTTAACGCGATAACATCCCGGTGGTAAAAATTTCATCGGGCCGATGCATGAAATCTCGTTTCGGCATCGCGGCGTCGATTTCCCATAAAATCGATGCCTTGCCGATGCCCGAGAATTCGTCTCGGCATTGCACCTGATATTCCGCTCTATTTCCGATATCGGATTTTGGCCGATTAATCGCTACATATGCGGTATCCCACCTGTTTTGTCGCTCTATTTCCGATATCGGATTTTGGCCGATTAATCGCTACATATGCGGTATCCCACCTGTTTTGTCGCTCTATATCCGATATCGGATTTTGGCCGATTAATCGCTACATATGCTGCATCCCACCTGCTTTGTCGCTCTATATTCGCTATTGGACTTGAGACGATAAGCCGATTAATTTACAATCTGAATCACTCGTATAAAAATTATACCGCTAACTACACACGCTTTTCCTAGTCCTGAACTACAACCTGTGCTAGGCCAATTAACAATTGTTGAAAACGAAGACAGCATTCATTCAATAACATCATATTACAAAAAATACATGTATGAAATCTAGAAATAGCGCACTACACAATCTGTATCAACAATCATCTGGATTCCTATACTAAAACTAAAAATGTTCGGATAACAAGTCCAATGTGATTTTAGGCGAAATTGTTCGATTCAACTTCTCCTCCAGAACATCTCGTCCTTCCAGTGCAGGCTCTGCGACTCCTAGCTCGTTGGTGTAGCAGGCAATTGCTTCCACCCGCAATGGCTTTGGCAAAGAGAACTTGTTCGACCAGGACTGTCGCCTCCTCCTCCCACTGCCGCGATCAGTTGCATCCTTCAACATTTTCTCGATCACCTCTTCAATCGTCTTCTCATTCCCAATTTTCTCTTCTCTTAGGGAATCTGAAAATAAAGATGCGAGGAATTAGTAGTGTATGGTAATGAGTAACGAATGTTTGTTTCCAGTGGGAAACACAGAAAATACATTTAGATAAGCCTTGCTGCTGAGTGATGTCTTCGACGGGCTGGCTGGTGTTACCCGACCCCGTCCCGCGGATAGGGGCGTCTTCGATAGACTTACCGCTGCTTTGTATCATAAAAAGAACAATGCTGCATGCGGAAAATTACATGTACTCGTATGTGACAGTAATGAAAGAAACTTTGTGGTCTACTGTAATGTTTGTTAATTCGTCGCGATGACATGAACTTCTAAACAAATAGATGAACATTCATTATACATACCGGTACTTATACATATATACTTCAGTTGACCAGTCTGATCGGGAGCGAATTTATGTTTTCAGAAGACATGATGTGCAAGCTCCGTTTTATTTTTATGGTCGATAATTTACAATAGAAGCAATAACCAGTACTTCGGCCTTGAGAGGGCGATGCTACATGGCACGAATGCGTACACATAAACACTAACATTTAATACAGATCAGGAGTGAACAGGACTTAAAAATTTCACTTATGATTGGGCAACTGTCCAGTTCATGACTACTATTTATCGGAGGTTCAATGCATTCTGAAACAGAAATATTGTTTGAGTACTATTTTTTTACAACTTGTTTCAGAATGTAAATATCGTAACGAGATTGATCGATCTTTTTTCATCAGTTCAAGGCATTGAATATAGAGCCTAAGCAATTTCATTTTTTTTAACTTATTAAATATTTGAATAAACTTAATCCATATCAAGCCTTATGACATGAAAAGACGTGCCAAGTTTACAAGTTCCATGAAATGAAAAATCATTGAATAAGATGAAAATTTAAAGAGATTCAATACTTAATATTTGATGAATGCTATCCTCTGCTATGATGAAGACTGACAAAATCAACATTTCGCATACTTTTAATCGTCTGCATGCGGTTCCAGAGTCCATAAGCTATAACTCTATAGATTCTTAGAGCAAGCTTAAACGATTCTACTTATGCTTCGTAGACATCAATAGGAAATTTGAAAATGTCTTCATAAACAGTTTTAATGCATTCTATTCAAAAATATTGAGCTATTCATTTTTGCTATAGATCAGACTATCTACTATTTACTATGGTCAGGCAAGGAAAAAGAAAATTCCAAAAGATTTTATCACTCCTCCAGTTAATTGACCAATCTGAAAAATGAAGTGTTGTGATTAAAATAGCCGGCGCTTAGTGCCACTGACACTTCTGTTGGGCTTTGATAAAACATCGCTTCGATGCCCAAGCTTAAATAAGCACTATACCGGCAATAAAACTGAGTTCTTTATGAAGTATTCAGACATTTGGGAGCTCGTGTTTTGGCGGTTGCTGCCTGGGCAAAAAACACGAGCTGCCAATTTATGAAAACAATTCGGAAAATTGTCTACCCCCTGTAGTTCATAAAATTCAATCCTAAATTTCTGACTATTCAGGTAATGATATTGATAGATCATTTTCATCAGTTCAAGGCATTGACTATAAAACAGAAAAAGCACGACTACTGTCCAAGACCACCAGATACATCGATGACTTACGTATCTTCAATTACAAGCGCTTGAACAAAATTATTCCAAGTATCTATCCAGATAGCTTAAAAGCTAACAGATGCGGACTTGATAATAAAGAAGCAGATTATCTTGACGTTAAGCTGAAAGTTACCAGCACTGGCCTTAAGACTGCTGTATATCACAAAGTGGACGACTTCAACTTTCTAGTAACACTTTTGACATCTCCTGAAAATGCACCACAAAATTGGAGTTAACGTTTTCAGCAGTCAGCTCATATGGTCGCATCTGCTCCTCATTAGAAGATTTCGTCATGAAATCGAAGAAAAGTTTCAGATTACCAAGATCAAGAGGATAAAGCAGCAAGGAATTACTAATATCCGCAGAAAGAGCACTGCATAGACATGACAAGATTTTGAGAAAATTCGAACTTTATGCCGATAAACAAACTACTGCACGCTTTTATGATGATCGAAACCTTTAAGCAACGAACATATGGCAAGATGCATGATTACAAATCCTTCAACACAACAAATTTATCGACTTTGACATGAACTACCGATTATGACTACATGTATGAAAGATTCCGGATTCCTTGACTCCATACTTCCGTACACTGTCCTTTTGCCGATTGTGACAAACCTTTCTTGCTTGTAATGCCATAACAGTTTCGATTATAATTTTGTAAGTATTTACATATTTATTTTCAATTCAATTATCTTTTATCATGTCATTTTCCTTTATTCTGATTTTTTCCGCTATTGGTTCATTATCATCGTAATTACTTATTTATTTTCAATTTAATTATTTATTATGTGATTTTTCTTCAGTCTGAATAGTTACCGCTATTTATAATTAATTTTCTTTCATTTTCATCGTGCATTTTATTTACTGTTTCATTTGCATTAGCATTTAGAGTCAGTGTCATTGAGTCTGTAGCCTACATGATGGATGCGCAGGGCCCCACTCAAACAGGTCTGAGCGTTCAGGATTTAGGGGCCGAAACGCGAATCCTGGTCGAATTCCTTCCGAGTTCTTAGACACGTTTTGCTGAACTTTTGAATGATTCTTAACATCTGTAGAGAACGAACCATGCGTCCTTGTCAGGATTTCATAACTTTGTCTTCATCTTACTCTCAAACACGTCTATCTTCCTACTCAATCACAGCAGGGAGACTTAGTCGGCAGATGACGGATCTGTGCGGTGTCAATTTTCAAATATATGCCATATATTGAATGATGGTAATGATATGCTATAATATTCATTAAATCATCGAAATTATCAAATTACATTACATACGTGTACTTATATAACATGATTATAACATATTTTAGTTATTATATTGCATATTATAATTACTAGTATATCATCGTTGCATTATATTTATATCACATCATTTTTGCAAATTATGCAATTATATCACTTAAATTTATAATGTACTGTGTTTTTGCTTTGCATTGAATTTTCAGACTTTATTATAATTAACAATTAACAAAAAGAATATTACAAAGCTGATTACAAGAATGCTACAAGCGGTACATTGATGATATCATCATGGATCCGTTTTACAAGGATGTGAAAATATTTTCTAACATAATTGAAGTGTTTAACTCGATTGACAAGAACATTCAGTTCACTATAGAAGTCCCTAGGGATAATTATATTAACTTTCTAGACCTAAGCATATCAGTGAATGGCAACCTTAAATACAAATGGTTTAGTAAGACATGTCATTCAGGCATAACTCTACAGAGATAGTTGGCTTCCAAATATAGTAAAAAATAATTTTCTCAAAAACAGTATAAAATACATTGATGATCGCAGTTCTGATGTATGTGTGTAGCACCATTGGTCCTAAATACAACTGCAAAAGCAGATATCTAATTTATTGTTTTAATTACTTTTGGTGTAATGACCTCCATGTTGGACAAAGTTGTCGACCTTTCAAGTTGCGCTATCAAGAACACGAACGTAGTATTCGCAACAGAGATTCTAAAAGTGCTTTGAGCGAGCATCATCTAAAATTTCATGCTGATAGAGAGATGGAAATAACTGACTTTAGTTGTGAGATCCTTATTCAACAATTTAATGCGATTAATGGCTGAAGCACGCTTCATAGCGATGAAAATGCCAAAACTTAATAGACGTCATGAACAAGTTTAATGAGTTGCCACAACTATGCCTAATCACGTATTTAAGGATCCTTCTACATTTGTACGCCACCCTTGAGACTGTCTTCGGACGAAACGCGTCGGGTGCTTCTTTTTAACTTATTGGAATAAAAAGTCGTAAATAGAAGGGAGTGACTTCTTTATTTTCAATTATTTGGAAATTACTTATCTTGAATTTATGAATATGATTGACTAAATTATATTTATAACATAAATAATAGGCCTACATTTATCATTGATCACGTAGACCATCACAGAATCGAGAGTTTCAAATAATATTTCATTTGCACTTTTTATTATTTTTGAAATAGCCTCTGGCTTTTACAGGAACTAAAAAAATGCGAGATTTTTGACGCAACCTGTCGAGATTCTTTAGCGAGACTGACAAAGCAACATTTACAAAAATATCAAGATTGTTTAAACCTAATATTGGTAACGAGAATATAGACATGTACCGTATACACTGTACATGTGAAAATGCAATGTAGAATGTCATAGAATATGCACAAGGCCAATCAAAACAACCTAATCTTGGGGAGTAATATGTCACATCACAGTATCAACGTTGAGTCAAAAATTTCGTGTTCTTTATTCTTGTGAAAGTCATAAGTATTTTTTTTTAGAAAAATTAGGATTTTCTAGCTACGAATAACTTTTCTTCAAGATATCCTTGAAAATCTCTCATCATGTGAATTATGTGATAAATGGTGTTGAAACATAGAATACACATTTTTTATGTTTGGATACATGATGAAGCCATCAAAAAGCCCTGTTATTTAAGTCTGAACCCTAGGGCAAATCAAAATGTTTATCACATTATTTCATAATATAAAATGTTATCTAAATGCTGCAATTTCCATTTCGCAAATAAATGAAGGCATACATCTTTAGTTTTCATTTCTATAGCAGAAATATTAAAAAATACTTCGCAATTACAATTGAAGAGAAAGGAAATTAGGCTATCTAATTATCAAATCATTTTTCTATTGTATAGTATTTTTATTTAAAAATTGGTTTGAGTAGACCTACTACCCATGCAATCACATCCTTCGCATGCCTGAAGTCAATTTATGTATAGCCTACATATCTTTGGAAAAAATGTAAAATTAATTAATGAAGAATCCAGTAAAAAGAGTGGAGAAAATTTGATTTGATGCATGATGTTTAAGTTAAGAATAATTCACACAATCTAGCCGAAAGTTTTACTTACTTCGTCTGGTTTTCCTAGTCCAGAAACAACCGCCTGCCAAACTCGATGTTCAAGCATATTCAGGCACAAGCCTCGAAGATACTCCGCACAAATTGATCAATCTAAAATGGCAACAGCCGGTGGTATGTACTCGTAATTGAATGAGGAATATAAGATATTTATTTTCATGTTTTAACATATCATTAATTGTGAATAAATAAAAATGCATGTACATTGTAGGCCTATATAGCAATTAGGTAAGAGTGCATGAAAACTATTATTGATATATGCAAAATAAAAAATTGTCAATCCATTATAATTGGTGAAATTAGTTTCAGTTAAATCGTCAAGAAAATCACAGAACATATGTGCTAGGGAACAACATTTGTAATATCACGATGTATGATAGGTTTAAACCTCCGAATTTTGTAGGCCTATGGAATACATGGAAGGAGTCTGTGCTTTTTCAAAAGTTCTCTTTAATATGTGATTTAGATCGACAACGCATTCAATTAAGCTACTGCATCACAGCATTTCAAATTAGAAATACATTAGACCATAATTCTTATCTTGATGACAACTGAACAAAGAAAGAAATTCACATTACACCTAAATTAATCATTCTAGGTGCATTGACTGCTTTAGTGTTGTTTTGGGAAAAGTCAAGTTGATCTATTTTACATCAGCTCGATATATTTCAATAGCTCAGCGCTATCTTCAGGAGCAAAGGATTACAAGAATGTTTATGGTAGTGATCCAAAATAATAGTGTTATTCTATATGCGTGATTTCTGATTTCTTTGTACATTTTGAATCACTTTCATGAATATTTTTGAAATCCCTTGCTCCTTGCGCTGAGTTACTGAAATATGTTGAGCTGATGCAAATCATCAACTTTACGAAGATGACAGCAATGATTCTAGGGATTTTCGATTGTAAACATCTGAATGAATTCTTTTGACGATACTCGTACCGGTATGCATAAAGTTCTTATTTCATTTAATCACATATTAAAATATGAATTAGCATGCTGATACTTACATGTTGCGACGAAAGTAATCGACACAAGAACATGAGAAGCATTGAACTCGAAACACTAAGTTGAGAAACCAAACGACATTGACTATGGAGATAATACAGATTGTTCTGCTCTGCTGATTTCTACCGATTTTCACTTGATAGATGTATCAATCTCCAATTGAAGCTATCGGATGAAAGGTTGCCTTCTTTCAAGGAATTCTTTACCATGTTGCATAATTTAATCCATGTGTCACTAAATTTGATATTGTGCACGATAAAATAGGCAATACTGAGACATAGTTGACCAGTTTGCGAGTCAGGCGATGCATTTCACAGGCAAGTAAAGATAGTTTCTGACTCGGATCTAATTTATTGGTCGAAAATAAAAGGATTTAAAGTTACAGCGTGACGGGCCTTCGGCGTCCAGCGCCTTCTTAACGGTCGATGGTCAAATGGCGGTCTGCAAACTCGGTGTGAAGATTTATAAAGAAGTGAATGATATTAAGAATTGTGTTGCTTGTTGAATGTGAGGTGATCAAAGTGAGAAGGCAGACTGTAGCAAGGTAATTCATGTCTTCTATTGATTGTTGGCCTCAAGTGTGTAATAGCTTTTGCTTCAGTGAATGTTGTGTCTCGAGTGTTCGTCAGCTTAGCAATGAAATCGATCTGAAAATCCTCGATGCTACCTAGATCATTATGTTTATTTTTATTATGCTCATAGAGAGCGCTGGATGCAGACTTATTAATAATTGCACGTCTATGTTCTGCGTGCCGAGTGGAGAATTTCCTTACAGTCTTTCCAATGTAGCATTCTCCACATTTATTACAAGAGTACCTATATACTACGTATTTATCACTACATTTAAACTTAGGTAAACATTTACAGATTTGACAGCTACAAGTATTATAGAAATTTTTATTTTTCCTTATTTGGTTTACCGTCTGTCTACCGTATTCATTAATAACTGTAACAGGTAAGTCAAACTTCTTAACTGCTTTATTAATTTTTCTATTGCATTTATCGCTGATAAATGGAACTTTAAAATAACAATTATTTTGGTTCTTGATTTTATTTCTACTCCTATGCTTGTTCCTTTTCTTGGAAAAATTCTTGTTACTGTAGCCATTTTTAATTAGAATGTCATTAAATTCGCTAACTTTTTCTTTTTGCATCACTTCATTGCTACACCGATTACTTATATCTTTTAAGCGGTTATTAATGAAACTACTTTTAACATGATTGGGCACGAAAGAGTCCCTTCTTAAGGTTATGTCGGAATGGCCTGGTTTGTGGTACCACGCATATTGAACTTTATTATTAATTATTTTTATTTTTATATCTAAGAAGGGTAACCAGTCCATTGGGTTATGAGCTTCTATTGTAAATTTTATGCTTGAGTTTACTGCATTAAAGACATCAGTTATATGGGACAGTAAGTCACTATTATACTCTATTGGACCAAGGATGATATCATCGATGTATCTCATATAGAGCGACGGAGAAAAGCTTAATTTTTCAATAGCCAATTGTTCTATATGACTCATGAAAATCACTGCACAAACCAGGCCATTCCGACATAACCTTAAGAAGGGACTCTTTCGTGCCCAATCATGTTAAAAGTAGTTTCATTAATAACCGCTTAAAAGATATAAGTAATCGGTGTAGCAATGAAGTGATGCAAAAAGAAAAAGTTAGCGAATTTAATGACATTCTAATTAAAAATGGCTACAGTAACAAGAATTTTTCCAAGAAAAGGAACAAGCATAGGAGTAGAAATAAAATCAAGAACCAAAATAATTGTTATTTTAAAGTTCCATTTATCAGCGATAAATGCAATAGAAAAATTAATAAAGCAGTTAAGAAGTTTGACTTACCTGTTACAGTTATTAATGAATACGGTAGACAGACGGTAAACCAATAAATTTCTATAATACTTGTAGCTGTCAAATCTGTAAATGTTTACCTAAGTTTAAATGTAGTGATAAATACGTAGTATATAGGTACACTTGTAATAAATGTGGAGAATGCTACATTGGAAAGACTGTAAGGAAATTCTCCACTCGGCACGCAGAACATAGACGTGCAATTATTAATAAGTCTGCATCCAGCGCTCTCTATGAGCATAATAAAAATAAACATAATGATCTAGGTAGCATCGAGGATTTTCAGATCGATTTCATTGCTAAGCTGACGAACACTCGAGACACAACATTCACTGAAGCAAAAGCTATTACACACTTGAGGCCAACAATCAATAGAAGACATGAATTACCTTGCTACAGTCTGCCTTCTCACTTTGATCACCTCACATTCAACAAGCAACACAATTCTTAATATCATTCACTTCTTTATAAATCTTCACACCGAGTTTGCAGACCGCCATTTGACCATCGACCGTTAAGAAGGCGCTGGACGCCGAAGGCCCGTCACGCTGTAACTTTAAATCCTTTTATTTTCGACCAATAAATTAGATCCGAGTCAGAAACTATCTTTACTTGCCTGTGAAATACTGAGACACGCTGGTCTCTGAAGACAGATGAAGGATAGCAGTGGCGTGCGTAAGGTCCACAACATTAGTGCCGGATCACTGCTATATTTGACGCAGCATCATATCATCATGTGCGTTGCTCGCTTGTGTGACTGCAAGTGAGAGTCAGCGTCATCGATCCATCTGTAGCTGTCGGCAGGCGAACCCGGACAAAGACAAATGCTGCCGGAGCATGGAGTGGGATGGAATTAGTCTGCTAAAGCGAGAAGGGCGGGGAGATTGCGCAACGGAACCTGTCTGTGTAAAAGCTTTCAAAATCACATCACTTGCGCAGATTTCAGATACGAAGATACTACTGAAAGCAAAACGAATATCTTTTATAATTGGTTACTTAGGTTGTCATCCAAGGTAATGAAATCATTCGGAAAGGGAAAGCTGCAGAGTTGATAGAAAAACACGCAAGCATACAAAAAGATAATTTATTTCATTTGAAGACTTAATAGTGAAATGCGAATTTCTTTCTTGTGAGATTTAAGTGACAGTTTGCAATGCAAAAGCACACTGTCGTTTTTTTTGAGACTACATTTTTTTACATCGCATCGAATGTATCCAAATGCATAGATGAGAATATAAGAGAGATTAGAGCGAACAAGGGGAAAAGGAGAAAAAAGGAGAGGGATATGAAGAAGAATAAGTGGAAAATAAAAAAGACACGGAGTGAAAGAAAAGAGAAAAGGGGATCGAGAGGAGAGGATCGTGGAACTGGAGAATAGAGATGAAAGAAATTGGGATAGCAGCAGAAGGAATTGGGATGTCTGAGTTGGGATTTATGAAGACAATGGGAATAGGAAGAGGAGAATAATTGATGAGAGAATGAGTGAATTTTCCGTCATACAAATTAAACCTATGAATTTTGAGTTTGGAAAGAGACCAATCGCATTATCGAGACATTACTAGACATTTATGAATTTAAGTGGGATAAGATGATAAAATGATGGGCAAATGATATGGGAATTCCATGTCAGATCCCATCAAACGCCCATATGGTCTGATGGTGGGATGACGATCGCCCACGCAATATCCATGAGCAATGATGGGACCTCACTGTTACCATGTACGTTTTTCACTGTGAGACTTGATATCGATATATCATCGGAAATTAAGCGACAATTCGATATCGGCAAATGAACGACTTATAGACATAACATCGATATGAGAAGCATCGGAAATAGGGCGACAATTCGATATCGGCAAATGAACGACTTATAGACATAATATCGATATGAGAAGCATCGGAAATAGGGCGACAATTCGATATCGGCAAATGAACGACTTATAGACATGATATCGATATGAGAAGCATCGGAAATAGGGCGACAATTCGATATCGGCAAATGAACGACTTATAGACATGATATCGATATGAGAAGCATCGGAAATAGGGCGACAATTCGATATCGGTCGATGGACTACAAATCGCTCACTTTTCGATTATGAATTGATCGGAAATTGCACGATTTCACGATTTCTCGATGCTGAATCGAGAAAACGCTTTGAATCCGAGCATTTTCCGATCAATTTTTACCACCGGGATGCAATAATCAGATAGAAACATAACATATTACATAGCTTAGTTCACGGATATTTTTAAGAAAAATTTAGAACTGTATAAATTGTATGGGGAACTGCACGCTAAAAACCCTGGCTTTTAGAAGTCTGATTCTTGAATGGGTAACCATAAATGAACTGCGAGGCTAGGCCTGCATAGGCCCTTTCAATGACTTAAAGATCTGCATGTTGATGATCGATTTTCCTTCGAACTTTGCATGCATTTTCAAATTTCTTGTATAGATGATTTTGTGACTAGGCTACGATTATTCTTGTGAGCTGGGAAAAGTTATCACAGTAGTAATTATTGCGAAAATTATTAATTGCCGGACTGAAGGATTGAACTTGCAGGTTTCAATTATTTCATTCTCATCATCTGTGCCTAAGTGTGATAGCGCAGTACACAAAGGCGCGTATAAGGTCAATAGATAGAATCCTTCCGAGTTCTGTCTACGTTTTCCTCAGATTATAGCCTAACTTAACCAATTATTTCCCAAAGTCAATTTTTGTAAAAAATGTGCAAGAGGAGGCCTACAGCCTTCATACACGCAAGTAATTAGCGATTTGCAAGAATATGTGCGATGAATATATCAATCTACGGACATCGGACAATGTCTTAAGTAATTCAAAACCTGCCTTATTCGAACACTAATTGAACCCGAAAATAGACATTTACGGGGTTTTCTCGCATGCCTTCTAAATGATTAACGTGGGGCATAGGCCCTAATGGACCACTAAGTTTATAAATGATGAATTCTCATCTCAAATTAATCATGTGACCCATTGGATGCGACCAGCCTAAATCCTTAAGCTACAAAGTCCACTGAATTACTGAAATATTCTATAAATGCTTGTGTTAAGATACCTTAAATCTAATTTGAAGTAAACCCAAAAATTAGATCAATAGCATAGAAACTCACCTTTTTTAGTCCAACGTGACACTGTCGACAGAAATTTTGAATTGTGCGCGCCGATTCTTCATTATTTGTTAGCATATTTTAGCGGATTATAAGTCAGATAGAGTAACATACATAGTTTCTTCAGAAATGATGGTGGTTCATTACGCCCCGGTAGTCCGCTATACCCCGGTTTCCCCTACAGTCCAAAAAAACAATACTCTTATTGCTTTCCACATCTAGGGTAAATTTGATGTCACTGTCAATTTTGTTGACAAAAAAGTCGTACATATCAGACTGAGTTTTAGACATTAGAAAGCAATCATCGACATATCTTTTATACAATAATGGATGAATGACTCTGCTTGGAATAATCAGTAAATTTAGATTCAATCATTAAATTTGCAAAGTAAAAGACGCCATTGTGGGTCCTAGTTTGGAACCAAAGATATTTAATTGCTTAAAAGGGCTAGATGAGAAATAGATGCCTAAATTTGAACCCATTTTAGTACGGTCCTTATCGTGGCAAAAAGGCATTACGGCGATGGGGCGAATTGCTGTTTTTTCGGCTGTACGGTTTGCAATGAGACAAAAAGCCTTGGAAATGGCACATGATGTAAAGCACAATTCACTGATACTATATGATGGGTTTCAAGAATATTCGTTCAGTAGTTTCTCTGAAAAAAATTGTTGAAGATGATGCAGCAATTTAATTAATGCAGTACTATCAATTTGGAAGAAAAAATATTCAGATGAAGACTGATGAGTATTGATAAACACACAACTCCCTCTGTAGGATTCATGACTATTAACAAATTCAGTGAGAATCCGAATATTACAATGAGCAATTGGTTGTTAACAAGGCTAAATCATGTCAACAGCGCTCTTCGAGTTATTCACCAGGCTGAAACTACTGTACAATATGGATCTATGTGTTGCAAATAATTAACAGAGGGCACTTTAGGTCCAAGTGGAGTCGATCATCGGATGTCTGTCAATGTCAAAGATGTTGTAAATGTGCATTGTATAACATGCGTAATATATATGTTGTTTGTTTTTATTTGCTTAAGCCAATTTTATATTAAATTTTCTGATAATTCTTATATATATTTTTTCTGTTGCATTAGGTTATTTCATACCGCAAAACTACATTTACACTGCCAAGCTTGGCAATCGCGTTTGGAGTGGCCGGGCAACGTTGTGCACAGCAACGATGTACGTACATCGTACATGTACATGCACAACCATAGCCAGGCTTCGTACTTATTACAAAGAAACAATCTGCATGATCAAAACTAAAGACGCGGCTCATTTTTCTGCTCAGAAAAGTCATTTAGTCATGTACTTGGCTAGTGAACTTCACTCTGCTTTTATCTAAGAATGAAGCAATTGGTTTTCATTTGTGCTATTCCTATATAACATGCGCTCTTCAGAGTAATGTATATAAGACCGGTCCAGGACAACTAAAAAAAAGATACCCCAAAAATGCAAAATATGTATATATGACCGATTCAGGACAACTAAAAACAAAATAAGATACCTCCAGAATGCAAAATCGGAATATTTCATACACTGAAAAAGAGTTTTATAAATAAAAATAATATCAAGGATAAAATCAAAAAGACAATTTTAAGCTCGTTGGAATTTTTTCATATACTGAGAATGAGCATAGGAAATATTTCATACACTGAAAAAGAGTTTTATAAATAAAAATAATATCAAGAATAAAATTAAAAAAACAGCTTTAAGCTCGTTGTGATTTTTCATATATTGAAAAGAGGTTTCAAAAATATCACGTAGTCGAAAATTTAGGTAGTCCAAGAATTTCACGTAAACGAAAATTTAGGTAGTCTAAAAATTTCACGTAGTCGAAAATTTAGGCAGTGCAAGAATTTCACGTAGTCGAGAATTTAGGTAGTCTAAAAATTTCACGTAGTCGAAAATTTAGGAAGTCTAAAAATTTCACGTAGTCCAAGAATTTCACGTAGTCGAAAATTTAAGTAGTCTAAAAATTTCACGTAGTCTAAAAATTCGGTAGTCTAAAAATTTTACGTAGTCGAAAATTTAGGTAGTCTAAAAATTTCACGTAGTCAAAAATTTAGGCAGTCCAAGAATTTCACATAGTCGAAGATTTAGGCAGTCTAAAAATTTCACGTAGTCCAAGAATTTCACGTTGTCGAAAATTTAAGTAGTCTCAAAATTTAGGCAGTCTAAAAATTTCACGTAGACAAAAATTTCGGTAGTCTAAAAATTTTACGTAGTCGAAAATCTAGGTAGTCTAAAAATTTCACGTAGTCCAAAAATTTAGGTGGTCTAAAAATTATTGTCATTCTTATTGTCATTATTGAAATTCTTAGACTGCCTAAATTTTCGACACGTGAAATTTTTAAACTCCAATTGATGGTCAAGAACAGGAGGCTGTTGCTTATTGTCATAGTGAAAAATCCACTTTTTCTCTCCTTCAGAGTTTATTGACCAAGTTATGAGGTTATTTACAATAAAATAATTAAAAGGCCAACGCTTCGTGCCACTGACACTTCGATGGCGACTTCTGCAAAACAGCATTTGATGACACGCATTAAATATGGAAGCAACGAAACAGAGTTCAGGTGGCCTACTGCGTAGTTAGAAATTAGGGAGCTCGTATTTGCGGTTAATGGCTGGTGCAAGAGATTTGATCAATCGAGCTTCGGTCAGCCTGCAATCCACTGCGCTATGACTTTTGTCCAAGATATCGAAGTGAGAGATGGAGATGTCACTGAACTGGTGCACTTTCATACCGTGTTCGTAAAGGGCATTTCTTTTGTTCTTATTGATCAAATCTCTTCTATGCTCATTATAGCGTTTGGTAAACGGACGGTTGGTTTGGCCTATATAAAAATCGTCACATAAATTACATTTCAGCTCATAAACTAAAAACCGGTCCCCACAGGAATAGTTTTGTGGTAAAAGAGAGCAGAGATGACAGGAATTGTGTTTCTTATTAATCCGATTTCTCTTATTAATTACTGTTTTTAGAGTGGGACCAGGTTTGCTGACGATTTTGATAGGAAGATCACACTGTTTAGCGAGTTTATTTAATTTTCTGTTGCAGCTATCACTAACAAAATTTATTGTGCAGGGAACAGATGCTTCGCTAATTTTTTTATTTTTATATTTGGTTTTTCTATTTATGTCTCGATTAGTAAAGCCATTCTGCCTAAATCGGTTGTTAAGGCTCGTCATAGCTTCTTGTTTTTTATTTTCGTCCGAACATCTACTATACTAGCTACATTAGTTTGGCTATTCTTGATGTAGTTCGATTTTACATTATGTGGGACCCAGCTGTGTTTATTGAGAGAAATACCAGAGTGCATTTCTTTGGTGTACCATTTGTATTCTATCTTATTGTTATTTATTCGAATACTAGTATCTAAAAAGTTTAGATAGTCTTCTTTGGGCACTTCTGTGGTGAATTTTATGTCTTCCGAGACAGAGTTAAAAACTTCAGTTATGGTATTGATGTCATGGCTATCATTTTTGTGAAACGGGCCTATGATGATATCATCAATGTACCGGGCATAAAGCTGAGGGACTATTTCAAAATTCGATTTCAAGATCTCAAGGGCCTTTTGTTCGATATGGTACATATAGATAATAGCAAAAGGGGGGAGAATCGAGCCCCCATCGGACAGCCTTTGATTTGATGATAAATAGTATCGTTGTACTGTATGTAATAGTTGTAGCATACAAACTTCAAGCAGTTATGCACGTTATTAAAGTTTAGGGAGAAAGTGTCTATTTTATTCCAATGCAGTTTTAGGAAATCTGATACTACTTCTATGCCATGTTTTATTTGAATGCTCGGGTACAGGTTGATGACATCTAAAGAGATGAACATAAGGGTACTCGTATTTTGGCTATTGATTTCTAATGTTTTTAGTTTTTCTGTCTCGGAAGACATAAAATTCACCACAGAAGTGCCCAAAGAAGACTATCTAAACTTTTTAGATACTAGTATTCGAATAAATAACAATAAGATAGAATACAAATGGTACACCAAAGAAATGCACTCTGGTATTTCTCTCAATAAACACAGCTGGGTCCCACATAATGTAAAATCGAACTACATCAAGAATAGCCAAACTAATGTAGCTAGTATAGTAGATGTTCGGACGAAAATAAAAAACAAGAAGCTATGACGAGCCTTAACAACCGATTTAGGCAGAATGGCTTTACTAATCGAGACATAAATAGAAAAACCAAATATAAAAATAAAAAAATTAGCGAAGCATCTGTTCCCTGCACAATAAATTTTGTTAGTGATAGCTGCAACAGAAAATTAAATAAACTCGCTAAACAGTGTGATCTTCCTATCAAAATCGTCAGCAAACCTGGTCCCACTCTAAAAACAGTAATTAATAAGAGAAATTGGATTAATAAGAAACACAATTCCTGTCATCTCTGCTCTCTTTTACCACAAAACTATTCCTGTGGGGACCGGTTTTTAGTTTATGAGCTGAAATGTAATTTATGTGACGATTTTTATATAGGCCAAACCAACCGTCCGTTTACCAAACGCTATAATGAGCATAGAAGAGATTTGATCAATAAGAACAAAAGAAATGCTCTTTACGAACACGGTATGAAAGTGCACCAGTTCAGTGACATGGTCATGGACAGTGACATGGACAAAAGTCATAGCGCAGTGGATTGCAGGCTGACCGAAGCAAAGATTATCCATTGTCTTTGGACCGAAGCTCGATTGATCAAATCTCTTGCACCAGCCATTAACCGCAAATACGAGCTCCCTAATTTCTAACTACGCAGTAGGCCACCTGAACTCTGTTTCGTTGCTTCCATATTTAATGCGTGTCATCAAATGCTGTTTTGCAGAAGTCGCCATCGAAGTGTCAGTGGCACGAAGCGTTGGCCTTTTAATTATTTTATTGTAAATAACCTCATAACTTGGTCAATAAACTCTGAAGGAGAGAAAAAGTGGATTTTTCACTATGACAATAAGAAACAGCCTCCTGTTCTTGACCATCAATTGGAGTCTAAAAATTTCACGTAGTCGAAAATTTAGGCAGTCCAAGAATTTCACGTAGTCGAAAATTTAGGTAGTCTAAAAATTTCACATAGTCGAAAAATATTAGAAGATTGTATTCAAAATATTTATTAAAAAATGAAAACCTCAAACGTGGAAGAAACTTCGAAAATGGAAGAAACTTTGAGAATGGAAAGAACTTTGAAAATGGAAGAAACTTCGGGAATATATCCTTCGTTAATAAATGAACGTAGTTCTACTTTAATGGACAGTGAAAAGATGAACATTGAGAAACACAAAGATAGAGTTAGGTATATGAAAGATAAGGAATATCAATTATTATTAAGATTAGAACATTATGATAAATTAAGAAAGAGATGGTCTAAAGTTAAGAATGTAACACAAGGTATTGGAATATTTTTAACAATAGGTTTAGGAGTATTTACAATTGTTATATCTTCAGGTGTTTTAGCAATTCCAGTAGTTACTACTGCTTTAACAGGTACGGGTGTTTTTACAGCTTCACTTGTTACAATGTTAGATAAATCTTTAATAACTAAGAAACGAAAATCATTAAAAACTAAACATTTACATATTAAAGAAGTCTATGACAAATTACATTACTAGTTTCAAAGAGTATGTGATGATAATGTTATTACGTTAGATGAAATTGAAAAATTTGATCAAATAGCTAATGAAGTCAATAAAATATCATTTAATGATAAGAATAAACAGCTCGACAAAATTTCTAATAATGGTAAAATTTCGAGTGATGGTAAGATTTTTAATGAAGATAATGGTAAAATATTTTTAGAAGAACCAAAAACTTTATTAAACAAAACTTTAGACGAAACAATTTTAGACGACAAAGCAATAAAAAAATAATTTGTTCAGTAAAATGTTTTTGTTGTATTCCAATGTTGCCACAAAATTCAAATATTATATTTTAAAAATGGATAAAATTAAAGCTGATAATCAAAAAAGAATCCAACAATTAGATGAGTTAATAAAGCAAAAACATATTATGAAAGAAAATCATACTCAGCATAGAATGTATAAAGCTGGTATTCAATCTGATATGTTTGAAAAAATGCAGCAAACCGAACAAGTAAAAACTGATTTTGAAGAAACTATTGAACCATTTAAAAAGCTTGAAAAAGAACTTACAAATAATGATAAACAAATTAATATAACAGATCTAGCACACAAAACTATATTAGATGACTATGGATTACTGGAATCAAACATTAATAAGAAATTACCAAAATCTATGCAATTTGTATATTCTATTTCATTTATAGATGGAAAAACCATACCTAGATTTTATCTCGGACAAAAAGAAATATTTCCACAACCTTTTCGATGTTTAAATTTTTTTAGATAGAAATTTTGTTGATCTTTTAAGAGGAACAGATTTAAAAATTATGCTGTAGAAGATCTCATAAAATATAAAGCTATTTTAGATAGAGTTGGTGCAGTAAAATCTCTTAGACGTTGTAAACAATTACAAAATTTATTATCAACGGGAGTTAAAGTAGGAAAAGGTTTTAAAACAGAAACAACTGTATTTTTACCAGATGATCCACAAGAATTACTAAATAGATTAAATATTTTAATATCTGCAACAAAAGGACATAATTCTAGTTTCAATGAAATTCATGCTATATTGAAAAGACTGTTAGAAAAGAAGATTCTTAAATGAAGAGGATTATAAAAGTATAAAAAATATATATTGTTTTTAATTTTTTTACAAAAAAATATTTATTTAAGATTTTAACTAAAAAATGTGTTCAGCAGATTTAGAAAAAAATAATAATCATTTAGAAAATCCAACAGAGATTCCGGGTTCATCGAAATTTAGTACATACGACGTTAAAAATTATAACAGCTACTTCATCACACACTTGTAATTTAGAACCCATTCTACATTTGGAACAAAATAAAAATTATCAAATTGCATTGACTAGTTTCTCCACATTTAACACTATTCAAAACGTTATCAAAGATGTGAATGATCAATTTAGATATTCTACTGATAAACGTAAAACGTGGAAAATACTAACTTTTCTTCCTGGTTCTTACGAAGTTGAATCAATATCAAATGAAATTAAGAGACATTTAGGTATACCATTTAAAGATAAGAAACAATTACATTTTGCAGTTGAACCGGCAGTTAATAAATTTTCTCTTACTTTAGACGAAAATCATCAAGTTGATTTTAATCATGATAGATCATTGTCAAAGCTATTAGGATTTAATAAACAAACCTATAGTCAAGGTTATCATTTAGGTGAGAAGATTCCAAAAATAACTGAAATAAATTCAATTGTTGTACATTGTGACATTATTGAAGGAGGATATATAAATGGTAATTTGTCAAATTTAACATTCAGTTTCCCAGCTTTTACTGTACCCATTGGTTATAGATTAAATGTATTTCCACAAACATTAATATATTTCCCTATTACAAGAAAAACTATTAACAATATTAACATTAGAATCACTGATGAAAAAGGACAAGAAATAAATTTTGGAGGTGAAGAGATTATGATGGATCTTTTGGTTAGAGAAGTTTAATTTTCTAAAAAAAATTTGTTAAAAATGAGTGAAGAAATTTTTACAATACCATTAAATAAAATAAAACTTAAATTTAGTCATCATCCAAATTTATCTAATAAAGTTTTGTCAGTTATTTTTGGAAGATCAGGATGTGGAAAAACATATCTATTATTTAAAATTTTAACGACTCCAAATTTTTTGGATTATAGCAATCTTATAATTTATACAACAACAGCAGAACACCCCGTCTATCAATTTCTAAAATATGGATTTGAAAATAATCTTAAAAAACAGCAATTGCTTCATTATTCAAAGAATATGAAAAATCTGAATATGAAGAAGAAATAAGTTCGTGGTGTGAAGAAGCAGCAAAAACTAATCAGTTAGTAGAATCCAATAAAAATAAGCACATAAAGATACAATTAATAGATGATAGTGGTAATATGCAAGATCCTAGTAAACTAGATAAAACAATGAAACATTGTGTAATTTTTGATGATTGTGTTAATGATAGAAATCAGTCAGTTCAGAGAAATTATTTCACAAGAGGTAGACATAACAACTGTAGTGTTTTTTATTTAACACAAAGTATGCATTCATTAGATGGAAGTGTTATTGGAAAGAATGCAAATATATTTATACTATTTGAAATAAATGCAAGAAACTTTAGTGATTTGTTAAGAGATTTATGTATAAGAGATAAAGATGAATTTAAATATTCGTGTAATAATGCTTGGTCAAAAGATTATGGCTTCATTACAATTAATATTGATAAAAAAATACATGATAGAGTTATAGAAAATATTTTCGCGGAGTGATGGAATAATTTATTTTTTTCTTAAAATTTTCTTAACCTT
The DNA here is from genome assembly GCA_907163375.1 of Prostheceraeus crozeri. Taxonomy (NCBI): domain Eukaryota; kingdom Metazoa; phylum Platyhelminthes; order Polycladida; family Euryleptidae; genus Prostheceraeus; species Prostheceraeus crozeri. The sequence goes on along the minus strand of CAJQUW010006399.1, from coordinate 43,555 downwards.
TAAAAATTAAGAAATTTGAAAATTCGAAAATTTAAAAAGTAGAGTAGTTATTTCATCAGGTAAAATTTTTCTTTTATCATCAAATGGATCTAATGCTAATTTATGTTCCTCTTTTAAATACATTTTATCTTTCTTTGAATTAAGTCTATAATTACATGCTGTTTTTATTTCATTATTAAATAATGCATTCTTATAATCTTGAAATGTTATTTGGCTAGCCACTGATGCCTTTGAAATTCCTTTTAAAGTTTTAGATGTTTTTGAATTTGTTTTGGATGTTTTAGAATTTGTGTTATAACAATAACATTTAGATTTTAAAAATACAGCTTCTGTTATGTACTCTTCATTTCCTTCTAGTTCATCTTTTACTTTACATAAATCAGAAGGATGAATGATATCTTTTATCTTATTGATTTCTTCATCAAGTGAAGAATTATACGGTACTGTTAATTCTAAGAAAACGGAATCCGTATCTGTAAAGTGTACTTTATAGTTTTCGCCATAAGCAGGTGCTAAATAATCATATATAAATTTATACATAAATAGCTTAGCTAATTCTAATATAGTGAAACTTATAAAATTAAACTTATCATGCTTTATAATGTGTCGTCTTAGATACACTGTACATAGTTCATCACTGAATCTAGTAGTTCTTTTATATGTAGGTTTCCTTGTTAAATTTTGAAACCTATCTTTTTCGTAAACTAGTTCAATATTTTGTCTTTTACGCACATTTTCTAAAGTCTCACCGTAAAATGCATTATTCATTAATTTAAAGAACATGTTTCCAAAATCATCTTTATTTCTTTTAGCTATTTTACGTTTTTCAATATTGAACTCTATATAATCTTTTAACCACCTAGATTTTCTATACACTAGTTTCCGGTGAATTTCAAAAAGAATCATTCCATGATCTAAATACCAATCTAGCATTCTTCCTTCAACAACATACTTTCCTTTATTACTTTGTGTTAACATAAGTTTTTTTGTTGGCCTGCATTTCTTAGGAATTAAAGATTCTTGATCATCTGAAAAATCTTCTTTATTGGGAATTCTGTTTTCGGGACAGAAAGGATAATATTTTGTTGCGCCTTTTATGTAATCAGGGTATGCTGAATCAACTTCATATATATAAAACCATAATTATTTTCACCATCTAATGTAGGTTCGTATTCAAGAAAAGGAACTCCATTCCATTTCACCTGTTGGTAATTCTTGTATCATTCAAGAAGAATATAAGCTATTAAAATCATAATATAACAAATAGTTTTCTCTCATGAATTCATCAACTGCTGCATGACTCTCTTCATTTGATATAAGTCCTTCTATATTTTGATTAAACAATTTTATAAATTGATCTTTTTCTTCTAGATTTAAAATTTTTAAACAACCATAATCATCGGGATTCACTTTCATATTATAACATTTAACATATCTATTACCTAGAACAGATGAAACACCACCTCTAATTCCAGATTCCAAAAATAATAATTTATCATAAGAACTTTTTTTGTAATATTTAAGTTTAACATTTGTATGTTTCAACCCTGCTTACCATGTTAATCCTGATGTAGAATAAAAATAGCATGGATCTATTCCGTAATGTTCTACACACATGTTACGAAAGTTTTCAAAAAGATCAGTAAGGATTAATACATCTATCTGAAGATATTTCATTCTATAATCATACATTGTTCTACAATTTAACTCTCTCCAATTCTTTTCAGCTTCTGCATAATCTTCTTCAGATAGTTGTGATTGTTTTAATGTTGATTTAAATTTATTTATTGGAGGAAGTTTTTGTTCTTTCATTATTTCATTTATTCTATTTATATCTCCAGTTAAATATTCATATGGAAATATGCCTTTTAAAGGTTTTAAATTATATTTATTTAATATTTTACATTGTTCAGGTTTCAAAGTTTTTCCCATAACATGTAATGAATAAGGAGTAAAAAATCTAAATGCATCTAAAATTCTAATACAACCTAATTGCATTGAAAAATATTCTTCTTCTGTTTTACATAGTACATTTACACAGTAGTTGTTGTTGTAATTTTTCAGATGAAAATAAATCTTTCATTACTAGATGGAAATCATATTTAAAACCATTGTAGAAATACACAGGTACAAAGTTATATCTAAATTTATTAGCATTAAGATTACAAGAATTATGTGCTGCACCTCTATATAATCCATTTAGATGATCATGATCTTTTACTTTATAAGTTGTAAATTCTTTTCCACAGTAATAACAATTTTTTTCATTATCAAATTGTACTAATTGGTCATACGTTAATGGAAGCATTGGTTTATTTGTTTTAAGCAATTGTGAAAAATATTTTTGTAATTCTTCTATTTTCTTTGTAAACATTTCTGAACTATCTTCACCATAGTATTGATAATATTCTGATTTAGATAATTCAGAATAATTTGAATGAATGTACATTCCCCAACATAATGGTTTTTGTTCAAGCAAATGCTTACCAGAACTTTGTGTCATGTTAGCATTATATGCTTCAAAATCACAATATGTAATAAAGGGTACTTTTTTTTAATACCATTTATTATATGCTAAACAATCTTCTTTAGTAAAAGTATTTTCAACTGCTTCCTTTTGTTGACAATTCTCCAAATCTCTATTCATTTCTTCTTTAGTTCTAAAGCTCGTCATACATTGGAGACAGGGAAAATTAGCATTATCTGAAGTTTTTGTAAATATAGAAATATCTTTACACAATATGTAATGACCTTGATAATATAATATATTCGCTTGTGCTGGTTGCATTAGCTGCTGCTTTAACATTTTTAACTTTTGTTGATATTCCTGTTGTAATATTTCTAACTGTTCTTGATATTGTCCTTGATATTTTTTTTGAAATTGTTCTTCATATTGTTTTCGACATTTTTCTTCATATTGTCCATAATATTCCTTACTTAATATATGTTTACCCATATGATATTCTTGTAGATTTTTTGTTGACAATATTCTTTATATTGTTGTAGATTTTTTGGATGACATTCTAGTTCATTAAATTGAGAATTATATTGTTGGTAGACTATGTATGATAATTTTAAATATTCTTTATCTTCAAGATTCAATTCTTTTTCAATATATTTGCGAAATAATATAGTTTCTTCTTGTTGATATTCTTGTAGATAATAATTATGTAACATTTGTAACTCTTGTTGATATTCTTGTTGATATTGCTTTTTATATAGTTGCGGTAACATCTCTAACTTATGTATATATTCTGACAATAGAGACGAACGCTCGGTTTCGTACTCATAGGGAAATCCACATCCTTTATAATTATTATGATTAATCATTATTGGTGATAAAGTTTTTATAATTTCATATTTTTCAGTACATACTACATTTCCTTTGTAAATAACATTATGATGCATGTAATTTCCTCTTTCATTGTATACTATTTCTGTTTGGCATAATTTTTTGCTATTCAGATAAAATTCTTTTAAGTTGTTATAAACAATGTTATTAACTTCAATATCTCCGGGATATAAGGGAGTAACATCACCAATAGAAACATATTTCACATTTAATTCAAAAACATTTACTTCTATTAAATTTTATTCTTTTTATGAAACTTTATTAACCTATTAAAATCATATGGAAATTCATCTAAGCCATCAGAGATCAAATTCATTTATATATTCTTCTTTATTATAATGACTTAGTCTTTCTTTGTGATATTTTGCAGGATGTAAATGTGCTATAACACTCCACAGAAAACAATATTCATCTTCATTCTGTATGTTGATTATTTGTGGAGAGCTGAAAGGAGGGGGTATGTAACTACCACCAGTAATTTTTTTATATTTGTCAATTACTATTTTCTCAGATAGTATTGCAATAAATCTCCAACCAGATTCACGGAACTCAGCTTCAGTTATAGCATCTCTTAATTTATTTATCATTGTTTCAAATATGGGTTGTATATCATTTACATTATGAATTTCTTGTGTCCGTGTAAAATGTCCTTGTACTATTTCTTCAGTCATTCCATCGGATCCAGTTTATCCAGTTTTTATATAAAGTACTTCTACACTCATATAACATTTGAAAGATTTCTTAAATATATTATAGAAGTTTGTTAATACATCATAATAACTTTCATCGGTTTCATTATGTTCAACAGATTCATCAAATAAATATTTTATATCTGTTACAGCTTCGTCGGTTTTGTCAGTTTCGTCGGTTTCATTAAATAGACATCTTATATCTGTTTCGGGCGAAGTACTAGAACCTTCGATTTCCCCAAAAAATCTTCACTATCAAAAACTTTTTTATATTCCGAATGTGAAAAATCATCAAATATTTTTTAAACTTTTATGATAGGTAATGTTTCTAGATAGTTTTTGTAATTATTTAATTTTGACATGTTTCCTTCATCAGCTCGATCTACATTTTGTAAATGCATTTTTTTTCAGATGAGATTGATAACTTCTTTTTATTTGTAACTGTCGTTTACATAAGATACAATAAAACTTGTTATTTTCCATTATTTATTTTTTAAAGAAAAAATTTGTGTCTAAATTTTAGATATAAACATTCTAATATCAAAGTCTTGAGAGTTATTATATATTTCACGTTCAGTATCTATTAATATATTCAAATCTTTATCACATACTTGCATTCGCTCAATTATAGATTAGGACAAAGTGTTACATGTCGCGGAAATTTTTTCTTCAAGATAATTTTTTGACAACCTCTACACTTTACCTTTTCTTTTAAACAATCCTTACACTGATATTTACTATCACAAAACTCTGTCTTAGGTTTAATAATTTGACAATTTGTACATTGTTTTGTAGAATTTATACAAGAATTATGATGATTAGTAATTCATTGACTTGTAAAATATTTATTACAATTACGACATAGCTGATCTTTCATTTTATATTTTATTTTATCTTTTTAGCCTCCTCTGGTTGCTCACATAATTTTAAATGACGTGCAAGATTTTTAGACGTTATATTTTTATTACAACCAGAACATTTTTTGTGTTACATTGCACATATTGTCGTGCATCCATAGTTTGCCTAGCTTGAATATTTTTTTGTGGCATGTGAACTTCTTCCTGATTTTGATCTACATGATTTTGATCTACATGATTTTGATCTACATGATTATTCTGTGCTAGATGATTATTTGGAACTACATCATTATTCTGTACTAGATGATTATTCTGTACTAGATGATTATTTGGAACTAAATAATTATTATTTGGACCTACGTTATTTTTTCTAGCTGTATAAGGATTTTATCCTTTTTGAGGTATAAACAAATGTTGTAATTGTTGAATATTTGACATAGGTTGAATTTCTTGAACAGGTTGCACACTTAACATAGGTTGCATATTTCGTTCAGATTGTTCTATAAGTTGACCACATGGTGTATATTTCATATGTGAATATAATAACACTTGATTTGTAAAACGCATATTACAAACTTGACAAATTTGAGTCATTTCCATTTTTTATTTTTATGTGAGAAAATTTATTTTTTATTTTCATGAGAAAATAATTTTTATTTTTATTTCCATGACATATATATATCTTTTATTGTTAAAAATTGATGTTACCAAATGTTGGTGGAGGTGCATATATCCTGAATAATCGTGAATCAGAAATAGAAATAGAAAATTATATCATGAAAACTGGAGACGTTTTATCTGGTCCATCGCATCTTTCTATTCTTCCGCAACAAAATACGGAGTTAACGAATAAACAATATGTTGATGCACAAATCAATGACCTAAAAGAAAAAAATATATAAACGATGTTTTGGTTCCACTGATGAATGAATTTAAGTTGCTCAAACTTAATGACAAATCGTTAAACGAAAAATTACTAAAACTTGATAAAAGGATAGAGAGCTAGAAGTAAATACAGCAAAACTTTTTAAAAAAATTTCAGAACAATCAAAAATTTTACTTTCTATAAAGTTAAAATCTGCAGTCATTAAAAATAAACATCAGATACAACTATTGAAAGAACAATTAGAAAATGAATTAGAAAAACTTCCTTAAAAATTTTAAAAAATTTAAATAAGTTACAAGCTACATTCCAAAGAAGTGTTGATGATTTAAGTTCTAAAATCACTCAACAAATGAAAAAGATGAACAGAATAATAAATGAAGTAAACTCACTTAATCAAAAAGTTGATAAAATGAAAACTCTTAAAATCAATTTAGAAAATGAATTGAAGAAAAATTATAAAGGAAATAAAGAACAAAAAATAAGTTAGATGTTTTTAACATTAAGTTGAAGGCTCTTAAAACGGACTAAAAGATGAATCAGCAGAAAATACAAGTTTATAGAAAAGAAATTAAAATACATCACAAGGTGCTTGATGCAATAGATAAAGTGCAAAAGCAAATTAATAAAGTTATCACGCGGTTGTTGTCCATTCACACACGTAAATCTTAATCATAAGCGTAAATATTTTCCCCAAAAGTCAAATTTAATCCTAAAAAATGCTTGCAATTTATAAGCACAATCTTTTAAAATTTTGCTTCAAATCAAAAAATAGCACATGAACCATCTATGAAATCTGTTTACCACTTTAACAATATAGAAACTATTCAAAAAGAAGGAGATGGAATATTTTCTGCTATAAGGAGTATTGTTAATGTTATTAAAAATAATAAAGATTTGATTACATCTGCTGCAAAAGGAGCATAGTACAGCTAGTGCAATATCAAATGCTGTTAAGTCTCAAAACGAATTAAACCAACTAGAATCTATTCGTAAACTTAAGAATGATTCTGAAGAACTAAAAAAATTAAAAAGACTTTCAGAGGGAACAAAAAACAAAATTGCTGACAAGTAAACAGGAGAAGAAATCAATTGAAGAAATAAGAGGTAATGGTCTAGCAAAATTCTAAAATATATTCGAAAAGGAAACCTAAGAAAATATTTTTTCTGTGTGTGAGAAATTTTTTTTCTGTGTGTGAGAAAAAACAAAAAAGTCAAATTATTTTTTGTAAAAATATCTTCCTTAATTGAAAATAAATTTAGATTAGACGATCCTCCGTTCGTCAGCTACAATCAAAAAAAGAATGACTATATAAGAACTGCTATGAATCCCGGATCTTCTAGTAGAGTAAATACTAGAGGAGGTTTAATCTTTGAAGTTGATAATCAACAAAGTTATATATATCTACCTCATTCATTTTTACACTGTGAATATTCTTTATATAGTGATGCCAATTTTACAACACCATTACCAGATACCGATAATATTGCATTAGAGAATAATTTCTTTCCAAGATTATTTACACACATGCGTTTAGATGTTGCAACTCAAAATATAAAAACAACAAGTGATTTTCCAGGTGTAATTGATACAATGCCTAGATTTGTAACAATTGGTGAAAATAATAAAAAGCATGAAATCGAAGGTTGATTTCCTGATACTAATGATGGTATAATTGTTGATGATTTAACTCACGCTGAAACAGATGCAGCAGGAATTGCGAAAGATGTAGAAAATATTGCAAATCATTTAAATAAAACAAATGATAGTGCATATAAAGAAAGACGCGAGTTTAACAAAAAAGTAAACAGACAGTAAATTGGGCATTGTCTCCATTATTCGGATATTAAGATTATGATAAAATATCATATCAATTAAAATTTAAATTAATAATTCATCGCACAGCAAATAATAAATTAATCTTTTATAGTGAGACTGGAAAAAAAGCATATTTAAAAATTGATAGACTTGAATGGTGGATAAAACATATTACTCTTAGTTTAGAGGTTGAATCAACTATTGCAAAAAAGATTAAATACTAACAAACCAATTCCAGTAAATTTTCTAAAGCGCACAGCTAGTTCTGTAACTTTTTCTGAACAAAGATTTAACTGGCATTTTACTAGAACTTCGAATACTCCAAGATATTTATCACTAACTTTTAAAAAAAATGATTCTCCAAGTTTTGATAAAAACAACAATCTTTTCCATATTAACACAATTCGAAGTTTACAAGTTGCTTTAAATCAAACCCGATATCCAATTGATCCATTGAGATTCGATGATACCAATAATCAATTTATGAAAGGATATGATGCTTAGAATTTGGAGTTGAACCACAATTAACTCCTGGAGATTGGAGACATTTATTTCCTGTTTTCTGTTTCGATTTAAGTCCACAATCTGAAGATACTATCAAGACTGGTTGTGATGTAACAATTAATATTGAAAAGAAAGATTTCACAACTTCATTGATGGCTTATGGTTTATTGCTAGAAGATGTAAAATATTCTATTGAAATTCTTAATGGAAAGATGGTTGGGATTGGTTAATAACCTGAGGACCTTTGGTCCAATCGGCTGAAGCCTCTGAACAAAGTTCTATAGGTTAAAACCCAAGACTTCGTCGATAAGTTGATTAAAATTTGTTCTTAACTTAAATTTTTTTCATAACTAGAATGGATTAAAAAATTCTTAACTTAATATTTTTTGTTAAAAATGTCGCAAGCAAAAAGTAATAATAATATATAACTGTTGAATTAAAACTACGTAACATTGTTGACAAAAATAAACCTAAAACTATTGCGATTAACAAAAAGAAATATTACATAAGTAGACCAATGATAGAGAATATTAAATTACAAGAAGAAAAGAATGGTGGAATTCTTCCATTAATTCCTCTAATAATAGGTGGCGCAGCAGCTGCAGGAAGTGTTGCAGGTAGGACAGCTGGTATTGTCCAAGCAGTAAATAAAAATAAATCAGAGAAGGCAGCATTAGAAGAACAAAAACGTCATAATAGAGAGTTGGAGAAAGTTGCTAGGGGTGAAGGAATAGTAGATAATTTTGTTAGTAAATTAAATTTAGCTGACGAAGGAAAACGAGTTCTCAAAAACACTCTACATAATGTTGATGATTTAATAGAAATTAAAGAAAGTAAAGATGGTTCTGGAATATATCTAAGTCCTAGTATGATTCGCTAAAACATTTGTGATAAATATATTGTTATATTGTTGTAAATATATTGTTATATTGTTATAACAATTTTTGATCTTTAAAATGTATTCTACAGATTCTACAAATTCAACAAATTCCGAAAATTTAATTAAATTAAAAATTTCTAATTTAGATTTATTGAATTATCTCTTAAAAGTACATTTTGGCCATCGGCTGCACACCGGAGGTGACATACAAAAAACATTAAAAAATTTCCTGGATTTATTTGGAGTAGATATTCAAAAGAAAAACATCTTCCTGGTCATTCATATACCGGTCCAGGAACTCGATTAGATATGAGACTAGATGAGAATAATAATCCAAAACCAGATGAAGAACCAATGAACAGAGTTGATGCAGCAGCTTATAGACACGATCTAGCTTATCCAAATCATGACCTAAAATCTCGTCATCAAGCTGATAAGAAAATGATAGAAGAATTAGATAATGTTCAAAATCCTACATTTAAAGAAAAAATTAAAAGAATGTTTGTTAAGAAAGTTTTACAAGCTCAAATATTGTTCGGTCAGGGTTTAGACAAAATTCATAACACTGAAACCTACGCGTCCGAAATTCACAAGGAATATAGAAAGCCCAAACATCTACTGAAGGTAAAAGTATTTAATAAAGATGATATTTGGAGTGTTGATCTTGCTCATATGCCGAATGAGTCTGATTTTAAATACGCATTAACCGTTATAGATTTGTATACTAGATACGCTTGGGTGAAGCCATTAAAGAATAAAAGTGGTTTATCAGTTAAACATGCGTTTGAAGAAATATTCAAGGAAAATAATAGAAAGCCAAAGAAATTGTTTATTGATTAAGGATCTGAGTTTTATAACAGAAATGTTAAGCCATTATTTGAAACTGTTTATTCCACAAGAAATGCTGGAAAAGCATTTGTAATAGAAAGGTTTAATAGAACGTTAAAAAGTAAATTATTTAAGAAATTTGCAGAATAAGGTAATCAGAAATGGTTAAAAATATCACCAGGAATTGTAGAAGAGCATAGCAATAAGATTCATTCAAGTATTGAAGAAACTCCAAAGAATACTTCGAACGATCCAGATTTGATAAGAAAGAAGATATTTGAAAATAATAATGAGAATGAGAATAATGTTTATTTAAAAAAGCGTGAATCGAAATTTAAGATTGGTGATAGGGTACGAATATTTAGGTATAAGAATAAATTTGAAAAGGTTTTGTTGGTTATTGGACTAAATAAATCGAACTTATCCGATTACTGATGAAATTAAAGATTTAGATAATGAGGAAATCAAAGGTAGATTTTATGAAAATGAATTACAAAAGACTGAATTTTAATTATCATTGGAACAAACGTTTCGGGAATTAAATTCCCTTATTCAATTCTTACATAACATCTAGAAATGGTACTCCTTTCTGCAATTTGTATAAAACGTAAATACATAATTGTCCGCAATATGTAGTTCTGGTTTTTGAATTTGAAAAATATTGTATGTTCCATTTCCCGGTATTTCTTTTACTTCATTTGTAGGGAGAAGTCCGTATGAATCAAAATAAAAATTAGAACCGTTTTTATTTCTTTTCCTGCTGACCAATGGATGCCTTTTTGATCTGACGTGTGAAGATTTGTTACAAAATTCACTTCAGGTACATTTTCTATCAATTGCAATTCTTCTCTCATTAACACGTGGAAATTTTTTGTTCCTAATTGATTAGCAATTTTTTAAGTCGAAGTTTGTAGTTGTTTGTTTGCCGTATAATTTAAAGAACTCGGTTATGCTAGACATTTTACAATAAAAAAATTTCTTATAGGGACCCCTCCCGGAGAAGGGAAGTCAGAAGAGGGGATTGAGTTAAAACTGTCGCATAATGATGGCTTACTTTACTACTTATTCGATTTGAAATGATTATATTATAAACATTCTCAAACTCTAGTCTACATTGTTTAACAGATTTCCATTTTCTTCATGAACTTCTCAAAATAATTTTTAAAAAAACTGAGTTTTAGATAGTTCTTGAATCACTGCTTGCTTGCTTGCTTTTCAGATGTAATTGTCCACAAAATTATTTGTCTTGAATGGCTTGCAATTGTGATGTCTCTTCATCTTGAGTTGATGATGTTCCTGGTTGTAGATTTAAAACAATTTGACTTGTTTTCATTGTCTTATTATAATAATCCGTTTCAAGTCGTTCATCAAGAGAATGTTTCATTCTCGCCGTTTCACGCTTCACAATATATTGCTTTTGTAAAGTTCCTCGCTTGCGTTGTAATGCAGCAGCGCCTTTAACTTCGTTTAGAATTCGCTGTGATATTTCACACGACGTCAAGAAATCATCAAAATCAATATCACTTAAGTTTTCCAAACTTTTTTGTAGATCCACAGTATTTGTGAAATGATTCTTCTTTACAAATTCGTTGATCAGGCACACCTTTTTGCGATTTCTCTTTTGTCGATTCAATACGATCACCCAAATTTTTACTGATCATGAATGATAGAAGTGAATGAGATGAATTAAAATAAACTATCTAAATACTCCTTGAGTGAAGAACTTCATTCGTTAATAAAAGTGATTGTCTAAAGTTGCTATAACAACTATCTTGTATATCGGCGTTACCCTCATGTGTTCTGAATTTAGAAGAAGAATTGCTTTTATTGATTCCCATGTGTGTTATAAATTCAGAAGAAGAATTGCTTTTTTATTGATTCCCTTATGTGTTCTGAATCCATGAATTTACAATAGTAGGCGCTTTTAATCAATACATGCGGAGAGAGGAAACGTTAAATGAATTTTGTGAACGCATGTGAGTTTTATAAATCTATTTGCAAAACTGACTTTGAAAACTGATTCTGAAAATAATTTACGTAGGGGTAAATTGAACTGTAAAAATTTTACCGACGCGTAAATTGAACTGTCAAAATTTTACCGATGCGTAAATTGAAATGACAAGAGATTGCGCTATAATTTTAGGGGAAACCTGTTAGTTGTTTTCCTTTGCTAGAACAACAAATCTCTCTCTCTTCAATTTTCAATCTTCTCTCTTCAGCCAGTGTACGTGTTCATTGAATAATTTTGAGTTTATGTGTTACAATGATCTTCTAGTTCACACAATTAGTAATTTAAACAATGTTGAGAGTACAATAACGAAGAATGTCCAAGTAATATTTGAGATTTCCTAACTTTCATATAACGTACTATATCTTTGTGTTTTTCAATGTTCATCTTTTCAATGTCCATTAAAGTAGAACTACGTTCATTTATTAAAGAAGGATATATTCTCGAAGTTTCTTCCATTTTCGAAGTTCCTTCCATTTTCGAAGTTTCTTCTATTTTCGTAGTTTCTTCCACTTTTGAGGTTTCCATTTTTAATAAATATTTTGAATACAATCTTCTGATATTTTTCGACTATGTGAAATTTTTAGACTGCCTAAATTTTAGACTACGTGAAATTCTTAGACTACTTGAATTTTGGGACTACGTAAAATTTTTAGACTACCTAAATTTTTGACTACGTGAAATTTTTAGACTGTCTAAATTTTGAGACTACTTAAATTTTCGAGTACGTGAAATTCTTGGACTACGTGAAATTCTTGGACTGCCTAATTTGTCGACTACGTGAAATTTTTAGACTACCTAATTTCTCGACTACGTGAAATTCTCGGAATACCTAAATTTTCGACTACGTGATACTTTTGAAACTTCTTTTCAGTATATAAAAAAATCACAGCGAGCTTAAACTGTTTTTTTATTTTATCCTTAATATTATTTTTATTTATAAAACTCTTTTTCAGTGTATGAAATATTTCCTATGCTCATTCTCAGCATATGAAAAAATCCCAACGAGCTCAAAACTTCTTTTTTGATTTTATCCTTGATATTATTTTTATTTATAAAACCCTTTTTCAATTTATGAAATATTCCGATTTTGCATTCTGGAGGTATCTTATCTTTTTTTAGTTGTCCTGAATCGGTCATATATACATTTCTTTGCATTTTTGGGGTATCTCATTTTTTTAGTTGTCCTGGACCGGTCTTATATACATTACTCTTCAGATTTAATAGTCAACTCACATAAAATAATGTAATGAAGTCTAATTGAAAGAATTGTATCAACAGCGTGCTCTTATTTTCAATTGGGTTTTGCAAGACATCTGAAAAAGTAGAATAGACTATTATTTGTTGCAATTTGGACGCTGTTTTCAGACATGTATAAAAATTCCTTGATTTATTATTAAAATGCGTTTTGGTGCTGTAATTACTAAAAAGAGGTAATGAAAAGGAACATTTGTTGCTCGCTTACAAATATTTTCAAATTCATGCAATATCAGCTGATTTTCACTGTTTTCGTTCCACACAAGGTAAAAACACGTCTATTTCCTATCTAGCCCTTTATAATATTAAATATCTTTGGTTAGAACCCATCGACATTACATCGATCTGGCGGTACAAAAAGTTATTAAATGAAAATACAATATCAGAGCAGGCTAATAAAAAAGCTGGTAAAGCTGTTTCGTCTACTGTTGAAACAATGTAATCAATTGTACGCTTTACAGGGATACTTGTAAACAGGCTTTGCACAACAAAGCTGCACATCATAAAATTTTCATAATTTACTTCATTAAATTCGCCTAAAATTAATAAAATTCTTTAAATTTTATTAATTTAAAGAAATTAATTTAAGGAATTAATTTTATTAATTTCTTAAAATTCTTCTTTAAATTTACTTCATTAACTTCACAAAATCAAAACTATCTTTACAATTAAATTTCTGTGGCAGACAAGGCTTCAAAATTGCATCCAGCCATTTTGAGAGATTAGATACATACGAATTTCTAATGTTTAACATCGGACGATATGGTGGATTCTCTTTGTTCCTATGTGCCTTTGGTAATCCGTACAGACGAGAGGGTTGCAAACCACTTGCTTTGATGATTTTGAAAACTGAGTCGGAAATCAATTTTCTTTTCTTAAGCTCTGTCAGCTTGCGATTGAATCTATCTTCCTCCAAAATATGGGGGTCTTTTGATGAACGCTTGCATTCTTTATACTTCACAAATTTCTTGTCGTTTTCTAATAGTTCATTCATTTTTGAAACGTAGTTTTGCTTATCTTCGATTAGAATGCCATTACCTTTGTCAAACTTTGATAGAAGTACATATAAATTCTTGCTTTTAGATAGATCTTTCAAGATCTTCATTTGAGCCTTCCATTGTTTTGGAATTTGCCTATCGTGCTTTTTGTCGTAGTAAGCTTTGAAGATCACTTGACTAACTCATCGTTCAATAACCCAGATAAATTTGTTTTTAGAATTTGGGCTACGGCCTCAGCTTCTGCATTTTCCTTTTGAATAAAACATTTGTCAAAAGGTCAACACATAGAAAAATCCCAGGGAGCTGTGAGAGCTTGTACGAGGACAAGTTAATAACATTATTGCCTTCTTCGATTATTTACTTTAACATATGATTCTTGAGAGCGTCGAAGACTATTGATCTTCTTTTCATGAGCAATAACTATAAAGCTATAGCTTCTTTTCAAAGCAATAGCCTTATCAACTTTGTTCATTTGAAAATTAGCAATTTCTCATATGATCGTTTGGCAATTATCAGATATAGAATTGATATAGTTTTCAAATCTATGTTGACTCTCTGCCTTAGCTTTTGCAGCCTCTCCTTTAAGTTATTGAAGTTCCTTTGACTGAGCTTTGCGGAGACTTTGCTTTTGATTTTTGAGGAACTCGGGAGCTTTGAATTGCAGGAATTTTGGGATAACTCCTTCCTTTGAACATCTTTCAAGAAATGTATATTTCCTTTGTGCCTTGATAACCTTTTTTCCAAGACGACCAGCGCGGTTTGATTCTCGAAGAACGTCTGTATATACGTTGTTCTTGACAGCCTTAAATGCAATACTTGCCAAGGATTTTATTACTAGTGTCAGTTGTTCCACAGCAAACTCAATGAAGAAATATATTCAACAACTGAGGGTGTGTTAGGGCCTCGTTCAATAGATACCATTCGATGTAGTGCCCACTATATTTCAATAGAAGCAAAAACGCGTTTTCTCCGAACGCGTCTCAGAGCGATAATCAGCTCCTTCGTCAGCGGAAACTTTATTCCAATAAAATACATCGCTTTTATATTGTGTCGATAAAATATAAGGAAATGATAAATCACCAATCAATTCACAGTCGGCTGATAGTTCACACAATTCTGATATCGATTCAGGCGCAAATTTATTCATCGCACTTTGAAGGTCATGGGGCAGGTTAGTCACATGGGATTGCTTACGTTTGATATTAACAATTGCTGCTGTTGATTCCTCTGATTCATAAATTACTCATACTATTGAATGTAAGCAAATTATTCCTCTTCATAGAAAAATAAACCTGATCAATTTTCAAGCCTTTCATAAAACTGTACGCTATACAAAAGTAACTCAGGATTATAAAAAGGTTTCATAAAAAGAAAACAAGGTAAAGCGGGATTCTACCCAGCCTTTCAAAATTAATGCAAAATCTAATGCTTTTTCATATATTTGGTAATAAAAAGGCATACGAGTTCATTTCATTCTTGTCAAAGTAACAATTTAATTATATTTGTGTCCATTAAGACCATGTGTTTGGGTTACATATAACCACATTAATGTGATTTTTACGTGATCAATTTAGAATGTTATTGAAAGACCTCAGAATGGCTGCTTCTACTCATTGGGAATTATTCACTTTTTAATTTCAATTTACGCAAGTGAATACTTGATAAAATTAGTAGCTCAATTACAAATGTAAAATTGCATGAAATTCAGTCAGTCGTCGTGCAATATCTATGTATCTTACCTAAACAAGCCTGCATTTCCACATGAAAAGTCTAAACTATTTTATTCAGGTGTGATTTAATAATAGCGGTTCGCTAAGTACATAACGATCTCGAATATGATAAGTGAAAGGCCGGTGAGAGATTCTCAGTGCCATTCAAAACACAGGGGGTAGCCTATATATGAGATCCTTGACTGATTATGCTTACCAATCAGTAGTAAGGCAATAGCGATACCTGGGAAAATGTTGCTGCTACCAGGAAAAGACCAAGGAAATGAAGTTCGAAATTCTGTCGATAATGCTGTCTATTGGGGTCTAATTAATGGTTCGTGGACTTCGCTCAGAAAACATTCCGGGATGCTGAGTCAGTCAAAAGCTATTTACACTATCACAGCATGAAGCTTTTGCAGTTTCCATTTCCACGGTTCGATGTGAATGATATCTCACCATATGAATAATTGAAATTACTAACAGCAATTGATTACTTCAGAAAACAGTAAGATAAATCGATCCTGAGCATTTCGCACAAACTTTACTATTCAAAAGTACCATGTCGATTGATAAAGCATATCTATTCCAACGAAACTCGAACTTCAGAAGTCATATTTGGCTCTATTGCAATATATCAAAGCTTCATGTATAATATCTGTCAAAGGGAACAACTTCTTACCGCACACCAACTTAACGTTTTCAAGTGGTATTGTACTATAAGTGCTATTTCTCGATGCTACTCATATAATATCGACATCATATATTGAAAAGATGTGCAAAATCAAAATTGGCCAATTTATACCACTTTGACTATCGGTTACCTGACCAAATTTCTTCTACAAGTAATTGAGCATGTTTCTGAGTTTCAGCATTAATTTGGAGTCAAAACTGGTATACAGAAAAAAGCTAGCCCGGTAAAACCGTCATTTTTGGCATTTTTTTTGAAAAAACACGATTTTTGAATGCCTGGCGTAGCTCTCTGCATTCTGGTCACCGCTTAAGATCACAGATATGAAGCACACTGATATACAGCAACACAATTGTCATGGTTATTACGAGTAACAAGAATACAGAAAGCTGTGAGACTAGTTTAAATTTTTTGTGTTTTTTTCGCGGACCCTGTTTTTTTACTGTCTTTGGAGCCATGTAGCTCCGTTCTGCATGCCAGCTACACGTTGAAATTCATGCAGGAATTCCTTTATACCAAACTAATGCTGCATGCAAAGTTTGGTTGAGTAACGGACATACAGAAAAAAGCTACAGCGGCGTGAAAATTCAAATTTTGAGAATTTCAAAGATCTGGAAAAAAATTAAATTTCTAAAAATAGCTCTAGATTCCGTGATATCAAAAATTGTAAGTTAATATTTCGGATTTGGTGCTTTCTGTGGTATAGCAAACATATATCCGAAAATCAGTAAAATCTGAGACTTAGTGCCACAAAATTTTCCAAAAATTAGTTGAATCATCGTGGAATGACCCATATAACGAGTATATCATTCCACGACGATTCACCCAATTTTGACCCGTATGTCATATCGGAATAAAGCTTTTTATTATAATTATCATCACTGACATTTTTTATCAAAATTTTTTTTTTATCTTCAAGTGAATCATAATAAAATGAGGCCTTTATTCAAGCAGTTCCGATCAGAAAAGTCACTGGTACGGAGATTGTTACATTAGTTCGCTATATCCGTGATTGGCATTAGGGCCTATTTTTGATTATGGCTTTAAACTCCACTAAAGCAGTTTGAATTGATAAAATCGTGATACTACCTAGCTAGTAATTCATTTATTGTACAAAGACGAAATCACACATGTGAATCACATTCTACTATGTACTACTATAATTCACATTCAATTATGTACTAAAAATTCAATTATCAAGCATTTCTTGTTAGATTCTTTTGCTAAGCTATCATTACTGGATTTGATGATCTCTTTCTTGTCAGTTAGGAATGCAGAAGAAATCATCTCTAGCTTAAAACATGCGACAGTTAACAGTTTATGAGAGTTGCAGGAAAAGCACTACACTTTCTGTATTCACAGCAAAATTTCATTGATAATGTCACTCTTAGGCTTAAGGCTTAATGAGTTCAATATATCCATGAGGCAGTGAAAATTTTATAAACGAAATGGGTAATCCCAATCAGTTCGAGAATATATCCGTGAATTCGTTAAATATGCTGCACTGCACTACGCTAGCAGGTACTACTGCTAGGGGGTCGTAGAGAAATAGGAACATACAAAGGAAGCGTTAGACCAAAAAAGGTTGAGAATTACACAGCTGCTCATAATGGCGCCTACCCTTGAAACCAGATATCATCAATCACTATGATATTAATGTCATTACTTCATGATATTTATCTCATTATCCCATTAACAACAATGAAATTAAATAAACGATGGATCAAATGATATTTTGAAACCAGATATCATCAAAAATATCATTATGATAATTATTATTGTAACTCCCCTGATATTTTGTCTTCAAAATGTCAATGAAAGTATCTAGCTTAGTACCCTCACTTTAGGTTCTACATGTGGTATGCACTGTAAAGGGAACTAGAATGATAGTTCAACAAATGGTAACACATATTGTTATAATGACGGCTGAGATCATGACATTAAAGTAAATTTATTGCTTAAGATTTATTGATTAAGACTTGATTGCTTAATTATTGAGATTGATATAGGCCTACATGTTAGTCAGTAATCATTCGCTTAAACTTCTCAGGAACCATATCAAATTCAAGAGCATAGGCTACTTTCGGAATCTTTTCCAAATCTTTGAATTCCGAAGTCCTGATAGTAATCGTTTTAGTTTTCTTCATAATGCCCGGAATTATGGCAGGTACCTTTGCTAATTTTATTGTCGGTCAGAAAGGTGTGGTGCGGACGAATAGGGTGTGTTTCACCATCTTGAACAAAAGATGATGCAATAGCCTACGCCGTCAGTCATTGTGCAAGCTTCGAAAAGAAATGATCGCACAGTATAATTTGACGCACAGTTCTTCTGCAATAGCGTTATGGAGCGGACGCATCTGACGAGATTTCTGTTTCTGTTTTTCTTCCTGTCCCTAACTGGCATCACAAATGCCATAATCCATCATTCATGCACAGGAAATGTTTCAAAACCAGATGCTACTTGCTGTCCAATTCCACCTGGTCATAAAGCAGCATGTGGTTTTCCTTCACGTGGTATCTGTCGACCTGTGCAAGTGTACCGAGAGCCTGTCCAGAAAAACTACGCATATTGGTTTCTCCACGATTTTCGGATGAGTTGGCCATCACGCGTGTTCAAATATGCTTGTGAGTGCGTGGCTCAGTATTCAGGTCAAGACTGTAGTGAGTGTTGGTTCGGCTACGCTGGTTCAAAATGTCAATATCGGACTCGGTTTGTACGTAAAAATGCATTAAAGATGACCAAAACTGAAAAAACTAACTTTTGGAAAGTGCTAGTAGCGTCAAAAAGGAATAAATCACCCCTTCTTGTTCCTACTGTATCGACTACAAAATGGTCTATGGGTGCCCCTTGGCGCAACGTGTCTCACCATGAAGAAATGATGTTTCGGAATTGGTTCGCCAGATTTTCCATTGTCACCAATAATGCAGCCAAGTGCAAGAAATACAGTGGCAAGAACGGGATCAATTTTGCAAATGGTCAACCAATTAACCCCTTGTTCCACCGCATGTTCTTGTTGTATTGGGAAGAAAGACTACGAAAAGTGGCTCTTGAAAAATTGAATATCGCAAACTTCACTTTTCCATATTGGGATTGGACTGATGCGAAGAAGTGTGACATCTGCACCAACGATTTGGTTGGTAAAGAGACACAGTATCTCAATCTTGAGTCTGGAGCTTACTTTTTGCATTATGATAATCCATATGCCAGTTGGGGAGCTCATTGCTCGATGCGATACAGAACTCCTTGTGCCAACTGCGGGAAAGAGTTGAAACTTGACATCTTGACGCGTCGTTGGATAAACAATAAATTTCCGACAACCAAAGACATCCGACGGGTCCTTGGAGTTCCTTTATTCTACTCGGAGAATAAATGTCAGGGGTTGTCATATTGGCTTACGAGTGGCAAGGGATGTCTTTGCAATAAGACCCGAGAAACGATGAGCGGACAGATAAAGGGTATGGTTCGCGGAACATTCCATGATTCCAATATTGCACCTAACGATCCGTTTTATATTTTCCATTACGCTAACATAGATCGGCTGATGTCACGCTGGTACTACCGCATGTTGCCATCAAATCACGAACTTCCTGCTTTCTGGGGTTCTAAGCCTGGTGCTTGTAGGCAGTGTACTTTTGTCTCCTACATGCCAACTGTCACGCTCGAAGACATGTTAGTGGACAGCCGAGCTTTAGGATATAAATATGACAACCTCGATTTTGGCAATCTGAAAGAGTCAGAAGTTGTGGCACACATTGGACAGAAATTCATCTCACCGAATACTAGATGCTCTGGAAAGGGCTCATCAACTACAAAGAAAAGTGAAGATGCGGATGACAGTAAATCAAAAAAATTGTTGGAACTCATTGAAAAGATTGATGAACTATCGAGTGGTGCCACAATTAACGATGAAGGCGAAGATAAAAAATGAACATTTGACATAATATTGAGATTGACAAGTTAGACGTAGCACATCTTACCCAACCATATTTTTGTTTTCATTGATGACTTATCTCAAATTATAAAACATCATTCTTTGCGCTTTTCGCTTTGGCTTGCATCATAATTTTACTTTACACAGTCTCCAAAACTTTACAAGAGGTGTTAAGGCCTCGATCAGAAGAAGTAAGTTATTACATGGATATTCAGGCTCAAGCTTGTGTTATACAAATTGAGATTGCAATTGCTGTAATTTCAATCAATTATAGTTTTGATGAATAAGTAGTAAATGTCAAAAAGTACATTTTTAGCCGTGTAATTGAGAAGTACATGTACTTGATATTACTTTGCGGTCAGCACTGTTAAATTTTGATTTACCACACAGTTTAAATT
The DNA here is from genome assembly GCA_907163375.1 of Prostheceraeus crozeri. Classification (NCBI taxonomy): domain Eukaryota; kingdom Metazoa; phylum Platyhelminthes; order Polycladida; family Euryleptidae; genus Prostheceraeus; species Prostheceraeus crozeri. The sequence continues at coordinate 22,753 of CAJQUW010006399.1, read as the reverse complement.
ACTTTACTCTGTTTGTCGATGAGGCCTCACTTTAGTTAGATGTCTAGCTACTGGTAATTTTATTCAAAGAATTTTACGACGAAACTTACTGATCGCAAAATCAAAATCAATAAACTACTACTGTATACTAAATCCCCCAAAGGAAAAAGAGAAGTATGCAAAATCTTCTACAGAAGAGGCCACAGCTTAAATATTAACAGAGACATGTGTCAAGTTGATAAAGTCTCCTAGAATCCACAAGCCTCGATATGTCAACGTTGTATCTTCAGTTTAAGTTCTAGACGTAAGGCGAATGCACTTGGGGGAAGGAGGCGGTAATTTTTATATCAACGCTACATAAAGTGTGGTCTGTTTGTCTGGGCAGCAATTGTCACTATCCTTAGAATAGTCCTGAAAAAGAAATGATGGGAAACTAAATATCATGTGACACCGGTAAAGAAAATATGTTTGAAGAAAAATAGAGTAACTTGTACGATCAATTGCAATCAACTACATTGACAGAGAGGTAGTTAGTCAATGTAATCAATTACACTGTTATTAAAGAAATAATTTGTAATTGTAATCAATAACATTTCATGAGTAATTGACACAACTTAGGCTTGAATTTCGATCGACTTTTGATAAGATTTTTTGATTTAGATCAGTTTTCGATTTCCACTGACTTGCTTTTATAAATCTCATCATTCCTAAAAAATTTGATTATATTATACTATAATAATTATATGACAGCTGAAATTTTCATATTGAAAACCAAACAGTCCCAAGTTCAGTTTTTTACTTTTATGTTGCTTAATCCAATAGCAATTTTCCTCATTCATGCGGACAAATATTTTGTAATGTTATAAAGTATCATAGCATATTATAGACTATAACAAAAGCATATGTAAATTATATGAGCTCGCCAATGCTAGCAACAGACCTGCTAGCTATGTAAAAAGAAGCATGGTCTACAAGTTTTTTAGTCTAGGCCTACATGATTCACCTCGTTTCAATTTTGGATAGCCTGTTGCACAGTAAGCTGGTGAATGAAATCGCACGCACAACTAATCAAAGAAGAACCTTTACTAAAGCATTTTGTCCCAATGAAGTAGTTCAATATACACTATATTTTTCAAACTGCAGATTCAGAATGTGCTAGTTTGTAATTTGAGCAATATACCGGCACTTATTTTCTGCATAATATGTAGAAAATATATAAATCACTCAAAGAACGAAATGTTTTCATCTCAAGATAACGATTAACAGTTTGCCAGGCTTGAGAGCAACTACCGAATTTCCTTCAATAATCGCCAGGCCTCCAATAATCACCTTTTTAAATGTGAGAGCGAAATAGCAATCGCCAGGCCTGTAATAATCACCGTTTTAAATGTGAGAACGCTAGTAGGCCCTGATCGTCGGCTTCTAGTAAATCACCGGGTTAAATGTGATAGCGAATGTATAATCAGGCCTCCAAAGACGCCTGACCTCCAATAATCGGCTATTGTTGTCACTTGTCAGATGCCGGTGATACTGTAGGAATCGTACGTCGATGGGAATTAATATCATTCATTTGATAGATATATGTCGAATACGGAGCAGCTTCGAAAAAGTGTAATAAAAAAGAAATGCTAGTAGTATGTAATGGAAACAATGAACACAAAAACCTTAACAAGAAAAGAAATTTAAAAAATAACAAGATTAACAGGTCTACCGGTAACTTACAGAGATACAAAAAGTGATATCAAACGTAATAGGTCTACTTAATAGATGAGATACTCCTATATAGCAGTAAATTATAAATTGGTCTAGTAACAATAGGCGATAGTATGTAACTGCCATGGATTGAACTAGAGCAATAAGAAAATTAAGTAGGCTAACATGTAAGCCTATTGATAATAACTAATTTCTAATAACTCATTTGTCGTGTTGAGCCTTGTGATTAGGGTTCGTTAAATTTTTAGGTCAAGAGAATTTGATAACTTAACCTGTTCTTATAACTAAAGACAAAATCTATCTCCAAACCACTATTCCACGACATGAAGGATAGATAAGAAACATTCTGTTATTACAGTTTCACGGATAGATCGGCTAAAGGACGCAGCGTTGTTGACCAACACATGGCCAAGCCGTGAGTATTAATTGCCTCATCTGCGGTGGTGGGTCCAGCGCGCTGCCCCGTACCCGAAAAAAAGCAGAATAGCTTACGTGAACCACTGCCATTCTTGCATCCCAAGCAACCTTCACTTCAAGTGAACGTACATTTTCTGACCCGGAGTTTGTCATAAGCATGAGAAACCTTCTCTAAGGCCAGAGCACCTTAATAAGCAATTATGTATTAGATCGGTTACAAGCTGCAGCTTTTTGACAGCACTCACTGAACTTTTAATCAAATTCAAATTCTTTTTAATTTCTTTAATCTGGTGAGCCTCCTCACTGAACTATTGTTTTGTATTGTTTTGAATATTTTTTAATCATCAGGAAAATATTTTTCCTGTTACTTTCGTGTTAGATGTACGGCGGTTGGACTCCGTGTTCGTGTCGTGTTAAACCCAAAGGAACTCTATCGTGTTCAGTTTTCGACTGAAAAACCTCGTGTCGTGTTGAAGGTGAATTTCCGATGACGGCAGACCTCTAATTAAACGCGTAGTGATTGCAAAAATATCTTTATACCTATGAAACAGTATTTGATTGCGCATGCGCGCCTATCATTCACGGGCTTTTATTACGCGCACGTCAGAAACGTGTATGAAGTTGGCGCAACCACTCAGCGCAACCACTCAGCGCAACCATTTGTTTTACTGTGCCACTCCCAAAAATTACATCAACCACACAATTCGAGGTCGCTGACTATGTGCCACTACTCGGTTTCACGAAATTCAGCCTCCTTTGGCCAGAAAACGCAATTCAAATTTCAAATTGGTTGCGCTGTGAAGTTGGCGCAACCAATTTTTACGACTTTCATAAGTTTAGCGCATCAAGCAACAAAACCCATAACATGGTTTTAACTAACACCATAGTTGCGCTGATTTGAATTGATCTGACTTCAGCTCATGTCTAGGCCTATACATGGCAGGAAATCATGTGTTTTTGAAGGATGATATTTTCTGATTTAGCGAGTGAATAGGTACGAGTGTTTGGTCGATTCTGATGAATATTGACCTGGCACACCCTATGGTGCTATTCATTTGATGTGAAACGGCGTTTGAGCAGAGTAATTTTAACTTGAAAAGTGGTTGCGCTGGAATTATTGTGTGATGTAGTTGAACTTCGAATTGAGTTTTCCGAGTGAAGGAGGTCGAATTCAGTAAAACTGATGCGTGGCACATAATCAGCGACCCCAAATTATACAAGAAACATGCATTTCAGCAGTGGCACACTCGAAATGAAAAATGGTTGCGCTGGATGTGCAATATATTATTAGAAGCTTTGTCATGTGATTTTTATGTTTAAGGTTTTCTTTTTGAACGGGTGGAAGACTGCTTTTGTTTGATTGATTCTGATGAATGTTGACCTGGCACATCCGCTGGTGCTACTTATGTGATGCATAACTGTTTGGGTGCTGAGTAATTTTGATTTGAAATTTGGTTGCGCCAACTTCACACTTCGGTGTAATAAAATTTTGAAACTTGATTTTTTCCATGAAGATCGATTATTTTTATCAATTTTTTGCGTGGCACATAATTAGGCATGGATATTTCATCGTTTGTTATAGGTTTTGTTGCTTGATGCGCTAAACTTATGAAAGTCGTAAAAATTGGTTGCGCCAACTTCACAAACGTCCTCAGAATCACAATAGAGCAATTTATAAAGATTAGATCGACGGTAGTAGTAAGAAAACGGCGAACACCAGATAGCGCAAGATGGCCGCCATCGCTGAGTCCCCCCCCTCTGGAACGACAGAGGTTGTGGTCTGTCGTGGTGTGCCGGCCAGGCGGGTCCACGTTCACAAACTGTTCGCTGACGTCCCCCCCCTCTGGAACGATAGAGTGTCGGTCGTGGTGGACTTGGGCGACCGCCAGGATTAGTCTTGAGGCTATAGTGTGTGATGTTTTTGGTGCAATCTGCTGAATGTTGGGTTGTAAAATGGGTTGTTTCGAGTGGAAGGAGTGGTCGGATGAGAAAACGGAGGTCGGATTCGTATTCAGCGTGAAATTCTGCATCGGTATGGTGAGTTTCAAGGCAATCGGCGAGAAAAAATTTTTCTTCAAAATTTTAACAGAGTTAGAATTTGGGACGTTTTGGTGTGTAGCGCCCAAACGAAGCATCGGATGAGAAAACGGAGGCCAGATTCGGATTCAGCGTGAAATTCTGCATCGGTAGGGTGAGTTTCAAGTCAATCGGAGAGAAAAATTTTCGCTGACGTCCCCCCCCCACCCCCCTCTGGACAGCTTGCTTCGATTTTGGCTTCCAGTGGACGGATTTTGTCGTGCGATAGCTCGTTTGAAAGCTAAGAGTGAGACACATTCACTGAAAGAATCGGCTTGTTCCTATCTGTCTTCGTTTAGATGTGAGACGCCATTTAAGATTTTGGGACATTGGCGAAAAACGACAGAGTTAGAATTTGGGACGTTTTGGGCTCTAGCTTCAAAACGAAGCATCGGATGGGAAAACGGATTTCAGATTTGGAATCAGCGTCAAATTCTTTATCTGTATAGTGAGTTTCAAGTCAATCGGCGAGAAAAAATTTTCAACATTTTTCGAAAAAACGACAGAGTTAGAATTTTTGCGATGGCTGCCTACTGTAGAGCCAAAACGAAGCATCGGATGGGAAAACGGAGGCCAGATTCGGATTCAGCGTCAAATTCTACATGGAAATGGTGTATTTCCAGCTCAATCGGAGAGAAAAAATTTTCACTGACGTCCCCCCCCTCTGGACAGCTTGCTTCGATTTTGGCTTCCAGTGGACGGATTTTGTCGTGCGATAGCTCGTTTGAAAGCTAAGAGTGAGACAAATTCAGTGAAAGAATCGGCTTGTTCCTATCTGTCTTCGTTCAAAAGTTAGAGCGGTTACAAGATTTTAGGTCGGAGCTCGCTTACCTGAAAAAATCCTAAGTGTCAGAGTGGCTTTGTATGGGTAAAATTTTGAAAATTTTCCAAAGTGTGGAATTTCGACCTGGGACCGTCACCAAAACATTTTTCATCAAATTTTGAAATTTCGCTGACGTCCCCCCCCCCTCTGGACAGCTTGCTTCGATTTTGGCTTCCAGTGAACGGATTTTGTCGTGCGATAGCTCGTTTGAAAGCTAAGAGTGAGACAAATTCAGTGAAAGAATCGGCTTGTTCCTATCTGTCTTCGTTTAGATGTGAGACGCCATTTAAGATTTTGGGACATTGGCGAAAAACGACAGAGTTAGAATTTGGGACGTTTTGGGCTCTAGCTTCAAAACGAAGCATCGGATGGGAAAACGGATTTCAGATTTGGAATCAGCGTCAAATTCTTTATCTGTATAGTGAGTTTCAAGTCAATCGGCGAGAAAAAATTTTCAACATTTTTCGAAAAAACGACAGAGTTAGAATTTTTGCGATGGCTGCCTACTGTAGAGCCAAAACGAAGCATCGGATGGGAAAACGGAGGCCAGATTCGGATTCAGCGTCAAATTCTACATGGAAATGGTGTATTTCCAGCTCAATCGGAGAGAAAAAATTTTCACTGACGTCCCCCCCCCTCTGGACAGCTTGCTTCGATTTTGGCTTCCAGTGGACGGATTTTGTCGTGCGATAGCTCGTTTGAAAGCTAAGAGTGAGACAAATTCAGTGAAAGAATCGGCTTGTTCCTATCTGTCTTCGTTCAAAAGTTAGAGCGGTTACAAGATTTTAGGTCGGAGCTCGCTTACCTGAAAAAATCCTAAGTGTCAGAGTGGCTTTGTATGGGTAAAATTTTGAAAATTTTCCAAAGTGTGGAATTTCGACCTGGGACCGTCACCAAAACATTTTTCATCAAATTTTGAAATTTCGCTGACGTCCCCCCCCCTCTGGACAGCTTGCTTCGATTTTGGCTTCCAGTGGACGGATTTTGTCGTGCGATAGCTCGTTTGAAAGCTAAGAGTGAGACAAATTCAGTGAAAGAATCGTCTTGTTCCTATCTGTCTTCGTTTAGATGTGAGACGCCATTTAAGATTTTGGGACATTGGCGAAAAACGACAGAGTTAGAATTTGGGACGTTTTGCGCTGTAGCACCAAAACGAAGCATCGGATGGGAAAACGGATTTCAGATTTGGAATCAGCGTCAAATTCTTTATCTGTATGGTGAGTTTCATGTCAATCGGAGAGTTTCAAGTCAATCGGCGAGAAAAATGTTCAACATTTTTCGGAAAAACGACAGAGTTAGAATTTTTGCGATGGCTGCCTACTGTAGAGCCAAAACGAAGCATCGGATGGGAAAACGGAGGCCAGATTCGGATTCAGCGTCAAATTCTACATGGAAATGGTGTATTTCCAGCTCAATCGGAGCACTAGAACCGGAGATAGACGGGATTTTTAGTGTTTGGATGATGGGTATTACGTCATCAGCTGATCGCCACACACTATATAAGCTGGGAACCGACGGAGACTTGTCATTCAGACGAGAGATTGTCAACGGTAAGTCGTCTCTCTGAGCTCCGATGATAGCTTCGGACATTCCAAATCCCGAGTTTCTGTAAGAAACCGACTTAGAAAATTTCATTGCTGATATCAGCTAAGGCGTCAGACTTCGAGGTTAGCCAGGAGATGGCCTTCGTCTCCAGGCCATAAAAGACTCCAAAACTTTAAAGGCTTGTAACTTTGCTTCTACAAGTCCGTTTGACTTGATTCAAAAAAGGTTCGGTCGCTATTGACCTGCCCTAAGTGATAGACTACTTATAAAATTTCATAAGTAGTGCTAAAAAATTGAAAAATTTTAATTCGCTATTTTTGGCAATTTTCGGGGTTTTCAAACCTTCTGAATTCAACTAAGACATTTATAAAGTTGTGGGAGGCAAGCTTCGGCTTGGAATTTGCAACCTTTGTAAACAATTCACTGATTTTCATGTCAAAATCGGGGTCCGGATACCAACACAGTGATATGACGCACGCTCTGTCCGCGGGAGGTTGGATTTGTGGGCCGAGGCCTTGGAGTTGGGATAAGATCCCCTCTGAGTAATGCCTGTAACGGATTCAAAGGTTCGACACTTTCCACCAATCTCACAATTTAGCTGTATGATTATAAGAATGACTGCCAATGTCGCCTGTTAGTAATTCTATTTCATCCTTCCTTTACAGATACATAAGTTACAAAATGGGAGGCAACTCAAAATTTTTATTTAAAAAGTGTTCTTGCGGAGAAATAAAGAGGGGTGGCGAATTCAAACGTCACATTAATAAGTACAAGAATACTCCTCACTTCCACGAGGAAAGAGCCGTTATTTCCGGCTGTACACATTGCCTGAAATTTTTGAAAGGCAAGGAGCATGAGGAATTTTACATCGCCCACGCCGAATGCCCGCTCAAAAAGGCTAACAATTATATAACATCAGATATCGGCAAAGTGATCGCACCCTTCTTCAACGAAGAAACAGTCGATCTAGACGCAGCACTACAAGAGGCTATTGCAACAATTTTGGAACCTGCTGCTTCGGCCACTACCTCATCAACAGCAGAAGAGAAGGCCCCACTAAGCGATTTGGACAGCTCAGATGACTCCGATTCTGAGGAGGTCGTCATCACTAAAAACACGGAAGAGATAGGAAAACCAACAAATCAGTCTTCTCCGAAAAAGAAAGTAATCGCACCTTCCCCAGTAAAGAAGGGGATTAAGCAGCAGATGAATAGCTGGAATAAGGATGAGCAGATTGCAAAAGTGAGCCAGGAATATGCACTCACGAAATTAAAAGATGAGCTCACTCGTTACAAAAACGAATGTTCGGCCCTTAGGGATGACAATTTCCACCTGAAGGGTCAGGTAGCCGAGATTCGGGCCCTCAAGACCCAAGTCATTAACTTAGAACCTTTCCGACAAAGGGCGCTTGCCAGCGAAAAACGAGTTGAAGAGCAGGCGACTTACATAAAATCGCTAAAAGCTCAGGAAGAGGTATCAAATTTAAAAATTGAGCAATTAAAGACTAGCCTGACTGAGAGTCAGAAGAAAGAAGAGAGACGAACAACGCTCCACATTCCCATCATCAAGAGCAGAATCGTCGACAGCCTCATCCTTGAGAGTGAGGACTTGGATGCCACATTCGAGTGCTACGAGGGAGCAATGGCGGAGATGCGCTGTCTCCATGTCTCTATAAAGCATGATGGCGAAATAAAGGAGCTGCGCCACCGGAAGCGGAAACTGCCGGCCAAATACTTACCTCAACCATCACCATCGAAGGGGTTGCGAACCGGCTAAATTTCTCTTATGGTAAGTTAATATCATCTCTATCACTTGAATATATTTTCATCTATTTTTCCTTCTATTTTCAGATACTACGAGAACCCCCCCCTACCCCTTGGCGTATCCTCCCGCTTTCGCTCACGCTTCGCTTTCCTCCCGGAAAAAAAGAAGTTGATAATCCGAATACAATATCGCCAGCGGCGCTCGGTAGGGCCCATGGCGGCTAAGACAGGATCAGTATACCTGCCTCGCGGTTTGCCAGGGGCTGGCGGCGGATCTGGCGTAATTCTATCTTTTTGTGGTAGCGGCGTTCAGGCAACGGGAACGGTGGCACAGGTTGTGCGGGGGAAGTAGTCAGGGCGACGGGAGGGGCCGGGATAGGGCGGCGGGGGCTAAACCCGGTAGAGTAGGGTGTCCGATTAGGGACATAGGCGGCTATTTGGTAGAGGCATTCGCTGGTCTCGAATGGAAGATAGGGGCTGATAGCGCTGGATGCTAGCTTGCCTTCGGAATAACGGCCATACGGATTAAGCTACTACGCGACGAAGACGGCACTCCAGCTCTTGATGGACTGGCGGGGGGCCGGGCGTCCGTATGGGGCGGGGCGGGGGAGCAGGCGCTTGGGGGACACACTTGGATGCACTGCCATGCGGGGCGGCGATCGGATGGTGCTGGGATCGGGGGAATGTCGCGGGGCATTCGGGCGTCTGGATGGGAGCCGGGGTGGGGCGATGGGAGGCGAGGCGGACGTGGCGGGGGGGGCACCATTTCGCCCGGGGGGGCGGTTGCTATCGGAGCTGCACCACCGCACGCGCACGGCCTGGACGTTGCAGCTGCTCTTGACCCATCAGCCGAACCACTTGAGGGGCTGAATGGACTCCGGCGGGGGGCGGCACAATTCCACTTTGAAGAAACGCGACAACACACGGTGCTGCGGCGGTATCTGGGGAACCCGAGGGGGCGAGAGCTTGCGACGCTGGCTAGGGTGGGGAGGCCGGGCTACCAGCAGAGCTATCTCGGCCACACTCTAATCGGCCACTACTGGCAGGGGGCTGGCTCATGGGTCGCATCGAGTCATGCGCTGCGGGGCGCAGAAGGCGGGCGCAAGGGGGGGGGGGTGCAGGCACGGGCATCTCACGCCAGGCGCGCGTCCGCGCCGGCTGCGTCCCGCACCAGGTCTTGGGTATTGGCATAGTTTTCATCCATGCATCTTTCACACCCCCAACATCCCTCATGCTCAACTTTTCTTGTTTTTAAACAAAAAAAACCTCTTCTGCGTCTGTTTTGCAAGTGCTTGCCTCTGGTCTCAACAAGTATTCATTCCCAAGCAAGGGCGACAATTTTAGCCACTGTCGAAGGTTACCCTAAAACTATCCATTGCAATACGTTATGAGAACCATGAGTTCTACTACCTGTCCTATCACAATGAGACGACTTGATGATGGAATGAAATGGAGGACAACTCACGCGCCACACGTCAACATAACCACACTTCTCCCTCTTCTCTCTTACCGCTAGTCAAACAAGCACCTTCTTAACACATGGATCGCCGTCCGATGCTATCCCAATATCAGTAAGCTAACTTTAATTTTTTATTTAACCACTATTTCCATCTACCATCATCAGCCGGATATGAAAGTGTCATAAGATTTACAAGTTAACTAAGCGTGCTACTATATTTCCAAATGAAAAAGTATACATGGGTTTAAATTAATTTCATAAAAAACCCCAATTCATCAAAAGTAAGTAGTATAAAAGCAAAGATAAACTAAATAAACATTTATATTATGGCATGTATTTCAAAAGGTCTTCATCGTCAATATCGTCCCAGATTCTGGCTTCACATAGATCACAAAAACAGTTGAGCTGCTTTAAACGTTCTTCTGCAGCGTCCCTCACTTTCTCAATGTACGCCCACTCCGCCACGGTTCGCGGTTGGGAGTTAGGGGTGTACCACTCCCATATTTGGATGCAAAGTGCGACCTCTGGTCATCTCATCAACCACTCTCGGCATCATATTGTAAATATTTCTTTCCACCGTAGCCTGTTAAGTCGGGCAAAACTCCTCTTCATCGTCCTCCGATAAGGATAACTTTTCGTATATTGTCGAGATTGTAAGTCTTCTCCAACCTTCGCCTTTCTACTTGGTGCATTTGGTGTAACGAGCACCTTTGCTGATGTGCATGGAGAGGAGAACTCCAATGCCGGTATTTGGTGTTGTTGGAGGACTTTGTCATGTTTGTTTTTGAAATGCCTGACCTTTGAAATAATGAAAACTTGAAAACAATTTTTTTTGTTTTCTAATTCCTTAGAGTATACAACAAGCAGGCCAAACCAGAAGAACATCCAATAATGCAGAGAATGAAAGTAAATAAGCAAAGTGACTACATGTCATTTCATTTATCTGTGAATCATACACAAGTGACGAACGCGACGATCATCTCTCTTTTGAACTAATAATTATTGAGGTGTACAAGAGAAAAAAAACTGCTATCTCAACTCGTGAATTCCAAATTTTTTGAGTGAAGGTCCTCTATCTTGTAGAAGTATCAACCTTAAACTTTGATTTTCGTTACATGGAAAGTTTGCAAATTTCCTCTCCTCATCTCCTCAAACGTGTGGCTAATAGCAATCTTCCACAATTTCAGCATCACTTCATCAACCACCACCCTCCCTTCTCGAGGAAAGTTTAAGTTTTTGATCAAGGTAGGTTGTAACAATACACTAGGACTTGAACAGGAATGATAGAATGATTGTTTCTTTCATTCCTCTTTCCAGGTGATGTGAGTTCCATTCTCAAGAACTGACGCGGGGGGGGGGGGGGGGGTGGGGGGGGGGCAACTGCAACGAGTGGGAATGTCTGACTGTGTGCAAATCTTTACGAGGAAAAGGGTATCTCGACATCAAACACAACACCTCCACCACGACACATCAAGAGAGTGTATGTCGACCTAAGCCGGCATCCCTCTCCGACAAGGTTGGGGATGAATCGTATAACACGACGTCTCCACTTTATTTTTTCTTGCGACTTGTGCGCTCAGTCTCTTTCGAGAACACGTTTTGAACAATCCCTTCGCAAAACAGACTTCAAACATACACACACGAACAGATACCTACACCAACGGTTACCTCCACTATCCGACTCACTGAATGTCCATAAATTATTTAGTGAGGAACAACCAGAAAAAATGGACTCCTCAGAAACCATCCTAACTTTGAGGAATTGTTTTACAACATCAAAATTCCATCAGTGATAGAAGCGCTCTTTCAAAAACAATTTAGACAATTATAAGGATGAAGGGCGCTCATCTTTAACATTAAAATAAATATATGTAAAAAATCTGACCACCATATACTGACAAAATTAATGAGAGAGGTTGGAGTTTTCACAACCCTCCTCATCCTCCTGCATACCGCCGGTGTGTAGACTATTATAGAGTTATCCTTGGATAAATTTTTCACATCCCAAGGATTAAAATTAAATATTGATAAAATTATACACGAGCGCGATAGCGGTCTCAATTTTTTGACAGGCCATTGAAGTCCGCCTTATTTAAAATCAGTTTATTAGTAAAATCATAGTGGTTTTCGAGGCTACCTTTAAAAACATCCCAAAAATTTTAAAAAAAAACCAAAACAGCAGTCATTAATGAGGCGCATTCGCGAATCGCAATGTTTTTAAATATGCTGTCCTCCTCCATTCTCCACTATAAATGAATATCAATGCGAATCGAAATCGCACATTATAGCTATAGGCAGTGGGAGAATGAAATTAAACTTCGACTGACTGTAATAGTGAACGATATACAAAATAAAGATATAGACAAAATTTTTTTGGAAAAATTGAACAAACATTTAAAAAAAATAGTTCTCCTATGTTTTTGGGGAAAAGGGATTGAAGGGGTGTGCGCTAAAACAACTCTGGCGTCTTCCGAGTTGTTTATGACCACGTTGTTCCAATCCTTTTAATTAGTAAAACAGGATGATAGTGAGGAATGGCAAACTAACTGCGGTATTCCCAAAATTTCTCACGCTTATTTACCACCACTTAAGAAATTCTACCTCATCAGAGATTTTTATTAACTGTGACAGATGCATTCGGAACTATATAGGAGTAAAAACAAATTTGAAAACTCATTATGAAGTTGGTGTAAGCGAGGTTAAACTGCAAATGGAACGCATGCCCAAAGATACAGGATTTTTTTTTCATATAGGAGGAGAATTGGGCGATGAACTAAGGTCCTCTTACGTGTCATCTATGCTGCACAATCGAAGCTATACTCGATGATAAACATCCATCCTAGAGAGACCAGCAGCCCATTTCCTGCTATGAAGTATGGCATGATCACTTTAGAGTAGGCAAAATAAAATGCGCGTCTGGCAAGGTGAGGATTGTATTTACCAATTCCTACAATTCCTCGAACAGGCTGTAAAATTTCAGCAAAAGTATGATGGTGAACTCTATCGCAGATCATTGCATATGACAGCAGATGATCAAGCAAAATTTGATAGTTGCAACGTTTGCCCCAAATGTAGGAAAACATTTGACGATGATAAGATTAAGAAAGTGCGCGACCATGATCACATCACTGGTAAATTTAGAAACGCACTATGTTCAAAATGCAATTTTTCACTTAGGATGAAACGGCGTACATTACCCGTCATTTTCCATAATTTTAAGGGCTACGATAGCCATATGATAATAAAAGGAGGTTTAGGTCAAATGAAAGAGTGGAAGCTTGATGTAATAGCACAAACGAGAGAGAAGTTTATGGCCATGACAGCAAAAGTGCCTGTCGATAAAACTAAAGAAAATAAGACGGTCTATTTTGATATAAAATTTTTAGATTCCTACCAATTTATGACTGCATTCACTGGCCTCTCTCGTACAAAATCTAAAGTCTCTTCCACTAACACAAAATCTTAAGAAACAATATCCAAATCTAACCGATGAAGTCATCACACGGAAAGGAGTCTTTCCATATGCATATTTTGATGCAATTAGTAAACTCGGGCGAGACTTCTCTTCCGCCCATAGATAAATTTAAAAATGATTTGACCGGCGCAGAATGTAAGACCGAAGATTATGATCATGCACAAGATGCATGGATAAAATTTGACTGCCATACATTTGGTGAATATATGATTGCCTACCTTAAGTTAGATGTATTTTTGCTGGCTGATGTATTTCAGGAGTTTCGACGAGTGGCATTAGAAGAAGATAAGTTAGATCCCGTCCACTTTGTCAGTCTGCCAGCCATGTCATTTAAGTCTGCTTTTAAAATGACTGGTGAGACCATTCATCTCTTACAAGATCCAGAGATGTATAATTTATTTGAGCGAGGAATTCGCGGTGGTCTCACATTTGTAAATAAACATAGGTTAAAATCAAAAATAGTAGGCGATGATCAGACTCATCTTAAGTATTATGACCAAAATAATTTGTATGGTAGTTTCATTATCCAAACCGCTACCTCACTCTGAGTTTAGCTGGTTAGATGATAGTGAAATTCAACATTTCTCCAACCCTTCCAACATACTAGCAATTCCAGATGAAGGTGATTGGGGATATTATTTTGAGATAGATCTAATCTATCCAAATAATATTAAACATAAAACCGTAGATTTTCCACTCGCACCCGAAAAGGTGAAGTGAGTAAAGATATGTTTTCCGACTTTATGAAACAATTTCATAAAGATTTAGAATCATGTGGACAACCCAAGTATAAGCCTTGCCGCAAACTTTTGCTCACTCAATATGATAAAGAAAACTATCTAGTCCACTTTAGCATCTTAAAATTTTATTTAGAAATGGGCATGATTTTAAAAAGAGTTCACCGCATTATTAAATTTAGACAGAAAGCCTTCCTCAAACCCTACATAGATAGTAACAGCCAGAAACGTGCACTAGCCCAAAATAATTTTGAAAAAGATTTTTATAAATATAAGAACAACAGTCTATTTGGTAAGACGATGGAGGATGTTAGAAAGCGCGTAAACTACAAACTAGTTAATGATGATCAAAAGTATCACAAATTGACCTCATCACCTCTATTCATCGATAGAGACATAATCGATGAGGATCTTGTAGGTATTAAAATGATAAAATCTGAAGTTGAGTTGTGCAAACCCATCTATATTGGTCAAGCTGTTCTAGATTACTCCAAGCTTGAAATGTATCAACTCTTCTATAAAATACTAAAACCGTGTCCTCTCGTAAAAGAGGTTCGTTTGTTGGGTGGTGACACAGATAGTTTCTTCTTTAGGTATTACCACTCAAAAAGATTTAAATTTTAATGAAGTAGGAAAATCTTTAGAAAGATATTTTGATACATCAAATTATCCTGCTGATCATCCACTATACTCCATCAAAAATAAGGCAAAACTTGGCTGCTTTAAGGATGAGACAGCAGGGAAGGAGATAGCTGAAATGATTCTCCTCCGTCCAAAAATGTATTCTATGAAATTAAAGGATAGTGATGATAGCATTAAGCGCGCTAAAGGCATATCAAGATCATTGGTCTCTAACATGAAACATAAAAATTTCAAGGGAGCCTATAGAAATAAAAATATAACGTTTGTCAATATGACAATCTTAAAATCTAAGTCGCATGAGATCAAAAACTCATACTTTTAGGAAACGGGCGCTTTCAGCATGGGAGGATAAGAGGTGCTGGCTAGAACACAACATATCTCTTCCACATGGACATCCTGACACAAACATACCACCACCCAAAAGAATTAAACTCACACTACCACATTCAGGAGACGTCTTAGCATAATCATCCTTAACTTAGTATTTTGATGTTGATTTCTGTAGATAAACATTGTTGTTTTATGTATCGCATGAGATTGTTTTTTCCTTGTGAATATGTGTCCACATCTGTACATTCCCCATGTGATGACTTTTCCACTGAAAGACATTTTTCCTATCCCTGTATATTTCCACCCTTCACGAAGTAAAAAGACTTTTTGTATATAGCAATGTTTATTGAAGTGCGCTCATGTATATATTTCAGTGGATGTTGTATAAAGTCTATTGCTTCACATTCATGTACATATTTCAATAAATGTTGTATAAAGACTTCACTTTGTTTTCCGAAACACTAAAGTTACGAGGGATTTAGTATCTTTCACGTGGATGCACTCTTGTAAACCATTGGTAATTTTGATAGCAATAGAGGGTATAGTTTGTTTGATGACGGGATGATAGAAAATAGATTCAAACATCTTCTCGACTATTCCATATGAAGCGTCTTTATCATGAATGAAATCACGTAAAATGTATTCTTTTTTCTCACCAACAGAAATAGGTAGAATCAAATCACTTTGAATGTAAAGGTGCTGTTCATGTTTATCAAGTGTCATTGGTGTTTCTATACCAATCGTATGCGCAGCAGCAAACACTGTTTGTAGCATTGAAAAACCAAAGAGTTTTTTCAAATTTTTTACTCAATTGACATTGAATGTCATCACCCAGTCTCAGAACAACGCGTTGATTTTCAATTGAAAACGAAATGTGGTGTGTCTTTACATCATATTTACTTTTCATCACATGCTTCAACTTCTGTTGTATATAAGGATTTACTACATGAATGAAGCTTTCAACTGTATGATATAGACGCGGCATTATATTGATAGCAACTTTAGATTCTTCATAAGACTGGTAAATTTTCTTGATGCGATCGCCATAGATGTCCACCCACCATTCATCATTAACTGAATCAGCTTTAGTGTGATATTCATGAGAAGCATACACCACACCGCTTCCAATAATAGGTGTATAATGTCTTACAAAATGACGCAAGGTTGGAGAGAAATAAACTGTAAGTTTGTCATTATATTTCTGAATAACCAACTTATTTTTGTCCGCCATAATTTTTTCTCCATACTTCTTACCCACAGTCTCATTCCATCGTTTTACTAACTCAATAAGTGATAAAGGTTGAACACCACGCTTTTTCAAAATGATGCGTTCTTCGCATTCTACAACATCTTCATCAAATATTTTAAATCTATAATGAAATTTGTTGATTCGATTTGAATAAACTTTTTTTAACAACATTTGCAGTAGCAATTGACGTTAGATGTAGTCCATGACCAAAACCAAGATGTGGATAGAATTCACTATCCAACCTCAGCGTAAGACCTTTAGTAAAAGAATGAAAGCGGAGGAACTGTCTCCCACTCCAATGATAGATAGTAAACTCATAAGCTTTCTGATTTTTATTCTTCATGATGGAAGTATTACCACTGTTGAATGCCTTAATAATTTTCTCATTCCCAAATGGCTCATAAGAATCTGATTTTATCTGAATCCATTCATAGTTCCACTTTCCATCTGATGTTAAATTGTATGGGAACTGAAATGCATTATTCATCGTTATTCCATCATGGGTGCGAGGAGTCAATATCATTTCTTCCAAATCATTCACATTCTGAATATTGCTATCATAGCAAATACTAGAAACGCCAACCTCCCATTCACCTTCTAAATGCAGTGGGCGATTTAATTCTACTCGATAGTCTGATGGTTTATTTTTGGGAAATTTATTCATAGAAGCATTACTGGGCAAGTAGATTAGAAACGAGTCCTTATTTTCACTTTCCATATTATTCACATTGGAAAAATATATTAGCATACGTTTGCATTAACTCTTCATTCGGAAATGGAGTGTGATACTTGTCACAGCATCTTTATGAAAAGGAATCAACGCACCAGCATCGTCATAAATGGCAATATCAATTTGTGGGATGTAGTTTGATTTCAGCTTTGTATAATGCACTTTCTTGAAAGTATGCTCAGATAAAATACTGCAGCTCTTTGGCTGGTATGGTATCATTGCTAGCAATGGAGCTTCAACATCTCCCACACGTACATCTTCACCAATATTGGAATATATCTGAAAATAGTTAATACGACGCGATAGCGACATGTCTGCGCTAGCTTTGGTTACAGTACCACTTTTAAAGATATTTTGATCAAAACCCAAAATGTCCATTAGAGTTTTATCCATAATTAGTTCAATACCTTTTCCACTTATAGTGAGAGACAAAGTACCTTCTTTTTCAGAAAATGAAATATGTTGGTCATTAATCACTTCATTTAAATAATCTACAACCAATTTAACCGAAGTAATAATGCGAGGCATCAACACTCTTGTTTCATGTAAGATACCACCTAAAGGCTCTACACACTTTCTGTATAAAGATACGGTCCATTCTGTATCAAATTGATTTGACCTTTCACATGGTAAATGTGCATATCAGATTTTCCATGAACAGCTGCAGAACGATGTCGTAAGAACTGATGAAAATCTTTTGAACAAACTAATACTAGATCATCATCATTTAAATTTGCTTATTGCAATATGATTAGATGATTTAATATAAGTCAATGTTGCCACTTGTTTGCCATCAACTCGAAGGAGATAATTAAATTTCTTCAATAATGTTTCAGGAGTCATGTTTGTCTTTCTTGGCTTAATCACAATCTTCTTCACCAACGTCTTCTCATTTCTTGGAATAAGATCTACATAATAAGCTTCCTCTCGATATATTAACTGTTTATGACCACTTATGTGGTAATTAACGTTAAAATTATCATAGCTTGTTAAGGCGCTAGCGAGGTAGCCTAAATCATTTCTTAAACTTGGACTTAAACCAACAATCCAATCTTTCTCAACTACATGATGTACATAATTATAATCATCATTGTGCGGAGTAAATTGGACAATATGTTTACTCGCTTTATTCAAGAAATCATATATAAACTTTTTACATGATAAGAGATCTTTCTTTGGCCACTGTGGAATGTATACTCGGCACCCCTTTTCACATTGATAAGCAGCTGTACGCCTCATATTAATAGTCATCACCTCATGATCAAAAGTATAGGACACAGTTGCTATAAACAAGTTGAGTGACACCCACTTCCCAATTTCCATTTAGCTGTTGTGCATGATCAATGGGAGTAGAAAAGAGTGCGGCTCGATTACTAGTAAATCTCTTTGTAGCCGCATTGCTAAGCAAAATATGATAAAACGACATTTTTATATTGCTAATCTGCAACTTTGCATAACATCATGAAGACTTGGATTTTGGACTCTCTACAATATATCAGAGTTGATCGTGATGGAAACGTACATTTCAAAAATTCTCATGGTCATACATCAAGAGGAATTACATTAACATGGCGACAATTTGTCAACCTCAATGATATCATGAGGGATTTGGAATATTTTGAAACATTAAGATTCATCTCCTTGGGTGATCAAGTTTGGCTTCAACATTACAGAAATGAAATTCAAATCTACCATTCTCATTCCGCAAACTGTTTCTCATTTCGCAAATACAATTGGGAGAAGTATAGAAGATATATACATCGCTCCATCATGACATTTATTCGTCGTGAGTTCATCGCCCTACTATGCAAATCTTAATCAGACATGACTACCACGCACCATGAGTTGGAAATTAGATTCCCTACAACGTATTGAAACGGATCATGATCGAAACGTCTATTTCAAAGATTCAACTGGAAATGTGAGAAGAGAGTTTGCTTTATCTTATCGTCATTTTCAATCTCTACATCATATCATGAAGGACTTGAAATACTTCTATATGAAAAGACATTCACGTATTGGAAATCGCATCTGGCTGCGCGTCAACAATCGGCGAATTCAACTCTATCATTCCCAACTTCATACTAACTTCACATTTCATCAAGGTAGTTGGGAAAAGTATAAAAGGAAGGTACATCGCTCAATTTACTCATTCTTTCATCATGAAGCGCCATCGCTACACCATCGTCAACATTCTCCGTCGCTTCAGACTCTACACCAAAATCGATCTCACAACATTACACCAACAGCTTCCAAACAGCAAGTATTACCCGGGCCGTCCTCAAATGTTAGTGGTGAAGATGAACAATTCACGGAATCTTCAACTCTTCCCAAATGGGACTGTACAGATTCTCGGCGCCCTTTCTCATTCATCGGCGCAGTCAATGCGCTTAGAGCTACAAAGACTACTACGTCGGATATGGAAGAGGGAGAGGTGTGTGATGTCGAATCTGACTGTGGACAATATGGTGATCTCTACTCAATTGAGTGACAGTCTATCATTTTTGAAGATTCGTACCAGCAGTTACAGTTTGTGTTATGAACCCGAACTTTTTCCTGCAGCTCTCATTAGTTGTTGGTTACCTGTGCATGTGGCAATCTTTCATAATAGTAAAGTGATCATTACTGGACTAAAATCTCATGTACAAGCAAATGTGATCCTAGACTATCTCATTGAGTATGTACGTACCCAGCGGATTGTAAAATAAAAAACAATTTTTCCAACATGATGTTTTTATTTCAAATCATGATAGAACTTACAAATCATTTTTTCATTAGAGGATGGATTACATGAAAAGTTTTGAATAACAGATGCAAATCGAGATACATGTAAACGTCTTAAGATGAAGTACAGTACAAAAGCACCACACGTTGATGAAAGTGGATGTTGTAGTATGCGTTCATTTCGCTGATATTGACGCGTATGTTTTCTCAACCACTGCTGTGGTGGTATATTTGGAGGTTGAGCAAGAGAGTCAAATAGTTCACCACGTCGGTCTTCTCCAATAAAGATCGCTTTCCAATGCTCACCGCCTAAATTCTGTGAATGAGTGTTTAGCACAATAAAGATGGGATAGTGATTTACTGCAGGTGGTAAGGTATCGAGTGAATAGACATTATCGAAAGCTTTCAACGTCGCTTCGTCTGCATTACGCTGCACTTTAGTCTTAATATCGTCAGCAGTCAACCAACTCATTAACGATTATACTGAAGAATCACGTCACGATACTTTGTAATTTCAATATTTGAATCGAAGACTGCATAAATTAATACATTGATCGTCTCAGGTAGTGTTCTTTTGAACGTCAAATCCAAACGAATATTATGAGGCACGTTCGCTTGACGATAGGGTGCACTAATATCGCTGTCAGCAGTCAAATCAAATGCATAAATAGTATATCCACTCTTAAACTCTTTCATAGTCAGATCCGTTGGTGTCATCCGTATTGTAAAACCAAAGACATCCATAAAATCAACATAACTGCGCATAAATTGATCCGAAGCAAAAATCTGGTTTTGTAGGGTGGACCAGGATGACTCACACCATTTACACGTAAAGCAATTTCACTTAATTGATTGTGTTTAAAATTGAAAGGATTCTTCTTTATATTACCATTAAATGCATCATTTTCAACCATTGCCACCATGAGGAGCTTCGGTGCTTCCGATGGAAAGAGGCCATCTTTCATGAAACTCTTTTGATCTTTCGGAATTGTAAAGGTGAGAAGCTTTGTATGCTGAACGGGGTAAATGGCATTTTGGCGGTTAAGGCCTTCAGCATGCCCTCTAATGACACTTGGATTCGGTACTACTCGACGAATGTAAAGTGCAATATCTTCCACATGGAATTCTAAAATTGTCAACTTTAGCAAATGCATTCAGCGCAAAATTCAGGCTTAATTCAATGTCAGCTTGAGTCGCATGCTGGTATTACACAGTAAAAACTTTGACTGTCTAAAGAAGTCTAAATTCAGCGGACCATATAGCTGACATACTTTACTATCTTTAATCATAGCAGATCGCTTTACAAAGCCACTGTTTGTTTCAACATCCAAATTTTCCTGCTTCATCTCTGTACCATCCCATGGCTTCCATATGACTTTTTTGTGCTGCTGGATGAAACTGTGATACATGATTGAAATATGATTTATAGGGATAATCGCTTTGACCACCTTCCACCTGCTGCTCTCCAATCGTTAGAGAAACATCGCGAAGTAATGTAGTCAATGGTAAATTGTTCAGTCCAACTTTATGTGCATCGTCAATAGCAGTTCCATCTGCTTGCTGAATTCTAAACCTCAAATCAAGCATCGCATAACTCAAATCTATGTAGTCATCACTACCACCAGGAATAACAAATTCAATGGGGCCAGCATTCTCAGCTGTTCGAGGATGATAATCTACAATACTTGAACTAAGAATATCTGTCTGTATGGCTTGTTGATCGAACAAACAAAAACCGGAAAGTTTTACACTCCATGATTAGAAGTTATAGCAGCGTCGTCGTTTAGCGCCTGATGAATGATTAGAGCCTCTGCGACGTTTGCGTGAATGCCTTTTGACTGAAGATCGCACCTTACCAGCTCCGCGATGTTTCCTCCTTCCTTTATTCATTCGTTTAGGTGATTTCTTTCCTTGAGTAACACCAGCAATGGTCTGCTTCAATGTTTTTAAACCGCGTTCCTTCCCACGATTCAACTAACTGCTCTTAAAACTTCTACCTCTGGAATGATCACTAGCAACATCACCAGCAAAGCCAACGGCATTACTTAAAACATTTCGTTTTAAAGATCTACCGACATTGGATATGAGAGGTGCTACAACAGATTTCAGTGCACCAAGTATGCTACCTCCACGTTGGCGGCGAGCACCGATGTAAATTTGTCCTCCGCCACTTACATAGGAGAGGATCGTGAATAAAATTGTAGGGCAGTTGGAATTCATAGCTCAAACCCTAAAACATTGTTAGTTAAACTTTGCATGAATCACTGTCGATCACTTACGTCGATGAAAGATGTCGGCACGACCGCTTATCCAAGAGTTCATTACTTGAAGGATAACCAGTCCCTGATATTTAACAAAGAGGTTCAACCATTCTTCAACCTTGCCGTTGTCCTTGTTTTTTTTTTTTTTTACATCGAATGATTTTCTCTCAACCAAATATGTTTCCACTTTCAGTGAAAAAATGAACTACCATCAATTCTCATCGCGGTAAAAGCTACCCTCAATTTCTTCATTATCGTAATCTTTCAACTTGTTAGGTGGTCGGAGAGTCTTTTTGATTAATCCTTGATACTGTAAAATATACCTCCTCTGTCCAATTCGGGAGGGTACCCTTTAGCGCAAAAACACTTTTCACACTTTTGGAGCATTACGAACTTTATCGCCCCCAATTTTTTTTTTCACATCACTTTTCACATGAGTGCGTTTTACGTTGGAAATGATTCGCGCCACTTTATCTTACATTGTCAGCATTTACATCTACTGGTCTGAGTCCAATACAGAACGATCGGATAGAGTGATTGTAGGCAATGGATGTGGAGTGTATCTTGTAGAACCTTTGGTTCCAATTTTGTTGTCAAGTTGGCAGTAAATGGTCGCCACAAGGCGATTTTTTAAGTTGCGATTTTAAAGACGTGTCAACGAGTGCAGCTTTGATAAGCGCCTCTTTTACACTGTAAACAATACAAAGTCATGCCTCTCAAATAATCTGTCACATGTGATTTTCAAACTCTTTTCCTTGATCACTCTGAATTCTTTTTGGAATGCGACCTTCTCGAAAAATTGTTTTGGAATGCTTTTGCTACTCCTTTCC